>CAJQZJ010036755.1:1340688-1399125 GCA_907164525.1 Lophiomys imhausi
TCATCCCAGCACTCAGGAGACCGACATAAAGAACTCTGAGTTCTAGTCAGTGCTGTTCAGTCAGTTCAGTTGAGAGGCAGTGCAGTGGAGATGAGTTCCTGGCAGTTCAGTTCATGGAATGCAGAGGCAGTTTACCGGGAGAGTTTTATAGGCTGAAGAGAAAACAAGCTAGACACAGGTAAAGACAGAACGAGCCACAGAGAATGAGAACAAGCCAGGAGATTAGAACAGATTACTAGAGTTAGTTTGAGGCCAAGCGGAGCAATTCGGGGATAAGTTGAGAGAAGCCATATTGAAACAATCAGTTTGGAGAGGAGGTTGAGCCAGAACAACTGAGTAGAACCAGACAGCCAGAGTTCAGAAAGAAGTAGAAAGGCTGAGCTTATTCAGCAGTAAGTCTCAGAGGCTGAAAACATTCTAGGCCTAGATAAGCTGTATGGAGGCCAGAAGCTTCAAGAACTAGGCCTAGGTTAGCAGACAGGCAATAAGCCTCTGAGATGACAATTAAATCAGGAGAATAAAAGTTACATTTATATCCTGGGCTCAATCCTTGGTACTGGAAGAATAAAGCCAACCACTCTGCACATGAACAACAGGAAAGATTCCTTGTGGGTATCTTTTTTTTTTTTTTTTTTTTTTGCTTTTCGAGATAGGGTTTCTCTGTGTATCCCTGCCTGTCCTGGACTCACTTTGTAGACCAGTCTGGCCTTGAACTCACAGAGATCCTACTGCCTTTGACTCCTGAGTGCTGGGATTAAAGGCATGTACCACTACACCTGGCACCTTGTGGATATCTTAAGAACTGATCACACCCCAAGACTACAAGCTCCTTTCTAGCTATTCTCCTGAGTCCCTTTTGGAATGGGAATGTTTACTCTGTGTCATTGTATCTGAGAATTATATAACTTGTTTTACAGAGGCTCACAGCTAGGAACATATCTTGAGTTTCAGAGACACTCTGGACTTTGTGAAATGGAGGAAATGTTAAGACTTTGGGTACTTTGGAGAGGGACTAGATGTGTTTACTATCATGAGATGGCCATGAACATCTGGAAGCTAGGGAGAGACACAATGACTTGAATACGAAATGTTTTCCCATAGGAATACTTGGTCCCCACCTGGTGGCACCATTTTGGGAGATGTGAGGTAGTTAGAGGAAGTGGGTTTGTAGGGGTTGTGCTTTGAAGGTTACACCTGGTCCTTAGCCACACTCTTGCTCTCTGTTTCCTGTCCACCATAAGGTAAACACTCCTTCCACATATTCTATCTGGCATCATTCTCCTTCTCACCTGAACCAACGGAGCCAACGACTATGGACTGACACCTCTGAAATCATGAGCTCAAATAAATCTTTCCTCCCTTAAGTCATATATGTTAGGTTTTTGGTTATAGTGTCGAGAAAGCTAATGAGCTATTGTTGCTGTTGGCTATAACAGTCTGCTGGAGGACCACAGACTCCAAATGCCAGGAGGCAAGGCCTTCCACACATGGATCTTCTCAAGCCAGGACAAAAAAACTCTTCAAGTCAGGAATCCAAAAGCACCCAGAACAGGCCAAGTATGCAGCATTTATCATCACAACTGAGTAAGTCTGTGTTGTTCTACAATGAAAAACGTTTTCTTTAAAAAGACATCATTGGCCAGGTACGGTGGCATACAACTTCAATCCCAGCACTCAAGAAGAAGAGGCAGGAGGATCTCTGAGAATTTGGGGGCAGCCTTGTCTACACAATGAGTTCCAGGACAGCCAAGGCTGTTACATACTGAGACCCTGTATAAAACAAACAAATTTGAAAACAAATGAAAATGAAAAAGACACCACACGCCAAATGTCAAGAAAATGCCTACTTTTGTATCACCACTGAGATGGCCCTGTCCCAGCCATCCTGTCTCTGCACCGCTTTCCTTCCTGTCCCCACATGACTGGCATATGCTGGTGTCACTCAGAGAACAACCTGGGCCTGACAACATGAGGAAGTGTCACACAATATACTTTGCACTTTATAAAACTGCTTTGCTGGCCTAGAATACCTACCACTAGAGAGGGTAACTGCTACATGCAACGCTCTGGGTATTAGCCCCTTCCGGCCCCAAGACATTTAGCTTAAATTCATGCCTTTGAATTTCAAATTTCATTTCTCACTTTATTCTACTGGCTTTCTCCTAACCAGTAAAAACACAATTCTAATCTCCATGGTTCATGATGGTTTGGCTGCATGTATCCTGAATGGCAGGATCTTCTAATTGGACCCTCGGTATAGGTTATTTCTCATCCCAGCACTCTTGGTTCACCTGCATCGTGAAGTCCTCACCAGTAAGGGTAGGTAGCAGGTGGTGAGATCGAGGGGCCCTCCCACACCTCAGTACTTATATCATCACTAAAGTGCTGTGAATCACCAAATTACTCAAATGAGTACCAGTAGCTCCTCAATGCCAACACAAGTCTGGCAGACACTCTCCTGCTTCTAATCAACACATGTGCATAGCAGATGCCAGCCCTATATAATCAACATGCTTGTATAGGGAAAAAATACCAAACAAAATCAAACCAGCATCATACACTATATTCAGTGTGACAAGGAAGGACAAAGAACAATGGGCAAGTATTGCCAGATGTTCAGTTGAGCTCTGAAGGGGTTGGGGAATACAATGTGCAAATACCCTGAGGTAGCAGACCAGGCTCATCTGACTGGTATGGTGGGCCTAAGTGGAAAACAGAGCTTAAGGGCCAGAAAGGGCCAGTACGGCCAAACTGTCGAGGTGTGCGCGCGTGCGTATGTGGCTGTAGGGCTATCACTGGACAGGCTTAACCAAGACTTAGGCCCTGTATTGAAAGTGGACTCTAACTATGCCTATAGGAAGTATGGGAAATACAAGAAGGAGAGGAAGAGAAGGTTGTCAGACTCGTGCCCCTGCAGGAAGCCATGGCCACTGGAATTAAGGTAACAAAACAGAAAATTGGTTGTTTGGTCAAACTCATTGCATTTCAATGTTCAACAGCTACAGGTGTGAGTAAGCCACTGGCAAATGGCAGGTACAGCAGCAGAGTGGCCTTAAGAGACATAAAGTTTACCTGGACACTTGGAAGCGGATATGGAAGAGGTAGATCTGGGACTAAACCCCAAGGAGCAGAGGCAATGGGAGAAGAAAGGGGAGCTTACTGGGAAGAGTGGTTGGAAGGGCACAAAGCTGGGACAATTGGAAAAATGATAACTCATGATGCTAAGAGATGCTGAAGATGGTGAAATCCAAAGGAATGAGTCCCGAGGGACACACACTATGCAGAGGACGGGCTACATCCAGAGGCTGCAGAAAGGTGAGGTCTAAGGTTGAGGCTCTGCCCAGGACAATGACTGTGCTGACCACAGGGGTCTGTGTGTAGACAGACTTCCCCTAAGGGGAAGATAACCTCTATCACGTGATGGGGTACGTGACACCTAGGTAAATGCCAACACCGCCAACAAGAAGTCTATGACATAAAGCCAGCTGTCTCTACCTTCCCACAAACTTGCAGCAGAATCATGTCTGCTTGGGCACTGGAGAAAACACTCAATTTGTCTAACAGCCCTATGAGGTATTTTTAAATGTGACAGTAGATCTTTGCACCAAAACCACACAGAACTCACGAGCTGTGGCAAGGCACACCACTTCACGTTTCCCTTGAACTGGGGCTCTCATCAAAGGGGCAGGAAACCACCTATAATGTTATGCCAATGCACACAATTTCCTATTTCAATCTGAAAAGACTCTATGGGGTTTTATGCAGACTGTGGGATGCCAACAAACACATCTCAGATTCCTGAGACCCTGCCCTGAAACAGCAGTGCTGTTAAACAGACACAACTTTTCAGCCCTTGTGAGCAAAGTACTTATACTTAATATAATCTATGATAACCACTTTTCAGGAAAAGGTGTTGTCCTGGTCCTTTCATCTGCATATCTATGCACAGCTTCAGACTGTCCTAGGGCTCTGGCAGGAGGAATCCAAAAAGAACCACTTCAAGTCATCTGGGCTTCAGTGTGTCACCCATGTTTTCCCAGCCTGCTGAGGCACATGCAAACAGAGAGAATTCCTAGGTGACAGAAATTCATCACATACCTATAGGCAAAGCTGTGTCTGAGCTCAAGCCCGAACCAATCAGGAAATCTCCAGCCAGTGTTGGCCTCTCATATACCCATGCTGGGAAGACCGGGAGGGGCTGACCTGAATTTTTTTTGTTCTGTTTGTCTCGAAGCATCTTCCTTGTAAGTTCCAGAGACTAGTAAAGGACATTTAAAAAATAAAAACAAAAATATACCTCAGTACAAGCAAAACTAAGCTATCTATGGAAATTAACATATCTCTGGTATAGAAAAAGTCCATTGTTTTAGCACACAGGAGACTCAATTTTATTTAAAAAGGAGTCATATTTCTATCTGCCCATTACAACATCTGGGCTTAGGAACAAGAGATCCAGGCCCTTTCAAGGTCTCTGCTCAACAAGGAGCCCACAGGTGTCGAGGCACCAGCTATGGCAATGGGATAGTGTGCATTTTACCTCAGAGCTGTTTCAGATCAGGACACAAAGCAGGAAGAGCTCGAATTGATTTTCTTAGCAGTGACTACGTCTAAACCACTTGCTGAGTGAAGACAGATTAGCAACTGACATACATCCTTGCCCTGTGGAGAAGGCGAACCACAGAGGCTAGATGGTAGGCCGTGCACAGAGCATTGGCCTTCTGGGAGAGTAACAACCAAAGGCTGACAAAGCTGGGAACTCTTGGAGGACCAACTTAGCTGTAAACACTTGTAGGTCATACAGGGTGAGTGGTCCAAGGGCAATGTGACAACTAGGATGGGGATATACCCAAAAGACTTTGCTGTATCCTCTGTGCTCAGTACAGAGGTGAGGTTGTGGCACTTCACAGAGCTGGGGCTGTGAAAACGGGTCTGAGGGTCTCAAAGGCAAGCATGTGCTGGCTATAAGATGACTCTCAAAACTCACAACAAGACCAGTGTGAGGCAGAACAAATCTAAGCAGCAGCAAGTACAATGGAAGAAAATAACCTAGAGGAAATAAACTAGTCACTTTCTTGTCTTTCTTTCTCTCTCTCTTTTGTTTTGTTTTTTTTTTTCGAGACAGGGTTTCTTTGTGTATCTCTGGTTGTCCTGGAGTCACTTTGTAGACCAAGATGGGTTCAAACTCACAGAGATCCACCTGCTTCTGCCTCCCAAGTGCTGTGATTAAAGGCTTGCACCAGCACATCGGGCCAAAGTAGTCATTTAAAAGGCACTAACTTGTTGGAAACTGCCACAAACTCCAGTAGGAATCATGACTTGTGCTGGCTCAGATGCACTGGACTTGGCCAGACCCTCACCGCACTGTTTGTTCTTATGGGTCAGAATTATGACTACAGAACACAACCCAGCCTTAGCTTCACTCATGTCAGGTTAATTTTTACTAAGAGTAGACATATCTGCTTAGTTAGCACCCAGTGTTGCTGCAAATAGTGTCCATGGTCCATGGCAGATCTGGTACCTGCTGCAGTGTGGAGCCTGTGGCCACACTGCCAAGCTGCTTCCTCAGTTCCTCAAGCTCCTGTGTGGACATCTTAGAGGTTGCAACGGGGATGCTGAAGCTGGTGGTGCTGCTGGCTGCAGCACTAGCTGCAAACTCAGCTCTTTCCTTTGCATTCTGTTGCAAATACTGCAGTGTCTGAAAACACACAAAACGATGCATTCAGCATTGGCCCACAAAAGCTCACTGTGTTCTACCACCTCTCCTGACACCAAAATACCAGGGGAAAGAAACCGCACACTCTTTTTTTATAGTTAATCCCTAATTTCACCCCCAGTGGACAAACATTCCTGTACATTCTACTTTCAGCACCCAGGCTGCAGGACCATCTCCCCTTTCTTTCCTGGTGCCTGGTATACGCCTCTACATTGATGGAGAGTAGGGCTCCACATTGATATGACACATGCAATAGGGACCGGCACAACATCAGAGAAAAGCAAATGTGCCCACCTCGTGCTACTACATCCATGTTTCCTGTCTATGCCAATCCTGAGTCACAGTTTATTATGATTCACTGCTATGGTTTGGATATGAAATGCCTTCAAAAGATTCACATTTTAAAGGCTCAGCCCCCAGCTGGTGATGCTACTGAATGGAGACTGGATCATGAAGACTCTAACCTCGTCAATGGATTCACTCATCGATAGCACAAACTGAACTCTTCATGCCTGTTCGTTCGTCTCTCTGCTTTCCAGTTGCCGTGAGCTCTGTCACCTCTCTACCAGCCTACTCTAAACACTGGCCTAAAAGCAATGGGGACTGAAATCATAAACCCACACAGCTATTTCCCTGTAAGTTTTTAGGTACTCTTTCAGTATAGAAAGCTAACATTCACCAAACAAATGCCTTCAAGGTATTGCCCTCATGAGGCACAGCTGGAATCAGTGAAAGCCAGGCAGGGTATGCAGAAGAGGAAGACAAGCCAGCACTGTGTTTTCCTTGTTCCCAAAGCAGCTGTGGTGATGCAGATGAGACAGGAGGCTTACCTCTTTGTCTTCTGTGAGCTTTGATAACAGGTACACCAGTGGATCAAGGTTCCTTGTATTTTTAGATTTCAGTTCATCATATTTCTTTAAAAAGTCCTCAGGAGTACGAGAAAATTCTGCAATTTTGACCTCAAATCACGAGCATAAGCAATTTAATAGTGGTAACAATCAAATACTTTAAAAATCTTCAAGAAAATAAAACACACACACACACACACACACACACACACACACACACACACACGAAATCCAGAGTTGAGTTAGGTGAGCTAAATAATCAGATCTCTGAAATAAACAGGAAATCCATGTCAATGGTCCACCGAACCCAGCCACCCTTCATGTGTGTCTCAACTTTAAGCCTCACAGAACAGGCCCACTCACTTCCTCCAAGTTCATGCATTCTCTCATGCCCTGAACTCACTGCCTCTCAAGTTCACTACCTGTACAAGTTCAGCGATATTTCATTCCACAATTTCTAATGACCTGACAACAAACCAAATTGAGTGTGTGCTTCCTGAACCATTTTCCACTCAATTATCTGACTGTACTGCTGCCGTCACTACGCTGTTTAAATAAGTGAGGCTTCACAATGTCTGTTTCATTTTATTCTAAATTTTAAAAGATATGGGCCGGGCGGTGGTGGCGCATGCCTTTGATCCCAGCACTCGGGAGGCAGAGGCAGGCGGATCTCTGTGAGTTCAAGGCCAGCCTGGTCTACAAAGGGAGTCCAGGACAGCCAGAGCTGTTACACAGAGAAACCTTGTCTCGAAAAACAAAAACAAAAAAAAAGATATATTTTATGTGTCTGAATGTTTCGCTTACATGTATGTCTGTGCACCATGTGCATGCAGTGCCCAGGGAGACCAGAAAAGGGCACCAGATACTCTGGAACTGAAGTTACAGACGGTTGTGAGCTACCATGTGGGGAGCTGGAAACAGAATCAAGTTCTCTGCAAGAGCTGCCAAATGTTCCTAATGACTAAGCCATCTCTCTACCATTTATGTCTTTAGGTCTAAAAACACCTTATTTTGAGAAGTAGATTTCAAACTCAAAAACACCTTTTATCAAAGATGACTAATTTTGAATTATGAAGCTTTACAAAAGAAATAATACTTGAGCCAGGTGTGGTGTGGCACACACCTTTAATCCCAGCATTCAGGAGATAGATCTCTCTGAGTTCAAGGCCCGCCTGATCTACAAATCTATATAGTGAGTTTCACACCAGCCAAGGCTACACAGTGAGAAAAAGGAAGGAGCCAGGCATGGTGGTGCATGCCTTTAATCGCAGGACTCAGGAGGCAGAGGCAGGTGGATCTCTGTGAGTTCGAGGCCAGCCTGGTCTACAAAGTGAGTGTAGGACAGCCAGGACTACACAGAGAAACCCTGTCTCGAAAAACCAAAAAAAAAAGAACGAAAGAAAGAAAAGGAAGGGAAGAGAGAGAGTTAAAAAGGAAAAAAAACTTAAAGAAATTTCAATGAGTAATACTAGCAACTTCCCTTTTCCCACCCAGTAATTTTTTAAAATAATTTATTTATTTTCATTTTATGTGCAATGGTGTTTTGCCTGCATGTGTGTCTGTGTGAGGGTGTCAGATCTTAGAGTTACAGCCAAGTGGGTGCTGGGAATTGAACCTGGGCCTCTGGAAAAGCAGTCAGTGCAGTTAGTGCTCCTAACTGCTGAGCCATTTCTCCAGCTTCCCATCCAGCTGGAGAATTTTTACATATATTAAATTTCCTCAGGGAACAGACTGTGAAGTTGGAGTTCAAGGTTACCTCTCTCTTTCTCTCTCTCTAATTGGAGCTCTTGCCAGGAACCAGAAGCCTGGTAGAGCACAGTGAATGCCAGGTTCAAAGGAGGCACCCACCAGGGCTGTTGGCCCAGCACTAGCCTTGCTGTGGTTATCAGGGACAGGCTCCAAATCCCACAGCTCTAGGAAAAGTGCCCACACCCATAAGCCCCTGTGGTCCTGTATAGGGAATAGGTCCTCACCTTGGCACTGTGGGCAGAGACTGTGGTTGTAACATATGGTGTCCGGTTCTTCTGCAGCAGATCAATGTAGACCTCAGCTCCGTCCCCACCATGGATTCGTAGCAGGCTGAGCAGCTCATTGACATCGTGGTGAATCCGAAATTCGCTCATAGTTTAGCTCTGAGACACCAACATAGCAATGTCCACTGAAGGGAGAAAGCTGTTTATAAAATTAAAACCTAAAATGTCGTTTGACTGATTCCAGCCTTTGACATAAAAATCATTGCCGAGATTATGCCAACCACCAGCCTCTCCCCCTCCCTGGCAGGTGGATCTATGAAAACACTGCTGAGATCTTGCTACCCATCATCACTGTGTTCACCTGTGCCATGCCCCTGTCAACAGAGCTGTTCTCCAGCTCACACCACCACTTAAGGAGCCAGCTGTACCAGGTAAACCACTGAAATGGCCCCACAGGTCTGGTTGTCAGTTCCTGGTCCAGCCTCATGTGACCATGGGCCAGCAAGGGGCAAATCTGTTATTTTGTCTCAGCTTTTCTGGCCCTGGCTGGGCAGACTCAATGATCCTGCCCTTTGAGGGGCTTGCATAGGCCTAGGCTACTGTCTCTGTCCCAACATATCAAAACCTCCCACTCATGAGACCATACCCAGTTCTTTAAACAGTTGGGTGGTATCTTTTGTCCAAACACCTGTCTGGAATTCTTTTTTGCACTCTAAAACCTTCAATGTTTCCTGTTCTGGTCCAGGTCTGACTACATACAGAGATATTTTAGGAAGGTAAGAGTTCCACATATCCCACCTTCACTGATGCTCTGTTCCAGGGCCAGCTGTACTAGGGTCTAGATATTGGCCACAAATGGCAGAGATGAAAACTACTTCTGAGCTTGTAACCCCAGAACTTGGGAGGCTAAGGCAGGAAGACCATAGTCAAGACTAGGTTCGGACCCACAGCAAGAGCCTGTCTCAAAAATCAAACAGAACTGTATTTTATGTCACAGAGCAACAGCAAAAGGCAACACAAGGATTTCTAAACTGGGGGACTTCTATCCTATCATGTCAGTGGAAAGTGGCTGACTGTGTGCAGACTGTGTATAATGTCCTAGTGAGTAACAGATGGACCAACACCCTGGCACTATCAGCTGACAACATGGGGTCTTCTACTCTTCCACTGATAGCTGGGCTAGTCAATCAGTATCAAGAGTGCTATAAAGAGTATTAAGGAAGGGCTGGAGAGGTGGCTCAGAGGTTAAGAGCACTCGCTGTTCTTCCCAAGGTCCTGAGTTCAATTCCCAGCAACCACATGGTGGCTCACAGCCATCTACATTGAGATCTGCCCGGGCATATATGTAGAGCTAATACTGTATACATAATAATAAAAAAAAAATTAAAAAAAAAAGAGTATTAAGGAAAAACAGACACTGGCTATAGATTCAAAATTAAGCCTAATAAACTTTATGGGTGTTATAGGAACACTGTAATAGACCTACATTAAGATTCTTTTACTAATTAATTTTTTAAAATTTTGTGTACATTGGTGTTCTAACTGCATGTATGTTTGTGAGGGTGTCAGATCCCCTGGAACTGGAATTAAAGACAGTTGTGAGCTGCCATGTGAGTGCTGGGAATTGAACCCAGGTCCTTTGGAATAATAGCCAGTGCTCTTAACCCTGAGCTTTCTCTCCAGTCCCTATGTTAGGATTCTTAATTTGGGATCCACAAACATTAGTGAAGATATGCCTGGAGATGAGACTTTACTAATCATATCTGTAATTTTCTAAGCATTCTTATAATTCTCAAAGGCTTTGTAACTCACAAGTTAACTGCTGTGCACCAGGCAGTTGTGGCGCACACCTTTAATCCAGGCACTCAGGAGGCAGAGGCAGGTGGAAATTTGTGAGTTCGAGGCCAGCCTGGTTCTACAGAGTGAGTTCCAGGACAGGCTACACAGAGAAATGCTGTCTTGAAAAACCAAAACCAACCAAACAAAAAGCCGAAAGTCTGCTGTGCTTATTTCCAACTGAGACAAGCCTTGAGTTAAATAGTGCCAAGGGCAGGAGACACAGCACACATACCTACAGTATGCTAATGTACAGAGTAGTACCATCTTGGAACTCCACCTTGAGAGTTCACACTGTAAACCCGTATAATCAAAAGCAGTTTCTTAGTTTATCAGCCTCCACCAATGGTCAAAACAGATGCCTCCAAGAACTAGAACAAAATGGAAAGCAAGGGCTGACAAATCCCTAGCACACAAACTTTCAAATCAAGAGGCGTTCAGTGCAACAGAGCAAAAAAACAGCAGAGTGTGGGCTGTGGAATCTCATACAGCAGGAATATGATTCTGTCATAGGTGAGCTGTGGCCGCCAGGCATAATGCTAGGTAGCCCCTTGCATGCTTCTTATGAAAAGATGGAGTAATGGGGCCACCCGGAGTTGCTATGGAGATTAAATAAAACAAACGCTGCCTCCACATACTTGCTCTGTTTTCTGGAAACTGGTTATGCTCACTAAGTATGTGGAAATTGTTTTGTTTTAGAATCTAAGACACTGACAGTATCTTAATTGCAATTACCTTGGGGCTGGATACATGGCTCAACAGTTAAGAGCATCTGGCTGTTCTGGCAGAGGACTTGGATTCAGTTCCCAGCTCCCACATGGTAACTCAAAACCATCTGTAACTCCAATCCCAGGGGATCTCACACCCTTTTCTATCCTCCATGGGCACTGAAAGCACATGATGTGCAGAAAAAACACTCACACATACAAAAAATAATAAATAAAATGTTCAAGAAATATTTTTAAAAAATACATTGGTAAGTCCCAAACGAGACACTTTAAGCTACCTGGCAAGCAAAACCTCAGACTTCTCCCACCTATGGTCTCCTCAAAGTCATGAGGGTTTCCAAGGCCTGAAGGCTGCCCTACAACATGCCAGATGGCAAAGAAGGTGTGAACTACCAACACCAAATCCTGTCCACCAGACACAGAGAACAGAGCTATGGAAAGACTCTCTACACTGACAACTGTTCAAAGTCATACCCAAGAAAACATGTAAATCCTTAGATATCACTACTTCTCATGCATGTTTTAATCCATGCTTAGTGATTTGTAGATAACTGCAGAAAAAAGGCTTATCTTATCTCTAAACAGTAGCTTCCTTTAAGCCTTTAGATACATCCCAGAAGGGCTGGAGAGATGGCTCAGTGGTTAAGAGCACTGGCTGCTCTTCCACAGGTCCTGAGTTCAATTCCCAGCAACCACATGATGGCTCACAACCATCTGTAATGGGATCTGATGCCCTCTCTGGCATGCAGGTGTACACGCAGATGGAGCACTCACATACATAAAGTACATAAATAAACAAATCTTCAGATATGTCCCAGGAGACATAGCTAAACCTCTGGTTGTCACAACTACTGAAAAGATACTCTTACCAATTACTGAGCAAGGGACATGGACAGTGAAATGAACACAACTGTCCCTCATACAGGAAGACAAAGTTACAGTTAAAAAAAGGTGCAGCTGTACAAAAGTCTGATCAACTCTTAACAGCTTGCTTTGAGCTTCTGATACTCCTTGGTTCCCCCCTCCCCCCCACTTTTTAGGTTTTTCAAGACAGGGTTTCTCTGTGTAGCCTTGCCTGTCCTGGACTAACTTTGTAGACCAGGCTGGCCTTGAACTCACAGAGATCCGCCTGGCTCTGCCTCCCGAGTGCTGGATTAAAGGCATGCGCCACCACGCCTGTTGGTTCCTATCTCTATCAGTCATCACATTAGTACTGGACTAAACACAACTTGTTTATTAGCAAAGCTGGCACAACCAATCATGAGAAGCCAGGTGCACACTTTCAGCGAACAATGACTAAAACGAAGTTGGGGTGGGGGTGTGAAAAAGGGAAAGATTCTAGAGCAGAAATTCTTAAGCTGTGGGTCAAGACCCCACAACCCTTTCACAAGGGTCAAATATCAGATATTTACATTATGACTCCTAACAGTAGCAAAACTAGTTATGAAGTAGCAACGAAATAATTTTATGGTTGGGGGGGTCATCACAACATGAGGAACTGTATTAAAGTTCAGAAGGTTGAGAACCACTACAGGCTCCTGGATAATAGTACAAACCAGCCTGTGCTGGTTGGTTTTTTTTGTTTTGTTTTGTTTTTGTCAACTTGACACAAAGCTAGACATATCTGCGAAGCTAGAATCGCAATTGAGAAACTGTCTCCACCAGATCGGTCTATACACAAGCCTGTGGGGCTTTTCTTTTATTGATGATCAATGGAGCAGGACCTGTGGGTGATGCCACCCTCTAAGCAAGTGGTTCTTGGGTGTATAAGAAAGCAAGATGTCCTGGGCTGGTGGTGCTCCCCTTTAATGCACTTGGGAGGCACAGGCAGGTGGATCTGAGTTCCAGGCTAGCCTGGTCTCCAGAGTAAGTTCTAGGACAGCCAGGGCCACACACAGTAAAATCCTGTCTCGAAAAAGCCCAAACCAACCAACCAAATAAAAACCCCCAAAACAAAACCAAAAACCTAACCAAGACATGGTCTGTCAAAAACATTTTGTAACTTACAAAATGTCAAGAATCCAAATTTTTTGTTTTTCGAGACAGGGTTTCTCTGTATAAAAGGCCTGGCTGTCCTGGACTTGCTTTGTAGACCAGGCTGGCCTCAAACTCACAGAGATCCGCCTGCCTCTGCCTCCCAAGTGCTGGGATTAAAGGCATGCGCCACCAGGCCCAGCCCACGCCGGCCCAAATGTTTTTAGAGATAGAAGAGTGAGAGAAATGGCATCACCCCTAGCCCATAAGCAGCTGGCTAGAGACATGGTCACAAACCTTCATTTCCAGGGCATAATGACAAAAAGGTTTTCTTTCCCTCCTCTCCACCTCTCTGGTTGGGGGGGGGGGTGTGGAGTTTATTTTTAAATAAGAGAGAAATACATGTCCAGAGACATCTGGAGGAGTCCAGAACAGAAAGAGAAACGGACTGAACAAGGCCAGGGCTATCTGAAATAGAAGGGAGAATAGCCCCCAAAAGGTTTTCACTGTGTCTGTTAAAAAGTAGCACCCCATCTTCCTTTACGTTACATTCATACAGGGAAGCCCTGCTCTGTTTCGATCTATTTTGAGAGAGGAGGATAGTTAAGGACCCTACAACGTGTCAGCTGCACATCTCAGTTGCTGTTTTTTAGGTTAGGGTTGCTTCCCATATCAGTCTCTACTGCTCTGGGCCCTGACTCCTTCACTCCTGAACTTGAAGGGTCATACTAACCACGAACTTCCCAAGGCTACTGCCTCCAGCTGGACCCCTGGAGGGGACAAACAGCTAGAGGCTGTCGCACCGTGGAGCTGCGGGGCAAGCCCGGGGTGGCAGTCGGAACAGTCGGCGGCAGAGGCCCAAGAGAATCAAGACTCTTCACCGCGCAGGCCAGCCAGGCTTCCGAACCCCATTCGGCGCCCGGCCCCAGCCCCGCCTCCGGCCGGTTCCCACCGCAACCCAGATCCAGCCATGACTCACCTCCGCGCGTCGCGTTCCGCCCCGCAGGGTCGCCACAGGAAGTTAACAGACGTCACGTCCGTCCCCGTCCCGCCGACGGTGACCGAAGGGCTGCGCTGGCCCTGGTGATGTTGCTTCCCCCTGCACTATATTCCCGCCTGGCCGGGGAGCCCGGGGCAGCCGAACCGCTGCCCGTGGAGCGGAATCCTGCGGCTGGGGCGGCTCCCTTCCGATTCGCGCCGCGCCCTGTGCGCTTCCCGCGGGATCACGAGTTCTTCGAAGTGCGTGAGAACGCTGGAGGAAGGTCCCCTGAGCCCCCCATAGGGCGGGACTGTCGCTGTGGGCGGGGTTTGTGTATGTGGGCGGGACCTGGACGCTTCTCTGTAGGTTGGGGTGTGGCTCAAAGCTGTAGGGCGGGGTTTAGAGGCCCGGGTCCACCCATGGCTCCTGGTGCGTGTCTTCTGTAGGATGGGGATGTGCAGCGGCACCTGTACTTGCAGGACATACTCACCCAAGTGTCCGAGACGCCGGAGAAGTCCATGTGAGCAGCTTGTCTTTGAGGGCTTTCTCTGCTTGCTAGTGCTACCCTGGCTCCTCCTCCCCCGACCGCATACAGGCTAGAACTCGGATCCCTCCCAGATGACCCCCGGAGTAGCATACGCTTGTCACCATCTTGTCCGCGCTCATGCTTGGCTTGGCTGGGTCTTCCTTCCCGTAGTCTATTAATAAAGTTTGGGGTGGCACTCCTCTGGACTTATTTCAGACTCACCAATAGAAATCTGGGTAGGAAGGCCCCTGGAATTTCCACCTTGGGATGGGGCGGGGAGAGGGGGAGGCATCCTTCCAAGAGACACGCCTCCTTTCCCAGGGTGCCTGAGTTCACCTGTCAGGTGGCTGGCTGTTGCCAAGTGTTCGCCGCCCTAGAGGACTACCAGCATCACTACCACATGTTGCATGGAAACACTTGCTCCCTCTGCAGCCGTGCCTTCCCGTCTGAGCATTTGCTGGATGCCCATATCCTGGAATGGCATGACTCTCTGTTTCAGATCCTGGCCCAGAGGCAAGACATGGTGGGTGTTGGCTATACTGGACATATCTGCAGTGGTGACTGGAATCGGGGCTTAGGGCAGGGTGAGAGTGGAGGTGACAATTTATCCTTTGTAGTACCAGTGTTTGGTTGAAGGCTGCCCAGAGAAGTTCAAGACCAGCCAAGACCGGAAGGATCATATGGTGAGGCTACATCTGTACCCTGCGGATTTCCGATTTGATAAGCCCAAGACAAACAGAGGGTACGTGAGGGACCCACTTGTGCACTTGTGACTGTCCTCAGTCTTAAGCCTGGGGATAGTCACTGTAGTCAAACCTGACTTAGTTTTTATACACAGATAGTTGAAACTCTGAGGACAGTGAGTTAGTAAGCTTGGAATCAGGAGGGCACTTACTGGCGGGGAACAGAGGGAGGGGTGCTAGTAGGTGTTTGTACTGGTCTGTGCCCTGCATGCCCTTCTAAAGCTACCAGCAGGGGCACTGGGGACTGGCAAAGTGCCTCTGTCCTACATAACACATGCATACACTACACACGTGAGTATACACACATGAGCACACACAATAAGTGAATAAATAAAAATTCTATGAATTAGAGTCTGTTTTCTTCAAACAGCTTTCTTGTCTGTGAAAAATAATTGGAGAGCCCATTGCATTGCGGAATGCTTCATGAGAATCTGAGTCTTCAATACTTCCACTTCTACAGTGCTGAGTTAGCTCATTGGTGGTAGTGGCAAAAATCAAGTTATCTAGTTAACTTTAGTAAGTCTCTCCCTCATAGAAAGAGATTTTGGGGCTGGAGATACAATTCAGTAGTGGAGATTGGTTCACAATGTCTTCCTCAGATGGCTGACAACTGCTTGTAATTTCAGCTCCAAGGGATCCAACACCCTTTTCTGGCCTCTAGGCATCCACACATGTGTGGCACCAAAAAGCACACACACGTACACACAAATAGAAAAATCTGAAAGAAAAATACTGGTGAGGGCTGAGTGTGATGGTACATATGTTTAATCCCACTGTGTAGAAAGCAGAGACAGGCAAATCTCAGAGTTTGAGATCAGCCTGGTCTATGTACCAAGTTTCTTACCTGCTGTCTTTTTTTGGGGGGAGGGGTGAGACAGGGTTTCTCTGTGAATATCTGGCTATGTCCTGGACTCACTTTGCAGACCAGGCTGGCCTTGAACTCACAGAGATCTGCCTGCCGCTGCCTCCTGAGTGCTGGGATTAAAGGTGTGTGCTAAAAGCCTGGCTAGCAGCTGTCTTTTGTGAGGCCGGTAGGGAGGTCTCTCACTGTGTTGCCCTGGGCCACCAGAACTCATTTTGTAGACTGGGTATCCTCTAGAACTCAGAGACCACCTTTCTTTTCCCTCCCTAGTGCTGGGATTAAAGGCATGCACTACTGCACCCAGCCCCAACTGTCTTTAAAAGGGGGGAGGGATGAAGAATCATAATTAAATTTATAAATTATCAGACTTAGCTATATAAATGCATGACCATACCATAAAGCATTCTCTTTCTAGTAGCCTGAAAGTAGTAATCTGGCATATCGTAACACTAGATTGTGCCAGAATAGTAAAAAATAAATAAATTATAAAAAATTGGTTTTTTGTTTTGTTTGTTTGTTTTTGCAGGAAAAAAATAGTATCTTCCTTGAAAGTTTAGTACTGGGAAACCAGGTAGAAGTGTTGCTCATTGCTTTGTCTTGTACAGTTCAGCTATGCCAGCTGCAGCAGACCCATCAGCCAGAGCCCTGAAAGATGACAGTGATGCCATGGAGATCTGTTCTGAACCTGCTGCCCTACCTCCCTGCAGGCGGACCTACAGTCACAGGTCAGTGTATTCATCTTCCTGTATGTGCTGTGACCTTAGGCTGAAAGTAGGTAATGTTGGCCAAGAAGATGAGCTTCGCTGCAGGTGACACCCTAAATGTTCTACTTTCCCTGGTTTCCTATGCTCTAGACCCTGGAGCCCAGCATGCAGACACACACACACTAGTCACTGTCATCTCTGCTGGGTGGAAAGGACCTTCTCCTGCATGTGCTTGACAGACTGTTTTTCTCAGATTGAACTACATTAACTTCAACTATTATTTAGGGAAAATTTTTGGAATAGTGGGGGTGACGGGGTGGCCCAGTAGTCCAAACTGGCAAGAAGATGGACATATATGTCCCTCAGTTGCCTTCCAGCAGCCATCTTCCCACAGTTTTTTTGGACCTTGGCCTGTGAGTAGTCTGCCTGTCTCTGGTGATTAGGTTTCAGCAATGTAGATAACAGGAAACCAATGCCACAGGAGCCTCAGCAGGAGCTGGCCTTGCTGGCTAAGTTCTCTTAAGCAAATGTACACTGATACCAGGAAGATATCCCACAGGAAGCAGGTCTGAGACCAGGAGCTGATCCTAGGGCCCAAGAGGGCAGACTCCATTTCCTGAGTGTTCCACAGAGCAAAAGGAGAGAGAACATTCCGGAATACAAATGTGAAGGAAGTACAAACTGCTGTTATAAGTTGAGCTGCGTGTTGTCAAAAATAATGTTCTTGTTTGATATGAGTGCTTTTCTGTTCCAGAATACCTTCTACTGTCTGTTTTGGCCAGGGTGCAGCCAGAGGATTTAAAACAACTAAGAAAAGAAACAAACACCACTGATAGATTCTGGCTAGGAAAGCCAGACAGACTTTCGGAGAGTGGTGTGCCAGGGCCTTTTTCTTGCTTCTGGATAGCTGCCCTGAGCTGGACCTTTGCCACCTCCTTATTTCCATCTCTGGTCACATGAAGCAGCCAGTATGTAGAAATTCAGAATCTGCAGATTCCAGAAATAACCAGGACATACTGAAGGAGTAAGATGGAGAGACTGCCTGCCTGCTTTGCAGTAGCTACTCTAAGAATGTCACTATTAAATATATGAAATAAATTTTTTCACTGATGGCCTCTGTTCTCCGTCTTGTATTTTTGAACCAGACAGAAAAGGAAATGAGTGTGAACCATGAGTATTTTGCTTTTAACACTCAGTTTTAGGGAGATTTGTACAGTCTACATCCCATAAAAGCTGTGAGGGAGGGGTTTGGCACAGCCACAGGTGAGTCAGGATGCTTGTGCTGTAAGAGACATCCTTGTTGTCCCAGTGCCGTATCTATCTAGTTAAACCCCATTGGGACATGGTGTCTAGAATGGTGCAAGAGGAAACCCTGGGAGGGATATTAAAACACAAACTACAGGAATGATCGGCAACTGTGGACTAGATGTTGAGAGAGCCCACTGGGGTTTAGGTCCTACTATGAGCCTAACCGTCCCAGGTCTGTTCCCAGCAAAACCCTTCTTTCCTGAGATACCGGAAGCTTGGGAAAGTCAAACACAGGAGAGCCATCTTCACCAAGACATGATCCATCTACCCAGAAATACATCACTAACAAGCCCCAGAGTTGTTCTAATATCAACTAGTTGTTACTAATGTCAAATTTAAACAACACCAATGAGAGGTCTGAGAAGGAACAGGATGAATGTTCAGACTGCTTCCTGAAAGCGAAGGCAGCAGAAACTGCTGTGAGGTGGCAGAGTGCCAGGACTACCAGTGAAGATGCACGATGCCCCTTGACATCACACATGTCCACGAATCTAAGGAAGGCAGAAACGCAGCATCTCCCAGAGACCTTCAATAAAAAGAGATGATTTTTGTTTGTTTGTTTGTTCTGAGATTTAGTTTCATTATGTTTAGGCACACATGAAGGCAGGTACCTGCAGAGACTGGCCTAGAGCTTGAGTTACAGACTGCTGATATGGTTGATGAGAATCCAACTTGGATCCTCTAGAGGACTTGTGTGTGTTCTTAACTTCTGAGCCATCTGTCCAGCCTAATAGAGATACCTTTTAATAGAGCCACATGGGAATTCTGGAGTTGGAAGTGTAATACTTGAAACTCACTGAGGGACCCCCCCAGGACTCCAAGGGACAGCTGAGTTGGCAGAGGAAAAAGTAAGTGAACTGGATAGATCGATTGGATAATGCAAGTCAAGGAACTGAGAAAAATGAAAGGACTAGGTTTTATGGTTCTCTATAATCCCAACACTCACTAGGAAAGCTGAGAGTTCAATCCCAGATTTAGGTGAGAGACAAGGAATAGGTAGAATAAAACTTTTCTCAGGAATAGAAAAGGTAATCTTTTTTTTTTTTTTGATTTTTTGAGACAGGGTTTCTCTGTGTATCCTTGGCTGTCCTGGACTCACTTTGTAGACCAGGCTGGCCTCGAACTCACAAAGATCCGCCTGCCTCTGCCTCCCAAGTGCTGGGATTAAAGGCGTGCACCACCACCGCCCGGCTAGAAAAGGTAATCTTAAAACTCATATGGATGCACAAAAGAGTAATGCTAGAGATGTCACCACACCTGACTGAAAGTTAGAATACAGAGCTGTAATAAAAACAACCTGGTAGCTACACAGAGAAACCATGTCTTGAAAAACAAAACAAAACAAGCAAACAAAAGAAAACCAGCATGGTAAAGGCACGAAAACAGGTTACTAGGCTAATGAGGATAAAATAACCAAAAATAAGCTCATGTAGCCACAGTCACCTACTCTGAAAAAGGTGAGAAATACATGGCAGAAAAAGATAGACTCTTTCACATATGATGTTGGGAAAGAGTGGGTTCCACATGCAGAATAATGAAATCAGGTCCTTGGCTTTTATCTGCACAAAACACAACCTGGGTCAAAGGTCTTAATGTAAGACCTAGGTTTCTGAAGTTGGTAGGAGAGAACAGAGATAAAGGCATGGGCAAGGGCTTTCTGTTAAGGATATAAGAATCTCAGGAAACCCAAGAGCAGACCAATGAAATTTACAAGAAACAGAAGAGAGGCTGTACCATGAAGAAAACAGCCAGCCTGCAGAATGGGAGAAGCTCCTTGAGATCTGTCTAATTAGGTATGGCTACCTAGAGCAGTGGTTCTCAACCTGTGGTTCACAATCCACACAGGAGTCACATATCAGATATTTACATTACAATTCATAAAAGTAGCAAAATCACAGTCATGAAGTAGCAATGAAAATAATTTTATGGTTGGGTGTCACCAAAACATGAGGAACTGTATTAAGGGGTCACAGTATTAGGAAGGTTGAGAATCACTGATCTAGAGTATAGAATAAACTCAAGACATTAAACACCAAAAGAATAAATAATACTATCAAGTACACACTGAATCGAAGTTATTAGAAGTGGCCAATAAATATGAAAAACTGTTTTAACATTGAGAGATTCCACTTGACCTGTCAGAATTATAGTCACCAATACAATGAGAACAATGGTGAGTTCCAGTTACACAGAGAAACCCTATATTGAAAAACTTAAGAGAGAGAGAGAGAGAGAGAGAGAGAGAGAGAGAGAGAGAGAACAAAGGCTGAAGGGAAAGCTTAGTACAAGAGATCATGTACTGCATTTGGTGAAGACCAAAATTTGGTTCCCAGCATCGATGTCAGGCATCTCACAACTAACTGCCTGTAACTCTAGTTCCAGAATATTCAACACCTTCTTCTGGTCTCCATGGGGACTTACACCTATGTGCATATAACCCCACATGGACACACACACACATAATTAAAATAAATCATATCGTGAAAGATGGTCTCACTATGTAGTCTGACTGGAACTTGCTATGGAGGCCAAGCTGGCATTGAACTTCAGAAATCTGCCTGCTTCTGCCTCCTGAGTTGTGAGATTAAAGGCATGCACTATCATATCTGGAAATAAAATGAATTAAAAATTAATAATAAATGAGTGGCTAGAGAGATGGCTCAGAGGTTAAGAGCATTGGCTGCTCTTCCAGAGAGGCTGGGTTCAGTTCCCATCCTCCACATGAGGGCTTACAAGCACCCCAGGGAATCCATCACCCTCTTCTGACCAAATACCACACTAATATAGTCACAGGCACATATAGGCAAACTACTTATACATGTAAAATAAAAATAAAGTCTCAAAAACAAACAAAAGTAAAGTCTGGTGAAGATGTGGGAAAACGGAACTTATAACGCTGCTGGTGTGATGTAAATTATACTACAGAAATCAAAACGGAGGTGACTCAGAAACTAACAGCATAAGCCACATCTCACACCTCAGGACACACACACACAAACACACACACAAGTGGACAGAGATGATTGTGGTAGCAATGTTGTAGAACTTTAGACAGAGTCACTGTCTTACCCAGCAACTCCACTCTTAGGTATATACCCCAAGAGAATGAAGACGCATTTGCATAAGAAACAAAAAACAAAAACATGTGCATGGATGTTCACAGCAGCATAATTCACCACAGGCAAAAGATTTTAAAAAGGTAAAAATAATTCAAATAATCACCAACTATCAAATGGATAGACAAAACGGTTATATAGATACAACTGGAATATTTTTCAGCCGTGGAAAGAATGAGTAACTGATATCAGTATACTGTATCACTGAAAACTAAATAAGGACACACACACCTTACTGAATGATTTCATTTCTAGTGGAAGTCCTGAGTAGTAAAAGCAACATGGATAGAATGTTGGTTTGTGTTAGGTTAGGGGTGGGCAGTGGGAGGAACAGGGATGACGGCTAAAGGAGAGAGCTTCTTTTGGTGATGATGAAAACGTTCTAACACTGACTGTGGTGATGGCAAAAAAACAGATAGAGTGGGGGAACTAGAAGGCTTGTGAATCATATGTCAGCACAACTCTTCAGCAGAACAAACTGAACAACCCTGAGAGTCTGGAAACCCCTGTGCTACTGCTGCCTTGTAACCTGAAGAATGGGCCTTGAATACTGTATGAGATTCTTTTTAATTTCTTTTCTAATTTTGTCCTTAAGATTATTTTTTACAATTTATTTTTATTTTATGTGCATTGGTATTTTGCTTGTGTGTATGTCTGTGTGAAGGTGTCAGATCTTGTACAGACAGGTGTGAGCTGCCATGTGGGTGCTGGGAACTGAACCCAGGTCCTTTGGAAGAGTAGACGGTGCTCTTAACTGCTGAGCCATCTTTCCACTTAAGATCATTTTTAATTGTTTAAAAAAAAATCTGGTGGGTATAGTGATGGAGGTGAGAAGAAGGGGCTGCAGTTTATAGGTTCAACACATTTGAATATCCCTCGGTTAGGGAAAGGGGACAATGCAAAGAGCAAGACTGCAGTGACAATAAGTATTTCCTCAAGATGAACAGTGTGCTTGCTTCAGTTGTACCTATGGGAGAAGTCGTCTCACAAATGGCTTGCCAATGTCTTCTGTAAAACAGAGTTGACTACCTCCAGTGATTCCTCTTTTACGAAAACAACATCTCAAGAGTCCGTGTATTTTTCTAAAAGCTAGTCTACTTTGTCATTCAGATTCCCAATTTTCCAAATGTGTTCAAAGTTGGCTATGCCATCTGTTGTTAAGTTTCCCTGGAACTCTCCTAGAAAATGATGTTGCTGCTGTTTTTCAGTTGGCTGAAATAATCTGTATTCTTTTTCTTTTTCTTTTCTTTTCTTTCTTTCTCTCTCTTTTTTTTTTTTTTGGTTTTTTGAGATAGAGTTTCTCTGTGTAACAGTCCTGGCTGTCCTGGACTTGATTTGTAGAGCAGGCTGGCCTTGAACTCACAGAGATTCACCTGCCTCTGCTTCCCGAGTGCTGGGATTAAAGGCGTGCACCCCCACGCTCAAACGAGTCTGTATTCTTCAAGGCACCATCATGTTTGTTGAATATATGAGTTAGTTCTCCTAGTATCCTTACAGCACTCCATTTTCATCAAAATCCATGAGTTTGCATACCACTTTGACATTTGAGTGATAAACTCAGCCTGACAGATAACATCTTCAAGAAAATCCATCACACATACCAACCAGAAATATGAACACAGGAATTCTGTGCTATTGAAGTTTACCAAAGAAATTCTCATATCCTTCCTTGAGTCAAAATCTGCCACAGTCTCTTTAAGTTTGGCTTTTAGTAGGCCCTTGTTCAACTAGCAAACCACATGACTTAGTATACCACTCTACCCTGTAAGGGGACTTGACTTCCACAGCGAGAACAGATCCACTTCAGGAGCATAATGCTGCTCCTTTAACTGCAGTGACTTTCTTCCACTTTCATCTGTAACGAGTTTACAGTTGTCAATGAGATTATCCATGCCGGGCATCTTTTCCCGTGATAGGAAAACCTCCTTAGTGTCATATCAAGTCTACTATTATTTGAAACTTGGCAGCTCCTCCTTTAATAAGACCACAGATAATCTCTTCCACTCTTGTAAGGTTCTTGATACGGACTGAGCTTTCCTGAAAATCTGATGTGATCTTGGTGATTGCGGTCTTGCAGCTTATCTTTCTCTTCTAGGTGAATATGTACTGGGCCATCAGCATGCCTGGCACCACTGTGCACACATGGGCACTTGCCGCCGTGCCCACCTGCACCATGACCAAAGACAGGCCAACATGTACCTGGCAAACTTTAGCAGGTATGAGCCTTGCACTGGTAACTGCCGAGTCAGCTATGAGCCTTGCACTGGTTACTGCCGAGTCATAGCCCATTCTAACCTTCTCTCTCCTCTCCCTCCACACCTAACTCATCACGTATCAAATGTGTGTGGATGCCTGTGTACCCATGAGATTCTCTCTGTATGAGCTTGCATTTTCCATAGTAGAAGAAAAAATTATTTGGATGCCAGCCAGTGTGGTGGCTGGCTCCAGCAGCAGGAGCCAGACTCCTCTGGGACAAGAAAAGACATGCTCTCAGGCTTTCTTTGAGCACAGGAGTGGATGGGCAAATAGGAAGCTCATGTTCAGCCAAACGTTGTCCTCAGGCTGCACAGAAGGAGCATGTGACACACACCACTCTAACTTCATAGTACTTCCTGTGACTCAAGCCCACAACCTCCAGCAGGGAGCCATCACTGTCCCTCTCCTTGAAGTGGCCCAGGAGACTTAATGTCACCAGATGCTTTCTGGAGCAGCAGGAAACAGGCCAATGGTTACTGAATCCTGAGCAAACCTAAGAGCCCACTTCGCTAGGGTACTTCCTGCAAACTTGGAGCTTACCAACAAACTCATGGGACTTCGTAAGGCAGGTCGTTTCAGGACGCCACCTGCTGCACAGCCTCGGAACAGCTCAGAACAGGTTGGTCCTCCTGCCAATCGAAGTTACACTTGCTCCCAGCAATTGCTGCTGACCTTTATTGCTGCTATGTTTTGTTGTACTCAGGCATAAAGCTGTTGTTGTTCATCTTTTTGATACTCTCCCCATTCCTGATATTAAGTTTATTCCAGAAATTCACAATTGATTTAACAAAGGAAAAAAACTTCACTCTAGTTTTTGTTTGTTTTGAGACAGGATCTCACTATGTAGCTTTGACTGACCTAGAACTCACATTGTAGACCAGGCTGGCCTTGAACTCACAGAGATCCACCTGCTTCTGGAGTGCTGAGATTAAAAGAATGCACAACCATGTTTAACAAAGGAGAATCTTGTGGGTTTTTTTTTTTTTTTTTTTTTTTTTTTTTTTTTTACTCTACAGGTTAAAGGAGGAAGTCACTTGATTATCTTAATATATATAGAAAAAAGCATATGACTGTCGGGGTGACCTTTTCATGCACTGTGTATTATTCAGATGCTGATTTCTGTACCAGCAGAGAGCTGAGTACAGACTTGTGTAACAGAATATTTTTCTTCAGCACACTTATATTTATTAATACTTATCAATCACCTATAAAATACCTAAATCCTATAACCTAAACCTTAATCATCTATAATCTATCTAAAACACCCCAATATCTATCTAAGAACACTCTAATATCTACCTAAATACATCCAACTAACACTATTTTTTTTTTTTTGTGGTTTTTCGAGACAGGGTTTCTCTGAATATCTCTGGCTGTCCTGGACTCGCTTTGTAGACCAGGCTGGCCTCGAACTCACAAAGATCCGCCTGCCTCTGCCTCCCAAGTGCTGGGATTAAAGGCGTGCGCCACCACCGCCCGGCCCAACTAACACTATTTTAACTTTCTTAAAAGGATATTAATATTTTTAGCATAGGTTGTCCGTGCAAGATGGCCTGGTTTATGGCAGTCCCATCAGGTAGTCTCTTAAGCTTAAAGTCCATTGGGCCCTGTTTTGCCGGGTTTTTTGTTTTGTTTTGTTTTTTCGAGATAGGGTTTCTCTGTGTAACAGCTCTGGCTGTCCTGGACTCCTTCTGTAGACAAGGCTGGCCTTGAACTCACAGAGATCTGACTACCTCTGCCTCCCAAATGCTGGGATTAAAGGTGTGTGCCACCATGGCCTGGCCTTTTTTGCCAGTTCTTAAGGCCAGTTTATTTTCATCATCAAATTGTGGCCAGTTTATAAAATCAGTCAGTCCCAACCGTTGACTGAGGGTGGTTTTTTCTTTTTCTTTTTTTTTTTTGAGGGTGGTTTTTTCAATCAGTTAAGATTTGCCTCCTAGAGACTGGAGAGATGGCTCAGCAGTTAAGAGCACTAACTGCCCTTTCAAAGGACCTGAGTTCAAATCCCAGCAACCACATGGTGGCTCATAACCATCTATAATGAGAGCTGGTGCCCTCTTTTGGCTTGCAGGCATACATGCAGGCCGAATGTTTTATACATAGTAAATAAATCTTAAAAAAAAAAAAAAGATTTGCCTGCAAGGTCTCTTTGGCCCGGACTTCTCCAAGCAACTTTGTAATTCCACTTGCCTCAATAACTTTTCTGGCGCTTTGGAGCCTCAAGATAGACGCTTTTAAAAGACCCTCTCTCTCTTCTTCCTCTTCCCCTGTCTTTCTTTTGGCTTTTTCCTCTTGTCCCTCTGTCCTCCATCCCCCTCTTTCTTCCTCCCCCTCTCTCTATGGCTGTTGACCTTAACTCCCTTCCCCTTTACCTTAATAAGTCCTTATACCAGACATGTTGTGTGGCATGGCGTGATTTCCTCAGGGAGGAACACCTCAGCAGTGACCTGCCATGTGGTGTATCACCCCAACGCACTATTATAACATTTGGTGCACGTAACTCGGATAGGCTCTCCAGTGCGGAGATATAACCGGAGCTCCTGGACCCTCGTCTACACACTTCATTTAAATCACCTGCCTGCAACAGTTTCCTTCCTGCTTCCCATCTCGGGGCTTCTGCATCCACCACTAACCGATTGGTGAGTGCCCACTTCCAGCTGCGGGTCTTTATGGACCTTTTCCCTTGCAGAGCCTTCACCCTTCTACCAGCACGTCCTGGTCCCTTTTACTGGCCGGCCACTTTGCCCTGGTCCCCGACTAACCTCATGACGACCTTGTTAGACAGTGTGTCGGTACTCTAGTCCTATGTTTGCCCCTGGCTGTGTCTCCTCAGGCACTTTGCCCTGGTCCCTGTCTAATCTCGTCGAGACCTGGCTAGATAACTTGTACCTCCAGTCCTACCTTCGCCCCTGGGACGCCTTGGCCTTAGGCCTACGAACTTTCCCCCTTCTCCATGGGAACTGCTGCTTCTTCATCCGGAATGTCTCTTAGAGAACCTGAATCCCCTACACCTAGTGCCCGATTTAAAGGCTTCTAAGCTTACAATTTTTGCCAGCCATCCGGTAAATGGAAGGAGGTTTCCCATGTTCAAGCTTTTTTTTTTTTAATCTTCGCTTCAAACTTTCTCTTTGCTAAATTTATCAGGTCTGGCCTCAATTTTCTGCCCAAGCAATCAGGAGAAACATAAAAAATTCTCCTTTCTTTACGCCTTTTTCCTCAAAGTCCTGTTTCTTCCTTTCTGGTCCCTCCTTCCCATGCTGCTTAAATGTCTTGTCTGCAACCGACCATAGCTAGCAGGACCAGAGACTGCAAGCTGCTGTTCTCAAGACCACTTCCGAGGTATGTGTGGATCATTTCAGTGAATTTGGTTCCAAATTCTACTTAAGGGTCCAATTCTTTCAGGTGACTCTGATTCTCGGCCCACATGAATTTGCTCACCCCTCTCTCATCTTGCAGCCCTACTTGCAGGAAGCTCTTTCCCTTCAATGGACTCAGATTAACCTGGTGAAAACTGGCCAGAAATTAACACACCTGACTTCAATTTCTCACTACCCCAGACAGGTGAGCCCCAAATACTTTAAATGTAATCTTGCTTTGCTCTACTCTCAGAAAAACCTCTTCTAAGTCTCTACTTCCCTACTCTTTCTCTCTCTCTTTTTTTTTTCGAGACAGGGTTTCTCTGCCTTCCCTACTCTTAAAAACAAAAATCTTGTATCTCTGATTTCTTTGCATTCTGCTCTTAAAATAAAATTATAACTCTTAAAAAAAAAGACCCTCTCTCACCAAGTTTACTCTATGCCTTTGCCTTGGGCTACAGTAGTCTAAATTCTGTTAATGGTGTACCTCACAGTGCTCTTCTTCAATGTGGCCTCTCAGTCGAAGAGGGCAGGAGGAAGAAGAGAGTGAGACAGAATGGATCTCCAGCTTATATGGAGTCTCTATGGCATTATCTCTCGATCCTTGGTGGTCTCCAGGGATCATGAGACCTACCGATGCTCAGCGGCCCCATTGGTTCTCAAGGCAAATGATGTCATCTGCGTGGCTTGCGAGGTTTCTTAGCAATGCTCCTTCAACAGGGCATACCAATCGGCCACAACTGGCTCCGTCCAGATCAACAAGTAAAGGAATGCCAAGCTCCTCCCTATGTGCTGCCATATGTTAATCTGAACTGCCTACCAATTTCACCAAAGAGACCTGACTTCTACCACAGACTGGACTTTGTATTGTTATTCCTATAGGTGCATCATATTTTGTAAACACTCCCTCCAACACCTTCTGATTGGTTTAATAAAGAGCTGAACAGCCAATAGCAAAGGCAAGAAAGGAAGTCAGGACATCTGGGCAGAGAGAGAATTCTGGGAAAGAATCAGGTGCCCAGTGGAGATGGAGAGAGAAACTGTAGTTCTGGAACTACACTCCACATCACCATGTGGGATGTAGGCCAGGCCAGTACTGTTGGGTTAGAATAGCTGAGAATCTGCCCAGCTATAGTGCCTAAGCCTATAATAAATATAATAAGTCTGTGTGTCATTATTCTGTCCACTAGCAGTCCCAAAGAAAGTCCTGTTTTATATGATAAACCACAATATTCATTCATAAAACTTCTTAGTAATCACCTCCAGAAAGGAAAATCTGGAATTATCTAATAATCTGCAAAAGGTAAATGAAAACTTACTGCCAATACCTTTTAGGTTGGAAGCATCTCCTTTAAAAGCCAGAAGGGAGCTGGGTGTGGTGGCACACACCTTTAATCCCAGCACTTGGGAGGCAGAGGCAGGCAGATCAATGTGAGTTCAAGGCCAGCCTGGTCTACAAAGCCAGTCCAGGACAGCCAGAGCTGTTATACAGAGAAACCCTATCTCAAAAAACCAAAACCAAAATAAAACAAAAACAAAAAGCCAAAAGGGATCAATGACACCTTCGTGCTCATACATAAGTCTCCAGCAGCCCAGCATCTAGAAGTTGGAAGTACACTGCTGCACACTTTCAGTCATGAACCTCTGTCCCAAAAGCTGCTAATAAAGTGAACAAAGGTTTAGACCTAGAGCAGGTGTCCCTACCATTTTGCAAAAACAGGTATGTTCAGAATAGAGATGAACCTGTGGCTCTTCTCATAAAGTTTCAAAGATAACACCCCTTGGATGTTTAGGAGAATGTTGTGGTTATGTGGTTTAGCTTTCTAAAAGCACACACATTATAAATGTGAAGACATGTCTTTCCCTCATTTGACTTAGCCTCTCTCTATTATCAATCATCTCTTGTTTAATGCATGACTTTTTTCTCAATCAATCAAATACACATCAAAACACAATCAAATACAATGTAGAATGCAATGTGACAACCAGAATGCAGTGTGACAACAAAACTTGTATACATTTAGACAGTACTTCTTCAAAGTAAAAATGAGATTATCAGATCCCAGAATCAACTACATAGCATTATTCACAATGTTTCAGGAAAACAGTGGCCCACTTAGTCAAAGACTTCTCAAGAATACCAACAGATTGAGAGCTGGAGGAGACTGGAAGCACAAATAGGCCAGGAGGCAGTTGCTCTTCCCCAGCACCTGGCTTATGTTACTCCTCTGAAGTATGCTCATCATTCCTTGAGTAAGAAAGAGACAGCATTGCATTAAATGCCTGCCCTACAACCTTTACTGTCTATTGTGTATCAACTGTGCAGAAATCCCCAGGAGGAGGTGCTGCCCTCCTTATATCATCCAGGATCTTAGTTGGATATAAAGAATCCTTTCCAGTCCTGTTGGTGAACCTGCTCTACCTTCTGAGTGGTCCACAGCACAGTACCCATGCCCTCAGGTCACTGTGTTGGAGGCCTTAGACTAGCCCTCTAGATCCAGACCTAGAGGGGACAAAGCTGACATGAGTGGCAAGCCTCAGTTCTGTTTGGAAACTAGTGGGTACACGAGCCCTGGCTCTCTCCCTGCAGGTGATCATGTCCTTAGGGACCTCAGGGCTGTTTCTCAGAGTTCAGGCAGTACTCTGGCCACCCATACTCACCTGACTTATCCATCAGGTCTCTCTAATGGGGCAGATGAGACATTTGTGTTTTGGGGGAACTCACAGTCCAGTCCTCTGTACTTAGGCTCTGCCAGGGGTCACTTGCAGTCCACACCGTTTCACTACTCACTTATTTCTTGTCTTGCCTGTTTCATGCCTAGAAAGGCATGTTCCACGCTGAATAACTTTTAAGCCACTTAGTTTAGTGGCCTCCCTTACTCAAGTTCCCAAGGGCAGGCCAGGGTTTCTAAGTTCACCCTCAGTGATCCAGAATTGGCAGCTGAGAGAGTTTAGACTGGGAGTCAGGACTCGGATTCAGATGTTCATCCGTAAGATGCTGAATGACAGAGACCCAGGGATCTGCATCATCATAATAAGGAAATTCTTTCACAACAGGCTCTGGGCCACTACTGGCATTTGAAGACTCCCAACTAAAAGACATATTATCTGAATTAGGGATTTGCTCAGTGGGTATGCACAAATTCAAGTCCTGGCTGTTACCAGCAGGGATTTGAGTCCTATAATAAGGCTGGTAGGCAGCTTTCTCTAGAAAAGTGTCAGTCTTGACAGGTGTGCCTCAGCCTTGTCCCCAAAGCAAACACTGCTGAGTAACAGGAAGCTCATCTGGTGATGTGATGTGAAAGTATGGATACATCCTACCTGCTAGACCACCAGAGCCATGCCCAGCCTGAGCAGAGGACTCTGGGAACCAGTTGCATAATTGGACTGGCTGGGTGTAATCATCTGAGGCGACTATTCCTGGCTGGGTATTATTTTGGGTCAGAGAGACATACTAGCAAGCTGGCCACTCAGCTGACCAGCGGTTTCTGCTCAACCTTTGGTGGACCCTGAGATCACATGCTCTTGACCGGCAGACATAGATCTACCGCACAGATATCAATCCACAATGAGGTGATAGGGTAGCACACACCCTGCTTTCCTGAAATGTACATCTGATTTTTCATTTTCTTGTGGTTTCAGGATTGTCAATGCACTGGCTGTGGTGCCCATGCTTGTGGTTTGCCCAGCGCCACCCAGATACCTCAGATTTGAGAGCAGAACCGAAGCAATGACCTAAGAGGCATAAGAAGACATCAGTGGTAGCGGCTTGGTCGGGTGTGGCGGCTCATGTCTGCAATCCCAGGACTCAGCAAGGTGAAGTGGAATTGCTTTGAGTATGAAGCGGACCTGGGCTCCACAAGTAGTTCCGGGTCAGCCATGACCTGCAAGAGGAAGATATGGTGGGGAAGGTCTCAGGACCCTTCCACCAGATCCTCTGCACATCAGAATTTGCAGGGTCTGACCTCTTGAGAATGGCAGTAGATTAAATAGCCTAGGCTGAGGGATTCTGTACAAGCATCTGTGAGAGACAGCCAATCTTCCTTGCAGCCATCCTTCACTCTGCATCTGATACCCCCAAACCAAGTCATTTAACTTCAAAAAAATCACATAGCAGAGCATGGTGGTGTATTCCTTTAATCCCAACACTTGGGAGGCAGAGGCTCGAGGACCTTGTGAGTCTAAGACCATACTTTGAGACTAGCAAGTCCTAGGCCAGTTAGGGCTTCATAGTGAAGATTTTTGTCTCAAAACAAAACCTGTCTGGTTTCCATTTTCCAAGAGATACAGGGCAGAGGAATGTCAATGGATATCAGTAGGTAATTCCATGCAGTATTATCTCTTCTGTTTTATTTGGAGCAGATGGACCATGAAGGTCTAAGGACAGCAGTTTTCCTGGAGTGGTTGTCCTGGCTTGATCTGCCAGGTATAGTCCTGTCTCAACCCAGGGTCATCACTGTGAAATTCCTGGTCCTATTGTACACACAACCAGCACACCTCTGCAGCCAGGTTCTTTCTCACCAGCTCCATGGCGGCAGCTGGAAGAAGTGGCTTGCCCATAGTGTGGGGCTGTGATTCCAGGGAACCTTTGTGAGCCTTCAGCACACTCCAGTCTTAAGCCTCGAGAGATTGTGACAAAAAGCTTACTATGGAAACAGCCACAGGTTTTCTCAGTGCCATCAACAGTGACAGGGCTGAGGATCCTTCAGAGGCAATGGGGCCAAACAGCTCAGATGATCTATTTTCTCTCCTCAAATAAAGGCAGAATAAATGTAAGGATCTGGATTCCTAAACAAGACCACCAGTTTTCTAAGGCGTATCAGGGCAAGTCCTTTGGGACCTTCAAAGGAGTGCTAAACCCTTAGTTTCTTTTCTTTATTGACTGGGCACCTGCTGGCAAGAGGCTAGGGCTTGGTCCCTGTGGCCTGATGCCTTCAGCTTGACAGTCACAGCCCACCAGTCTCCCCAGAAGACTCTTTTCAAAGCCCAGCAGGCGCTGCTCAGCCACTTCCCTTACTTTGGGGTCTTGGTGCCAGAGGCGCATTACCTCCCCCACGCTCCCGTACATGCAGCATTTTGCCTCTAGCTCCTTGAACAGTGTACTCTCTAAAAAAATAATAATGGGGTAAAACCTAAAACAATGGTAAAAGTTTCCATTTCATCGCAATGTATCACATTTCGTTAGAGTGATAGTCATTGCTAAGTTTCTTCCTAGAGGTCCCATTATCTCATTTTTATTTTAATTTCTTTTTATGGATTTTTAAAAAGGCCAGTCCAAAAAAAAAAAAAAAGCCTCTCTAAAGTCCTCAGCGTTGGAGCAGAGTGAGATACAAGGAGCACACTCAGAAATACTTTGTCGGCTGCTTTGTACGAAGTAGGAAGATTTACTTTTCTCCATTTCAAGGACTGTATGAAGCTGTGTTTTCTTTCAGAAAACAGATTGGTGTGAACATGATTTTAGGAAGGTTTAAAATATGTGTAAGATGACTACAGATAGGTTCCAGTCATCAAATATAACATCGTATGAAGAGGGGGTGGACACAGAAAAACTAAAATGAAAGGGATACCTAAGGGTCAGAAGTTACCAGGAGCATCAGCGGCGGGCGGAACTGTGGCGCTGACCTGAGCCCAAAGAAGCTAGGACTTGTTTCCATGGTCTAAGACAGGTAGTACATGCCATAAGCCGCGACCGGCCCAGCGAGGATCCCAGGAACCGCGCTGCCGCCGAAAGTGGCCGCGGAGCTGTGCAGCTGGGTGCCCAGGGGGAAGGGAAGGGCAAACGTCGGCAGCAGCGGCTTAGCTGCCAGCTTCAGTTTTTCCATCTCAGCCTCCTGCAGCCGCTTGGCCTTGGCTCGGCGGTTCTGAAACCAGATCTTGACCTGAGTCTCAGTGAGGCTCAAACTGCTGGAGAACTCCGCGCGCTCCGCAATGGACAAGTACTGCTTTTGGTGAAACTTGCGTTCAAGCGCCAGCAGCTGCGTGGTGGTGAAGGGCGTCCGTGGCTTGCGGTTGGTTTTGTGTTTGCGGAGGGTGCAGGGCGGAGGACTGGGGACACCTGAAAGGAAGGAGAAGCACAAGGCAAGCGCTCAAACGCTGGCCACACACACCTCTCCGGACACCGTTCCACCCCTACAAAGGAAGGTTGGTGTTCCGCGCCTCTGCGACTGTTCCGCTCAGAATAACGAGGTCCCCAAAGCCACGTGGATAAGCAAAGCAAGGAGGCAGGGAAATGGAGGGGGCGCTCTAGACTCAGGTCTGCTTTCTCAACCCGTGACCTCGTACCCCAACGAAACTGGGGACTGGGCAGCTGGAAAAAGAGCGGAGCTACGGAGGGAGGGAGGCGGTCGCAATAATCAAGGACGAGTAGACGTCAGGGCTCTAAGCAGACTAGTTAGCTGTCGAGGGCATACACAAGATAGGCAAGGAGTGCAGGACAGTGAGCGAACTGTAGTGGAGGAAAGGCATTAGGGATGTCTGTTCTGGGCCGCGAACCTCGCCCAGGAAGAGACGTGGACTTGGCTGTTGGGCTTATGCACAATGTCGGACTCCCGTCGCCAGTTATCTTTGCACTCGGATTGAGCGAGTCAGTGACTGGTAATTAAAAGTTCGGAGCCACAGCGCGTATCCCCCCCCCTCCCCCCAACTTCCGAGCCTTGACACCTCGCACGCTTTTCAGGGCCTGGGACCTGGAGATTGAGCACTTACGTGGGGGGCACGTGTGCGCGACCGGTGGGGACCAGGCTTCGGGCTTCGAGGTGCCCGGCGGCCTCTCCTCCCCCAGCTCCCCAGGCTCGGAGCCCCGTACATGCTCAGCCTCCAGTAGAGACTCGACGCTGAAAGGGAGTGGTCCGTGACCTACGTGGCCCCTGCCGCGCGCTCCGGGCCCCGCCGCGTTCATGTCGAGTGTCGCCCGGGCCATGCATGGGGTGGCGGGTCCCGGACTAAACCGCCCGGCTGGGACGCGTAAAACACAGGGGCGGCTTGTTTTTGCCAGGACCCTGGGCTCGGTGGCTCTCGGGCCCCACCGCACCCTATAAAAAGGTGGCACCGCTTTCATGCGCCGCTACCCAATGGTCGTTTCAGCCGATGTGCGGGCCTCAGTGCGGGTTGGATTCACAGCTTTCGTGGGAGGGACCGACAGAGAGGGGCGGGGCTGCTGCCTGGGAATAGAGTGCCCCGAGACCTAGGGGAGCATTGTGGCGCCTACGTCAGACTTTCGAGACCTACTGCCATCTGTGCGAGAGCTTATCCAGCTCCTCCTGGAGAAAAGGCTGAAGGGGTGCCCAAGCACGGGTGAAAAGATGGCCTCAGCCTCCTGGCACGGAGGAATGGACTGCGTGCGGGCACGAATGGTGCAGCCACGTCCAGGCATTAGTTGTTGGTCGTGCTCGGACGGTGAGCCTCAGCGCTTAGGCAGAGTACTATGGGTTCCTGCCTCCTGCAATGTTGTTTTAATGAGGCTGATCGGGTGTCCTTGCTGCGTCCCTGGCTCGCACCTGTTTTAGAATAGCGTTCTCTCTGCACCCAGCGGTTCGAATGGGACCAACACGACTCTGCTTCTGATCCCTTGAGTCGAAGTTGTGGTATCTTTAGTCTTGGGTCTCTCTTTGGGCTCCTGAAGCCTCCAAACATTTTCTGGTTCATTAGCAACTTCGAGGGTTGAACTTGAGTCCCAGGTTGGGCTGGGAACCCGCTAGAAAGACACTTCGTGGATCCCGAGGGCAGAGGTCAAGGGAAGTTGGTGGAGGCAGACTTCTTAGTAGCCTTGGAGGAAGCTGAGATATTAGTCCAGGATGCAGGCATCTCAGGGTTCTCAAAGCCGGGAGTCAACAACTTGGATGCTGGGTGCATTGTTGTCTTCGGTGCCCTGTATTTGCCCTGTTGAATCGCTGATGCAGATTCACGAAAGGCCCCCAAGAGGGGTCTCTGGTGATGCAGTCTTCCGCTGACTGAGGCAAGTAGGGTGGGACCCTGGATCTTGAAGGCGCCAACTAAGAATTCGCTCAGGCTTAACGCCAGATAGAGTCCCTCGCTCCCGGTAATGCTTTTCCCAAAGTTCACGGCTCTTTGGTTTAAAAAACGTTCTCCAACGCTGCAAAGCAAACTGTGGCGCTGCAGCCTCTTTCTGTAGGAAGAAATCTGGGCTCAGAGATTGATTTAGGAAATCAAGTCCAATTAATATCCTAGAGCACAAAATCAGCAATCTCGCTATAAATCTAAATCTCTCTATAAATTTGTTTTAGACAGTCAGAACTACCTTAATGGAGTACAGCCTTGGGGCTCAGTCTAACTGTTGAGCTCATCCAGACAAATTAATTAGAAAGCTTTTCTTCATGTAAATGTTGAAGCTGCTCAAAGGGCTAGCAGAAAGTTCCTGGCTTCTGATCAATTCTTCCTATACTCCTAGACTGACTAAACAAACTGCTGCTCTCTTAGAAGGCGGCTATGCTCACCACCATGCTATCAACACTTGCCTGCCGCTCTCTATTGTAACAAAGATGTTCTGAGTTGATTGACAATAATTGCATCATTAAAACACTGGCAGGAATATTCAAAGAAGATAAACAAAGAAAAGGAACAAAGGACAACTTGTCTGGGCCAGTCCCATTTTCAGGAGTCCATTTTCAGGGTCTAGCCCAGGTAAAGGGACAGACAGGGTTATGGGCCAGGAGCAGGTCCATTAGACAGAGTCCTTCCTGCCAACCCGGGTACAGTATGACCTGAAGTTCTCACCCTCCCACTTCCTAGAGGGATGCTGATGTCAATTCTGAGCAGCTCTACCCAATGCAAGCCAGACTGGCTCCTGACTGGTAAAAGCACCAGCTAGAAGGCAATGGAGGTGGAGAGAGGCAGGAAGAAAGAGAGAATCAGAAAAGAGGCAGGGGGAAGGGAAAGTGGGGGGGATCTCTTTTTTCTTTTTTTAAGATTTATTTATGTATTATGTATACAGTGTCTGTCTGCATGTATGCCTGTAGGCCAGAAGAGGGCACCAGATCTAATTATAGATGGTTGTGAGCCACCACATGGTTGCTGGAAATTGAACTCAGGACCTCTGGAAGAGCAGTCAGTGCTCTAAACCTCTGAGGCATCTCTCCGAAAACCCAGACCTCACCGCAGCACAAACAAGCCACCCTCCAGGATGTCTCCATTTCCCTCTTTCCCATTCCATATACAAATGACCTGGCTGGCAAAGAGCCTGGGCTACAGGCTAGGAGAGGTGGCATGTGAAGAGACCTTCCTGATAACCCAGTGAATTTTCATGTGGGAACTGAAATTCCACATGCACGGGGAGGCATCACTGTCTCTTGCCAGTGGAAGAGGTGGAGATGCCTGTAGGTATCAGACCTCCCAGCAAGTATGTTTTGTATGCACACATATATACCTATAAAAGGATACCTTGAAATGATGGCAATCCCTCTAGGCTCCCCTGTGTTAGGGTTTCTCTGGCTGCTGACTTTGGAGAGGAAAAAAAATGCATGAGTGCAGACAGCATGAGTCAGAAAGGCTTTCTAGTGAGATGAGATTTCTGAGGAAACACTTGCTGTGGAGTTTGGACAGCAACCTTTAGCACTTGACAGGATTAAGGAAGAAGTGTTCCTTCCATATGCCTCAGACAGAGACCGAAGCTTGAATCTGCAGCCCAGCAGGCTTTTTAGGTCCATGTCAGATGATCCAATCTGCATGATGAAAATGACACCACACCACTGAAGACTCAACCCCTTAGGACATCAGTGACTTGTGACAGTCCTTGTGCAGGCAACTTACAAGGGCTAATCAGCCCTGGCCTCATTCCAGGGTGGAGTCACTTGCTTCAGCTTCTTCCCAAGGCCTTGGTTACCAGACACTGCAACCCTTCAGGACAAGTCAAGTGGGAAGCCAGCAGCCTGTCCCTTCTAAGTTATTTATGTTGGCTGTGGCCCTAAATGGCATCACTTTATAGCAAGGGCCATGCATTCCCCAAGGGCATATTTGTTGGGGATTTCTTTCACAGTTTGTTGAAAATTTGCCCCACACACAAAGAGATATTTTACCCAGGACTCTGGAAAGACCAAGATCAGTTTAGAGGAGCTCTGGCAGCTAGCAGGTGTGATTAGGAACACATTGGAAAATGGGGCATATTAGTAGGATATGAAATGCACTGACGAACCATAAGATAATAATGAACTTGGGTTTGCTAGATCATCATATGAAAAATGGATGTCTAAGAAAAAAGTGTTGAGGGAGGGAAGGCTTTATTGAAGATGCCAACAACCTGGAAAACAGCAGACTGATGAGCTGAGTTATCATTTTAGATCCTGAGGAAGTGAAGATATTTATGAATCAGGAACAAGGAATGCAAGTAAACCTCTCCCCAGATCTTAACTCTGGTGTTAACTGAAGGTAGCGTACTCCTTGCATGGCATTCTCTTGAGGTCAAAATGGTCCAACTTTGAGCCAGTTCTGTGATTAAGAATTGATTTCTGGGCTGGAGAGGTGGCTCAGAGGTTGAGAGCACTGGCTGTTCTTCCCAAGGTCCTGAGTTCAATTCCCAGCAACCACATGGTGGCTCACGGCCATCTACATTGAGATCTGCCCAGGCATATATGTAGAGCAAATACTGTATACATAATAAATAAATAAAAAATGTTAAAAAAAAGAATTGATTTCTGGGGGCTGTAGAGATGGTTCAGCAGTTAAGAGCACTGGCTGCTCTTCCAAAGGACCCTGGTTCATACCCCAGCATCCACATGGCAGTTCATAGCTGTCTGTAATTGCGGGGCATGGTAGAACTCATGGATCTCTGTGAGTTCAAGGCTAGCCTGGTCTACAAAGTAAGTTCAGGACAGCCAGGGATACACAGAGAAACCCTGTGTCAAAAAGCAAACAAACAAACAACAATTATTTACAGAAATAATTGATTTCTGTAATCAGGTCAGAGAAATAAACAAGATAACAAGGCTAACTCCTAGGAGTGAGAAAAGGAAGCAGGAGTAAAGCAAGATGGAGCCACTGGTGGCCACAGCTCCCTCCCCACTCCTTTCAGTAGAATCTGGCTCAAAGATTAGGGCAATGAAGGAGTCAGGCACAGCATGAAGACAGAGGTGTCTAGACTTCTCAGTCCATTCCAGTCACTAATACTGAGGCTAAGAGCAACAAATAGCTGTGGTTCTTCAGGGTGGGGCCTGTTTGATCCCTCCAGAAGGATAAGAAGTGGGCCTGAGGATACTCCATTAGTTTGGGGTCAATTTTGTTCAAATTTTGTTAAGGGTCATGTTTTTTTGCTTCTGCATACTTACAATTTTGTTTTTGTTTGTTTTGTTTTGAGACAGGGACTCTTTACATATCTCCAGCTGTCCTGAAACTCACTACGTAGACCAGGCTGTCCTGGAACTCACAGAGATTTCCCTACTTCTGCCTACTGACTCTTGGGATTAAAGGCATTGGTCATAACCCCTGGCATTTGTGTGTGACTTTTGTTATTGTTATTCAATGTTATATGATGAATGTAACACATTGTTGGGTACTGGAATTCTTGAATATCTGTAAGTAGTTGTTTTCATTCAACATGGTTTTTTTTGAGACAGGGTATAATAGCCCTGGCTGTCCTGGACTTGCTTTGTAGACCAGGCTGGCCTCGAACTCGAACACACAGAGATCCGCCTGCCTCTGACTCCCAAGTGCTGGGATTAAAGGCGTGCGCCACCACACCCAGCTTTCAACATGCTTTTTAAGGCTTGTGTTCTTTTAGAGGTCAGAAATCCATCATTGTTCTGACTCCATATAGGGAGTAGCAGCTTGGGGAAGTTACACATTCTAAATAAAAGTCTAAGTAGTACATGTAAAGCATTCCCTCAGAGGATATTTTTAAATAAATAGTTCTGGCAGGTATCTACTCTCTAAGATGCTCTAGGGTGGACATACATGCAAAGGCATCAGGCATAAGCACCACTTTCATGCAAAACTCCAAGTTGAGGAACTTCCACTAGTGGCAAGTTTCTCAACAGCTCCTCACTCCACAGAACATGCTAGCCAGTTCATTTACTGTTTATATTTGTTATTCATTTATTATCTAAATTTTTCATACAATACATTTGATCATATTCTTCCAATTCCTCCCAGATCAAAACCTCCTTACCCATCCAACTTCATGTCCTTTCTCTCTTGCAAAATAAACCAAACCCCGAAACAAGCAAACAAACAAAGCCAAAAACAAGGAAAAGCAGCAAAGCAGCAAAACCCAAAACTCAAAACAAACTTACAAAAAGAAAATCAGTAAGAGAAAAAAAAAATGCTGAAACAAAATAGAAACAGCACAAACCAACCAACCAACCAACCAACAACAAAAACATGCAGTCTGTTTTGTATTGGCCAACTGCTTTTGGACACGAAGCCTGCCCTGGGGTATGGTGGATGTGTCCAGTTATACTCCACTGGAGAAAGCTAATAATCCTATTCCCAGCAGGTATGACTTACAAATAACTTCTCGGTTGGTTAGCATGAGAATTTGTGTCTACTTTCCCTTTTCAGTGCTGGGAGTTTTGCCTGGTTGGAACCTGTGCAAGTCTTATGCATGCTGTCAGAGTCTCTGTGAGTTCATGTCGGTATCAGTCTGGCTGTGTCTGGAAGGCATGGTTTCCTTGGCATCATCCACTACTTCTGGCTACTCTTCTGTATATATCCCTTAGCCTTGAAGGAAGGATTTGATAAAAGCATTCTGTTTAAGGCTGAGTGCTCCTAAATCTCTCTCTGCACATTGTCTAATTGTGGATCTCCTTGTTAATTAACATCTACCAGAAGAAGAAACTTCTCTGATGAGGGCTGAGTGATGTTCTATTTTATGGGTATAGCAATATGCCATTAGGAGTCATTTTATTGCAATGTTCCTTTAGCAGAATAATAATCTAGGTTTTCCCCTAACCATATATCCTATCCAGTCTCAGATTCTTGGCCGCCTTAACAGTGTCATATGTGGGTTTCATCTTATGGAGTAGGCCTTAAATCCAATCAAAAAGTGTTTGATTTCTTCCATAACAATTGTGGCACTATTGCATATTTCACTTTTTGAGACAAGTTTATAGTGCTCCACCTGCCTTTGCCTCCTGAGTTCTTGGATTAAAGTCATGAACCACATGTCCAGTTCCTCATTTTTTTTTTCTTCTTCATTTTTTCAAAACAGGGTTTCTCTGTGTACCAACCTCTGGCTGTCTTGGACTCGCTCTGTAGACCAGGCTGGTCTTGAACTCACAGAGATCCACCTGCCTCTGCCTCCTGAGTACTGGGATTAAAGGTGTGCGCCACAACTGCCTGGTTAAAAGGAAAGCATTTAATTGTGGACTTACAACAGTTTCAGGGGCTTAGTCCATTATCATCACGGCAGCAGGCAGACATGGTGCTGGAGAAATAGCTAAGAGCTACACCCTAAACTGTAGGTGGCGGGGGAGTAGGGGAGACCGAGTCTTGCATGGGTTTTGAAACCTCAAAGCCCACCTGCGGTGACACACTTCCTCCAACAAGGCCACACCTCCTGATCCTTCTCAAATAGTGCCACTCCCTGGTAACTAAGCATTCAAATATATGAGCCTATGGAAGGGAGGCATCCTTCCTTATTCAAATCACTTCAGCTGGCCTGGAACTTTCAATGTAGACCAGACTGGCTTGAACTGCCAGAGATCCCTCCACTTTTACCTGTGCTGGGATTAAAAAATGCATGTACTATCACAGCCAGCTCTGTATTCTTGAGTTTTGTCCTGGGGCAGTCATATCATTTGGAAGCATGCTGATCCTTTCAGGTCTTTCATTTAAGACTGACCAGACCCAGTTGTCTTCTGACTGAGGCCAGATCCTCTGTCCATTCTGCCTATAACCCCAAGACTCCAGCTAGACTTGGAAAACATTGTGGGAAGACCTCTTTACCACAATCTTACTTAGCTTTCTGTCATTAGGACAAAAACACCTAATCTAGTGTTTCCAAAGTTACAGTCAATAGTCACTTGGCCCTTGTTGTTTCTGGGCCTGACAGAACATTATGGTGGACAGAGTGTGGTAGAGCAAAACTGCTTGCTTTGTGAGCAAAGAGTGAGAGGAGTGAAGTGGTCAGAGTCAAGACGACTCCCTCAAGAGCACACCTCCACCTAGACCCATCTCCTACAAAGAGTGTACAACCTCTCAGTAAATGAGCCTTTAGTATTATGGAGTTTTTAGGGTCAAAACCTAGGCTCTGGAAGCCCCAACAAACTAGACTTGACCTTAATCTTCAATATGCCAAGAGACAGGCAATAGTGAAAAGCAGAAAACAGGGATTCATTCAGCATGGCCATATTCCTCATGGCCATGTTAACAGTAATAAGTGTTGGGGAAAGGAAACTCTTCAAGGATCAGAGCTGTCAGCAAGTTGTGCAGGGAGCTCCAGAAAGGCAGTTTTTGTGAGTTCTCATCTAAACTGGGGTGGGCTTTTCAGTGAAGCAGCTTGCTTTGAGTCACACACACTCCTGTCAGTAGCCCCTTACCCATACTCTTGTAAGTAACTCTAGATTGGAATAGTTCCTTTGTTCTGCCTGTGCTTCCCCCCATTTTGGTTTGAATAGATGTTTGTTCCCATTTACCTGGTGCTGGGGTGGGGGTGGATCATAAAATACCAGCTCAGGAAGTGTTATGAGTCCCCAAAGACTTTAGGATGGGAGGGCTGATCACCCTAGATATCCAGTGCCTGGAGCTAGCTAATGGCTGTAGCCTGGGCAGTTTTTCTTGTGCCCTGTGGATCTGCCGTCTGTGCAGGCAGGTGTGTGAATTCATCTGGCCTGCCTTCCCTCTGTTCCACCATGGGCCAGCTGGGCTCCCACATCTACTCCGGGTATCTTCAGATTTCTATCTCTTGCTGGCCAGCCCCTGACACACAAGTGATTCAAAATTTATCAGGGTAATTCTTGGGTCTGTTAAGCCAAAAGAGAAGTTGCTTTTGTTGTTGTTGTCATCAGTTTGTTTGTTTGTTTTGGTTTTTCAAGACAGGGTTTCTCTGTGTGCCCCTGACTGTCCTGGATTCACTTTGAAGATTACGCTGACCTCAAACTCACAGAGATCTGCCTGCCTCTGCCCCCTGAGTGCTGGGATTAAAGGCATGTGCCACTGTGCCCGTTGAGAATTTTTTTGTTGTTATTTTGTTTGTTTTTTGTTTTTCAAGACAGGGTTTCTTTGTGTATCCTTGTCTGTCCTGGACTCACTCTGTAGACCAGGCTGGCCTTGAACTTACAGAGATCCACCTGCCTCTGCCTTCCGAGTGCTGGGATTAAAGGTGTGCGCCACCACGCCCAGCCATTACAGACAGCTGTGAACTGCCATGTGGTGCTGGGATTTGAACCCGGGTCCCTTGGAAGAGCAGCCAGTCCTCTTAAAGAATGAGTCATCTCTCCAGCCCAAGAAGTTTTTTTTTTTTTTTTTGAGGCATTGTAAAATAAATAAATTGTGATCAGGGTTTGAAAAATGGAAGCAAGAATATATTTGTGGTCATAATAGGTGACAGTCCCACTCCTGACCTCTAATGAGTCGGAGGTCCTGGGGCTGAGCCTAGGGTAACAGGCCTGGACATACCTGGAGAGTGGTTCGAAGAGGAGATCCTTCACTTGGAAAGAAACAGTGTTGACTTTCAGAGTGTTGAGAAAGGGGAGCATATTGTAGACAGCACAGATCCTGCCATTCCTGGACCCCAATGTTCCCATAGCCAACAGCCCTCAGGCTGGTCTTAACTCTACCCTACTCCTGACTCCTCATATCTAAGGAGCAGGATCATGGGACCACAAAGGACTACCTCAAACTTTCCACCAGTGCACAAGGGCAGTACTGAGCATCCAGGTGTGCTGGGCATCAAAACCTGCTGCCAGAGCAAGCATGGTGGGCCTCGCCTTTAATCCAGCACTCGGGAGGCAGAGGCAGGTGGATCTCTGTGAGTTCAAGGCCAACCTGGTCTACAAAGTAAGTCCAGGACAGCCAGTGATACACAGAGAAACTCTTGCCTCAAAAAACCAAAAGGTGGGCAGGGTGGCACTTAGGAGGCAGAGGCAGAGGCAGAGACAGAGGCAGGCGGATCTCTATGAGTTTGAAGCCAGCCTGATCTGAAAGTGAGTTCCAGGACATCCTGTACTGCTACACAGAGAAACTCGAAAAACCAAACCAAAACAAACCACCTGTAGCTAGATGGGTATGAGAGCTCTCAGGGTGTAGGCCAGGGGAGGTGCAGCTGTTCACAGAAATGTCTGTAGCATTCTGGTAGAGGCTGGTTGGTCCTGTGGGTTAAGGGTAAGGATGTTTGTAGTCACTCAGGAGGATGAAAGCAGGCCTCTTAATTTGGAGATATTCCAACTCTTGATTTTTCTAGGTGCTTTGGGTCCTTCCCTTGCCTCTCCAACGTGTGGGTGAGGACTGCCCTTAGGTCAACTCAGAATGGTGTGAGGAGGGTCAGAGACGCCCTTTCTGACCTTTCTCGATTCAGCTTTTCACTGTCAAGGGAACTCCCCAGCCCTCCCTGTCTTCATGAGCCGGTTCCCCTATCCCTACCCCCACCCCACTCTGCCCTGCTAAATTACTCAGTGGTGGTAAGCGGAGTGGACAGTGCATGTCCCTCCCACAGGCAGCTCCACCAGCCAGCACTCCCTAAGACCCTCCATTTCACTTCCAGCCTTATAGAGAGAGTCCCTGTGACCACCGCACCCTACCACCTCCCTGGCGTCTGTAACTGAAATTTTGTCCGATGTGCTGACGGCCGCACCTCCAGCGGCGGCCAGATGTTGTGAGCGTCCGGCTCCTTTAATCACTGCCCGGCGGCTGCGGGCGCTTTGTTCCGGGCTCGGCAGGATTCTCCCAGGCGGCCCCGCCGTGCAGGGCACTGTTCAAAGGGCCTGGATAAACAGGCGGTACACTGCACGCACAAAGCACCGTCGTCTCCGGCCGGGCGGGACCTGGGGAATCCGCGCCGCCGGCCGCCAGGCGCTTTGTGTGCCGCTTAATGAGCTGGAAAATACAATTGGCTTCCCTGGCTGTGAAAATCGTTTCAAGGACCGCGGCGTCACTTGGCTGCTGGGAGACCCCGGAATTGATCTCTTTTGTCCCCAGGGCCCCAGCATATCCTTGCGGGGGGGGGGGGGGGCCCAGGCTTTTCCCTCCGGCGGAAAGACCCCAGCGGACTCTTAAGGTGGGAGGGAACCCAGGATTCCAATCTTGAAACTCAAATCAGACTTCAGTGCCTGCCTTCTTCGGTGCTGGCCTTACTTTAGCTCCTGGGTGTAGATACCCAGAGGTGGCATCTACTTAGGTCAGTCCTGTCCAAAAACCCCGGAGGACACTGGCCACCGGTAACTCTTCTTGGACAAGTACAACACGCCCCCTATACCTTTCAGACCCAGAAGCAGGTGACTTTGCCCTGTTTCAAGTGTTTCTAAATTACAGCCAGGTTAGAGGATCCAGTAGGTTAACAGATTGCCGGGTTGGGGAAGAAGTGTTCAACGCTTTTGTGTCCATTTTTTTCTCACATTTTTCAAGCTGACCCATTGAGCTGTAGATAGTAATAAAGAGACCAGAGTAGTCAGCACCAAGCCCCAAAACAGTCATTGAGGAAATGAACAGGGGGCAATGTGTACATGAAGCAGCTGCCTCTTAACCCCCCCTCCCTTCCTCCTCCCCACCCCTGCCAGGTTTAAAGATTGGTGACCCGTGTTCAATGACTCCTGGGGCCTTTGGTACAGAAGAGCTCCCAAAAGTGTGGAGGTATCTTCATGTAGAACAGGGTGTCTGGTTTTCTCCCAGAACTTGGAGTTCAGAGCTAAAACACTAGAATCTCATTCCTGGAGTTTTCCAAAGCCCAGCAAAGATGGAATAGGTTTAGGAAGAGGCCTGAAAACCCAGCGAAGGACCTTAGTACAGAGATGTTGAGTGGTACTGGTCTCAGGAAAACAGGACTGAATGTGGTGGGTGTGCCAAACCTTTCCTCTGGTCCTTGTTCATGGATCCCATGAACCTCAGGACCAGAGCAGGGCCTCTTCAAAGGTGGGGGGAAAAAGAGATCATCCAAGTGCAGAGGCATTCCTTCTAGCTGGGTTCTCACACCAGCACACTGATGCTTTAAACAAAAACAAGCATTCACTCTCACCATTTTTCATTCCCTGCAGAGTCGGCTCTGTTTTCTTCTTCATCCTGAGGAAAGAGCACTTTCTTCCCTAATTGGCATCCTCAAGCAGTATTATATGCCACAAAACCTAGAGTTGGGGTTATCTGGGAGCTCTGTACCGAACAGCCTATGCTTAGGCCCTGAGGAGGAAACAAGCCCCCTCCCTCAGGGCAGGTGCAGGCTCAGCCCAGCCTGTGTTTGTCACTGGAGTTGGAAGAACTGTCTGTTTGGACTCCTGCCACCCTGGGTCTCTCTGTGACCTGCACTGGCTTGGTCACAAGGCAAGCTCAGGCCCAACACCAGCTTAGGTCCAGCAAGATTGGAGGAGTAGGGGAAGCATCGTGGTGACAAATTGTCTCCCACTGTGGAGATACTGGGCTGTGTAATGGAGAGGAACACATCTTGGTTTGTTTCTTTGCTGTTTTGAAAGAGTCTTGCTATATAGCCCTGGCTGGTCTGATTATTGCTATATCCCCACACTGGCCTTGACTTTGCCTCAGCCTCCTAAATGCTAGCATTTCAGGTATGCATTGCCATGTTTAGCTCTGGAATGCACTTTATAAGTAGAAAGCTTACAAAGAAGGATGAATTTGATACTTGACAATGATCCCAGCACTCAGGAGGATCATGAGTTGTAGACCAACCTAAGCTACATAGTGTGAGACCCTAACAGAAAAAGGATAAAGAAAACATACAAACAGTTTCCTCTGATGTGGCCATTAAGGCCTTGCCCACCTCTCCCCTTCTTAGACCTGGGCAGGGTATGGTGGAAGTTAGGTCTCTTTGGTGAAATTGGTGGGAAGTTTGGGTTGGCATCTGGTGGTGTATGGGGGAAAGCTTGGCATCCCTTTACCTGCTGGGATGGACAAAGCCCAGTTGTGGCCAGAAAATATGCCCTGTTGAAGGGGTATGGCTAAGAAACCATACAAGCCACACAGTTACGGTGAGAGGCAACCATACTGTTGGACATCTCGAGAAATCTTGTGGACCCTCAAGACTGCCTAGGATCGAGATTAATGTGATATATAAACTGGAGGATTCCATGAGGTTTCTCTCTTCCTCCTGCCCTCATCAAGTGATAAGTCATGCTGAAGAAGAACACAGCAAGGTTCGCCATTAACAGAATTTAGATTGCTATATTCCAAGGCAAAAGCCTGACATAAAAACTGCTAAGAGTTCCTTGAAGGCATCTGTCTGTCTTGGAGCCCCAGAGAGCAGGAAAAGTAAGTGAAGAAAGTGGAGTTTAGAAGCCACTTGGAGAGGCTTTCAGCTTTGAGACTTGCCCAGGCCAAAGAGACCATGGAGGCAAGTCTTAGTTGATTGAAAAAGCGGCCCTCAGTTGGAGATTGAAACAAATTGATTTTATAAACCGGCCACTATTTGGTGGTGGAAATTGACTGGCCTTATGAACCGGCAAAGTAAGGTCCAATGAACACTAATCTTTGAAAGGGACTGCCTTCTAGGACTGCCATAAACCAAGCCATCCTGCACAGACCTACGCTAAGAATATCAATATCCTTTTAAGAAAGTTAAAATAGTGTTAAGTGTTTTAAGATAGGTATTAGAGTGTTTTTAGGTATTAAGGTATTTTTAGATAGAGTATAGATTTTAGATTATAGTTTTTAGGTTATAAGGTTTAGGCATTTTATAGATGTTTGTTAATTAAATATTAATAAATATAAGTTTTTATAAATAAAAATATTCTGTTACAGCAGGGAGTTATGGTGTGCAGAAAAGTAACCACTGGGTTACCACAGCTGCCTTCTTCCTACACTCCAGACCTCAGCAGCCTGGGCCAGCCAATTCAGAAGTCTCAGCTCACTGGGGATGTGTAATCCGGCTTAATCCTATCAGCAGCCCAGCCCATCTCTGCAGGCACTGAGAGGCCACACACAGTGGATTTAGCTGATCAGAACCTGACTTTTGATCCCTGCAGACACAAGGCTCCATGAGACCCTGGGGCTCCAGCACACAGGTTTGATGCACAGTGTGTCTGCTGACAAGTGCCTTGCCTACTTCATCTGGAGTAAGGCTGAATACAAAAGGCATCATTAGCTTGCCTGAGGCCGAGCCCAAATAAAAAAGCAGAGGCTTCTTCAGTTATTCTTAGTTGAGCAGTCAGTATTAACAGGATGATCAAACTGAACACAAGTTTTGCCTTGAAAACAAGGACATTGCTGGGCATGGTGACACACTCCTTCAATCCCAGCATTTGGGAGGCAGAGGCAGGCAGATCTCTGAGTTCCAGGCCAGCCTGGTCTGGAGCAAGTTCCAGGACAGCTAGGGCTACACAGAGAAACTTTGTCTTGAAAGAAAAAAAAAAAGAAAGAAAGAAAGAGAAGAAGAAGAAGAAGAAGAAGAAGAAGAAGAAGAAGAAGAAGAAGAAGAAGAAGAAAGACACAGACATGGTGGCTAGGGTCATACCCTGTACCAGGAACGGCCAAGTTGAGGTCGTTTGGATGAGAACTAAATGAAAGGCAGATACCTTGCCTGTACCATCCTAGGCAGCCCATGGAGCCAGGCTGAACTGAAAGGGGATTGTGTGGCCGACTGAGGCCCATCTGCTCTCTACAGAGGTCTGAGGGCAAGTTTTTCATTGATTTCAAAGTGAAGGCAGTCACACAAGGAAGAAACAGCAGGGTGGGAGACCTCCCTCAAAAGCTGTTTGTCAACAGTAATGAAACCAGGCAAGATGTTTGGTGTGGTCAAGGATTACCCCAGGAGGAGAGAGTCCAGCAGACTCACATGCTACAAGTGCCTGGGTATAGATAGGCCAGTGAGCCAGAGCAACGGACCGAGATGGAAGCAGGAGCCTGTCCTGGGTAAAACCAAGTTTCACTTTGTCCTGAAGGGGATGAAGGTGGCAGATGCCTAGTAGAGTTGGGCTATAGTAGCTATATGGCCCCTGGCCTAGCCCAAAAGACTACACCAAATGTTTGCAACTGAAAACACTGGTCCTTTAGATCTTGCTAGCTTGGAGAGTCAGACCCAGGGCTGCTCAGCAAGATGGATCAGGTTCTTCAGGCTTTCCTACCAGAGTATGGAGGCCCAGGGTGAAGGGGAGGGAGCGCCTGGGATTCAGGACGCTTGCAGTACAACCCTGCGGGCTCGAGATTGCCAGGCTCTGCGCCGGCGCTTTTGTCATGCACATGAGGGCTCGGCGGCTGAGAAAGGGTCCCCTTCACTGCTGAGACACACGAAGGGCACTTTTCTTCCCTAGTCTTCGGCTTGGCACAAGCCTGCTGCTTCCAAGTGGCCTCTCATTCAAAGGGCCCGGCCCCCATTCTTTGTCCCCCTAGGTGCCCGGCCCGCGGCCCCTGGCAGCTGCTGCGCGTTCAGAGGCTCTATAGAGCCGGCTCTGCAGGTGAGCTGACGGTCAAAGGAGCTTTCAGGCGTCACCAGGGAGCGGACTTCGAGCGTGTCGCCACTTGCAGCGCTGGCACAATGGTAGCGCCACTCAATGGCCACCGCCCCGCCCTTCACGCGCGTGCTTGAGGGACTAGCCGCAGCTCGGGAGGAACGCGCCAGCCGGCCCGGTCTCCCCCGCCTCTCCTACTTATTTCCCCACCCCATCTCTATTCCCTTCTCCTCCCCTTTACCCCTTCATTTCCCTTGATGGCCTTCCATTCATCCTCCCTCCCTCACCCCCGCCTCTTCTTTTTTCTCCCTCTCTCCTCTTCCCCCTAATTGCCCCTTGGAGGCGGCACCCTTTGCGCCCCGCCCCACTTAGTGCCGTAGTTGTTTCACCTGCTTTTCTCCTAGTCCTTTCAACTTGGTTGAGTTCGACCGATTGAGTTCAGCTCAGTAGCTATGTCGGGTGGGGCAGAAGGCTAGAGGTGGGGGTGGGTGGGAGGGCTCAAGGCTAGGGAAAGACTCTGCACAATTCTCCTGTAGCCCAACAGTGACCCCAGTGGTTCTCTTTTGACGATCTTTAGGATGTAACATTTGTTGGGCTGAGAAGCGCAAGGTCCTAATAGGATCTAAGATGTTGGGGGCTGTGCTGGGAGTCCTTGGGTGTGGGAAGCCCATAAGTCCTGCTGCGAGAGTGGAGGTGGTTGTGGCTCAGAAGGACCCTTGGGGTCAGGGCCTTTTCCCTAGCTGGGCCTGGGGCAACCAGGCTAGAGGATAACCCACTTCCTTTTCATCATCGGCTCCACCCGAGAGCCTCTCAAGATGGCAAAAACGAGTTTATGTACACCAGAAGGTCCCAGGTGTGGAGCAGAGTGTGGCCCGGAGACAGTGTTCAGCAAATGTTTCTCAAAGTTGCTGTGAATATTGTAGGCTCAGTGCATCTAACCTGGGCTACCTGTTCCCTGTCCAGGCTTCTAGGAAAAAAGATGGACAGAGAGGGCCAGAAAGGCACAACACTAATCATTAATAGTGTCCAGATGCCTATGTACCTGGGTCTGGGCTGGAGCCAGGCAGACATGGGATGTCTGTCCTGTCCATATGGTCCACCAAGGATAGAGCCCCTGGGGTGTCAAGTGGAGCCTCTTAAACAGCTGTAGAACTCTGGAGGCTAGCTGCTGTGCTTGAACTCTGGTGGATAAGCCTCAGTACTGGAAGCGCTCTTTGGAGGGGTGGGGCTTGCTAACCCTGCTGTCTTCCTGAGATGCAGTGGCAGCTAATCCTGCCACCCCCCTTCTCCCTGTTCTAGGGTCTGCTATACCTGACAGTTCCCTTGTTATCCCAGGTTCCTTCTCAGGACACCTCAAGTCCTGACCAATGGACTTGTCCCTGTGTCCACGAGGTCCAGTTCCTCTGTAACCCTTCCTCTTGTCATGTCCCTCGTCCAACTCCACTTCCAGGCAATAGTGGGTAGGTACTGAGAGCACAGCCAGAGGGCTTTGATGGGCTCAGCAATTAGGATGTCCACAGGAGATTTGACTTTTAAAAATGCTTGATTTACTCACACAAACATTCCTTACAATATCATGCTAACACAAAGGTTACAGTAGTATTATGTAAACACATCTCCCTGAGGTGGGGTGGGTGGGCACTTGTGGCTCCCAGTGGGTGTGTCATTTCCTCAGAGGAGAGCAGGATACATAAAGATCTGATAATAAGCAAAGTGTGATGGTGCACACCTTTAATCCCGCCACTCAGGAAGGCACAGCCAGGTGAAACTCTGAGTTTGAGTCCAGCCTAGTCTACAGAGCTAGCTCCAGGACAGCCAGGGATACATAGAGGAACCCTGTTTCCAAAAACCAAAAACCAAGGTCAAAACAACAGCAACAAAAAATCTGCTAATATGTGCAAGTGGGAGTGGTAGCCTGCCTCCCAAGCATGTGGAGGAAGTCAGGAGACCAGATTGCCCGACTGTGCCTATTCTATCGCTGTCCTGCATGCTGGGTAATAAACTGCCACCTTCAGCCCTGCTCTTGCTCCTGACCTGAGCATCCAGCTTAGTTAGGAATCCTGAGGTTCCCAGTCCTAATACCTAACACCTCAGTCCTGGGCCAGAGTCCACCCACAGTCTCAGGCTGTCTGAACACTGTATCTTGGCCATGGGTCTGAGCTAGTATAGACAGAACCCTGCTGGTCCAGGAACTGTGGGGAAGCCTATTGACCAATGACTTCATGAACCACTTCAGAAAAGAAGAGCTTGGAAAATACAACCTCCATACCCCCCCCCCCCCAAGCCAGGGTTCTCAAAGATGCCTCATGGCAGTAGGGTGGGCCTTGTTTGCCCAAGAAGTCACAAGGCCAGCTGCAGAGGATCAGAGGAAGATACAAGCATGATAAATTTTTTTTAAGCATTTTTTATTTATTTATTATGTATACAGTATTTGCTCTACATATATTTCCCCGGGCAGATCTCAATGGAGATGGCTGTGAGCCACCATGTGGTTGCTGGGAATTGAACTCAGGACCTTGGGAAGAACAGCCAGTGCTCTTAACCTCTGAGCCACCTCTCCAGCCCCAAGCATGATAAATTAAGGTCTTTGGACTGGGAGGCAGGACCAGGAAGTCAGGGTCTATGGGGCATACTTCCTTAGGTTGGTCTCAAATTGAAAATGAGGATAGAGGGCTGGAGAGATGGCTCAGAGGTTAAGAGCCCTGGCTGCTCTTGCAGAGGTTCTGCCTGAGTTCAATTCCCAGCAACCACATGGTGATTCATAACCATCTATAATGGGATCTGGTGCCCTCTTCTGGCCTGCAGGCATACATGCAGACGGAACACTGTATACATAATAAATAAACAAAATCTTTAAAAAAAAGTTTAGAAAATGAGGATAGAAATTAGGGAAGCTGGATGTTTTTGGTGAAGTCCTAGTTGTCCCTGGGAGGGTTGCTGTGCCCAGGGTTCTCTTCATCCAGGACCTTGCCACCACAGGTGCTTTAATGAGAAGGCTTTCTCTCAGGAAACAAGGAGCAGACTGTTGGGGCTCACCAACATTGAGTCATGTCCAGAAATGTCCAGGCCTTACTGCCTAGCATAATTACAACCATTTATGTCTTTAGTCTCCATCTTAATCATAAGGTAAAAGTAATTTCAAGTTTTCAGGCTCTGCTGGCCTGACACAAGAATAGCTTTTGTTAAATGTTCTGCTTGAATTAATGATATATGTTCTATTTAGACAAAACCACAATACACTCCTATGCTCCTTTTTTCCCACAATGATGGAGAACTGGAAAGTCCCCAAGTTTCACCTGCCCTAACTCCCAGACAATCAGCTTAAAATGCTTTATCTAGCTACCTAGGTACAATGTACCTGGAGTAGAATTGATTTTTTTGCGTAGATGCAATGCACCTGGGATAGAATTGAGTCTTCCTGTTTGGTTATGATTTTTCCCTTTAAAAATTAACTCTTTGAGAACAGCTCAGGGTCTCAGTCTTGGTTCCCGAATCCAGACCAGGTCCCTGACCAGACAGTCTTTTGTTCAGCATTCAATAAACTTCCATCAATTTGAGCCTGGTGTTTGAGTGGTGAGTGTGAGGCTATTCCTGAACCCATAACCCAGACTAAAGGCAACTCTCACAGCACACAGATGGACAGGTTAGCTCTATCTACCACTAACGAGGGTGTGGAAAGTTCCATTCATGAGTTACAGCAATGTGGACCCCAAGTAGACCTGACAGCTCACGAGAACTGTGAGGTCTGACCAAGGAGGGCTGAGACTAGCATTGTGAGTAGGACCTTATCCATCAGTAGTGCCTTGGTACCCTAGTCTCTGCAGCTCCTGAGTCTGGCAGGACAGGAAGTCTATCACTGTCTGGTGGAGGTAATGCCCTGCAAGCCCCCTATACATTAGCACCTGAGAGTGGTCCACCTTGCTTCCATGCAAGATGGTACAGGTCCTCAGCAGCCCAAACACCCTTGCCTCTGGTCTTTATTGACAAGGACACCTGGCCCTGTGGAGGATGGCATATATAGCACCTTGGATGCCAAGGCTTCTGGGAGGATGTGTTAGTACCCCAGGGATCAGAAGTACCATGTACTCTGAGTGAGTGCCTGCCTCCAATCTTAGGCATATGCTAATTGTTTCTCCTTGCTGCTCCTTCCCTTAGTTGGGGAGCAATGGGAACACCCAGCTTGGCAGATCTCTACAGTTGCTGCCAATATGTTCTTCTGCTCTTCGCAATGGTCTTGAGAAGTGACATCCTGTGCTGGCTCTGAAGGTTTCCTGGGAAGAAAATGAGAAAGTGCTTGAGCTACAGCTAAGCAGGAGGAGCATTTGCCTAGTATGAGCAGGGCTCTGGGTTCTATTCCTAGGACTGCCAAAATAAGTAAGAAAATAAGAAAGAGAAAGAAGGAAGGAAGGCAAAGGAGAGAGAGAGAGAGAGAGAGAGAGAGAGAGAGAATGTGGAAAAAGAGTTTTCTTCCAAAAAGGTATTCAGTTATTCAAGTTGTTCTGTTTGCAGTGTAGGAGGGAACGGGGTAGGGTGGGGTGGGGGTGGGTGGGATGGAGGGATGGGGAGGGGCTGTGCCAGGATGAATAGCCACTGGTATTCACCAACCTCTCTATACTGGTTTGGTTTTATTTTTGTTTGTTTTGTCTTGTTTTTCGAGACAGCATTTCTCTGTGTAGTCTTGTCTGTCCTGGACTCTCTTTGTAGACCAGGCTGGCCTCGAACTCACAGAGATCCGCCTGCCTCTGCCTCCCAAGTGCTGGGATTAAAGGCATGCGCCACCACCGCCCGCTAACCTCTCTATTCTTAAACCTGTGTTCTTGTCATGAGATGATTCCTGTACTCTACCCTGGGCTCTTGCTTGTGCATAGTAAACTCTATACATTGAGAGTCTATATAGAGCTGGCCGCAGCTATCCATCCTTTGAAGAAATGGGGTTTGGGGGAGGCCTGACTTTGTTCTCAGCTGAGTGCTCCCACTGGGTCATACAGGTTAGGTTTCCTCACACAGAAGCAAGCCTGTGTCCTTTCCAGCATTGTCATTCATTGTCAATGATCCCTCACTTTCAAGTCTCACAGTCCCGTAATTGAGACCTTAGTTGAGTATCATCACTTCCTGGAAGTCTGACTGCAGCGCCACCTTCTGGAGATGAATAAAATTGCACTTCCTCAGCGGGGAGCTTCTGCCTATGCTGTCTGTGGGATGGGCCTGAACACCCTTGCTTTGCTGTGTGTGTGTGTGTGTGTGTGTGTGTGGTGTGGACATCATAGTGTCCATCTGTCCAACTGTCCAAGCCAAGCTTAATTTTCTGGTACCTGCAGGGGAGGTGTGGGAAAAGATGAGGAAGGAGGAGGGTTCAGTACTCCTTTTGCTCCTGCTGGAGTCATTAGAGAAGATGTACATGATCCTGACCCCCAACTGCCACCAAGGCAGGACTTAATTTTTTCTAACCTATTTATTTTGTGTGTACGGGTGTTTTGTCTGCATCTATGCCTGAACAGCATGTGTATGTCTGATGCCCACAGAGGCCAGTTGAGGGCATGAGATCCCATGCTACTGGAGCTACAGATGGTGGTGAACTGCCATTTTGGTGCTGGGAATTGAACTGTGTTCCTCAGGAAGAGCAGCAGCCGCAGCTCTTAGCCACTGAACTATCTTTTTTTCAGCCCTTTCAAGTAAGAAACTTTGATGTAAGTGGTAGACCTGGAGGCCTCTTCCCTGGGCCTCTGTTTTACACATCTTCAAGAGCAGTTGGAAGGTGATTTCCAAAGATAAGCAGATGTTGTTTTATGACATTGAGCATGGAACCCAGAGCCTGGTGCGTGCTAACTAAGCAAGCCCTCTAACACTGGGATGGACCTCTAGCCCAAAGATCAGCCAAATTTGAAGTACAACACTAGACAGATATTCTCAGCACACATCAGGCTGCAACAGAATGTTGTAATTCTGCTGGGAGCTGTTAAGGAGGCTCAGTGTCATCAGCATTTTGGGGCTAAGACTACACAGGAAGGGTCTCCTTAAGAGAACAACATCAGACAAGGGTGGTCAGAGCAGAAGAAGAGGGGAGCTTTGCATTGGGCAAAAGAACTCATGTTCTTGTGAGTGACAAGCTGAGCTCCTGTAACTTAAGGACTGGGGCTGACAGATCAGCATGGCCAGGAGCTGATGATGGGCACTAATGCTCTCCATAGGCCATGTTGAGCCTTTCCAGGGACTCCAGTCCTTGGTTTCTGAGATGTTCAAAGCAAGTCCTCACTCCAAATACCCACCTAGAGGGATCTCCAAGGAGCTGTGAGGTATCTAAAAACTTCAGAGACCTCATGGGCATACTAGACTCCATTGGACTCCACCTGGTCCTCAAACCTGCCTCCTTCTCCAGCAGTCATAGCTTGTGGTAAGGATCAGAAAGGCCACATACTTGAATGTTGGCCCCTCCAGAGAGCTGGCCTTCCACCTACACCAGGGCCAGACCTAGGGACAGCAGAGTGGGCACCCAGGTGTAAGTGTAACATAACTATATTTATTAATATCTATAAACATCTGCCAATCACCCAACTCTAACACTTGAGAAAGGATACCCAGACCAAGACATCCTCAGGGGCAGGTCCTTTGAGGGCAACTGGTTAGCAGTCTCTCTGCAGGAACACCACAATCACACTCAGTGGTCACCTGGCTCTGGTGTTGCTATGGCAGTGTCATTTCTGCTTGGGCTCAGCTTCCTCCTTCCGAGAGCCAAATTTACATGGGGCAGGTGCTACACTTCCACTCCTTCTTAAGTCCGTCCAGTTTTTCCAAACCTCTTTTTTTTTTTTTTTTTCGAGACAGGATTTCTCTGTGTAGACCTGGCTGTCCTGGACTTGCTTTGTAGACCAGGCTGGCCTCGAACTCACAGAGATCCTCCTGCCTCTGCCTCCCGAGTGCTGGGATTAAAGGTGTGCTCCACCACGCCTGGCCCAAACCTCCTCTTGGCAGGTCCAGCACCACATGGAGCCTTGGCCTTGGTGTTGAGGCTGCTGCACTCTGCTGACAGACCAGTCACTGGCCTCCCAAGCTTGCCAACTTGGGGCTGGTCCCACCTGAAGCAACAGTCTCCTTACTATCTGCTGGCCTACTCACATGCCTCTGTCACTTCTCTGCTTGAAGTCAGGCCTTTCCTGTCCACATGACTTCAGTGTTGATGCAGCCATGCCCTTCAGCAGGGCTCTGTCTCTGTGGTAGATGCCGCTTTCTGCAGCTTTTCTTGGCCTTCCTTGCTCCACTCACCTAGGCCACAATCTTCAGCAAGGCTCAGCAGTTAGAATCTTTCTAAGTCAGGCAGCAATGTACAGCTGAGCATTGTTCAGAAGCAAGACTAAGCAAAAAAGCCCTCTCCCCTAGTTTCCAGGCCTTCCTTTGTATCGCTCTCTCTTAATTATGCATCAGGCTGTCTTCTCATTGGTCAGCCTGATACCCTCCTCCCAAGGTACACCTGTTGACCAGGACCACATGTGCTGCTAGGTGCTCCTGACAGAAATAAGCCTTTAGGCTGATTTCATATGCCTTTTTTAAGAGTCTGTGTTTCAGAAGTCCTTACATATTCGCTACACCCAGGACACTGAGGGATAGATCCCATACTCTGTGGACAGCACCTGCCCTGGCTACAGTTCCACTCCAGTGTACAGGCAGGCCAGAGAACAGGAGTTCCACAGCCTTCTGGAACTCTGATTGCAGGCTCAGCACCAGGGTATGTGGTGAGGGAAGAGGTTGGCTGCCTCTGTGTTGTGTACACAAGCACAGGCAAACTCTAATATATGTACACACCTAGGGAGGTACACACTTGCATGCATATACATACATGTACATGCGTGCAAACATGCACACACATGCCTCTGTGTCTATTCTGGGCATTCGGGGACTACAATGACATTCTTGTCCCTGCTACCAAAGCCCGGTAGCCAGGAGACAGAGCAGACAGACAAAAAGGTCACAATAAAAGGACCAAGATTTTTTTTTTAAAAGTCATGAAATAGAGCCGGGTGTGGTGGCGCACGCCTTTAATCCCAGCATTTGGGAGGCAGAGGCAGGCAGATCATTGTGAGTTCGAGGCCAGTCTGGTCTACAAAGTGAGTCCAGGACAGCCAGAGCTGTTACACAGAGAAACCCTGTCTCAAAAAAACCAAAAAAAAAAAAAGTCACAAAATAACACATTTGTACACACAATAAATGTGAAACAGGTAAAATGAGCCATTTTATGCTACCATTGATCTTTCATTTGGGCTATGAGAAGCTCCAGGAGGCACTACCTCTTTCTGTTGATGAAAAGGACAGCAATGTCCTCTGTCTCTGTAACTGGAAGTCTAGCCTGACTCTTCCTCTGTTCCAGCTAGCACCTTTTCTCAGGACTGTGTGCTGCAGGTCTGCATCTCCCATACCTTGGATTCATGGACCCACTGCCCAGCCCTGGACTACCCTGTGTGATTCTGGGTGCTCCATACTGGAGCATGTGGGAAAGATGCTGAGGATAGAGCATGGGCTTCTCAGACCCACCCCCAGCCCTAGGAGCCTCATCACACTGAGCCTTTGGGAAGTATCTCTTGCTGTTAGGCCTGTGGACTCGGGGGTGCTGGGACAGATGAAAATATGTTACCAGACTGCTGTCCACCAGATTCTCCTGCAAGGCCAAATAGCCAGTCATGATATACCATCCCATTGTTCTGGTAAGGTAGGGGCCAAGGCCTCCTCAATGGCTTCTCCCTTGTCCAGTGAGTGGATTTTTCTTGAGATAGACAGGAAGGTACTCTAGGCCCAGGCTACTGTGTCGTGACAACACTCTCATTATTAAGACTACAGGTGTGACTCTGGTAGAGTGATGTGAGCCCAATAGACAGGATCCAGGGCCTTATCCGATGTCTCAGTACTCCGCAGCCACAGGACCTCCAAGCTCCGTCTACCTGGCTGGGCCTTGCTCAGCCCTATGATTAACTGAGTCTTCCCATGCATAGGAAGGATAGACCAGGGTCTTCCTTCCCACATGCTTCCCTGAGGCCAGCAGGGCACTTTCCTAAACTTGCCCAGGCGATGGGTCTAAGTTTCAGGACTGGTGGGGCCCTTCACTGGGTCAGAAAGACCATTGGAACTCTATAAGAACCTTTCTACATTCCCATAAGTGGTGCAGACAGTTCCACCCTCTTATCCACCAGGTGACACGGGGCTGAAAAGTGTGCAACCTTAGTGGGAAGAATCCAAGTGACATCAGGGGCTCAAGAGAATTGTTCTGTAGCAAGTGATCCCTTACCCACAAGGAAGTCCCAGGCTTGGTGCCCACTTCTGCAGCCACCAGCTTACAAAGAAATGCAGTGGTTTCTAGGTCAGGTCCTGAGGACCTATACAGTTCCTATATACAGAACAGCCAGCCAAGTCTGACCCTGTCTGATACCAAGTAGTGAGAACCATATTTGCTGGCTTAGGAGATCCTCCTGGGTCCTGCCCCATGGTTCTGTGGCATATTTTGAGTAAAGCCCAGACTATGGCTTCAGATCAGCTCTCACCATTCAGGAAGCTCCTTGTATATCCCCAGGACAGCTGTCACTTTCTGCTCTTCTCCAAAGGGTGCCTATCTCAGGTGAACATGGACTGATAGAGACTGGAGGTGAGAGAGGCAGGGCATTGGATTACAGAATCCCTGGGAGAAGAGTATGTTCCAGCTTTAGTTTAAAAAAAAAAAAAACAAAAGTACTTATGTGTTTAGATGTTTTACCTACATGTTGGTTTTTATACCATATATGTTCATACTACATGTGGAGGCCAGAGGAGGGTATCAGATCCTTTGGGATTGAAGTTACAAATGATTGTGAGCCAACATGTGGGTGCTGGGAATCAAACCTGGATCCTACAGAAGATCAGTCAGTGCTCTTAACTGTTGAGCCATCTGTCCACCCCACAGCTTTAGCTTTTTATGTCTCCATGAAGTTACAGCACCATGGGATTACAAGAGTTATAGGGTGTGTGTGTGTGTGTGTGTGTGTGTGTGTGTGTGTGTGTGTGTGTG
>CAJQZJ010036755.1:1399135-1479539 GCA_907164525.1 Lophiomys imhausi
GTGTGTGTGTGTGTGTGTGTGTGTGTGTGTGTGTGTGTGTGTGTGTGATTCTAGAATCACAAGTGTTGGGAGCATAAAGGTCCTTGTGCCCATAGATCACCAGGGAAACCAGGAATATTACGCAGGTAGGATTGTCTTTTCATTGTAAAATAAAAAAAAAAGTAAAATCTGTTCTATCCAGCAAGTTGGGAATTGGAGGTGATTAACAGCCTGACAATCTGTGTTATCTGTAGGTCAGGCCCTATCAAGCTTCCCCAACCAGGACCAGAAGGGGCAAGTAGCCCAAATGACCCTTAGATTATCTGTATGGACAGAGGCTCCCCAGCCAGGACCAGAGGTGATTAATAGCCCAAATGACCTCTTCATTATCTATTTGACCAGACCAGTCCAGATCCTCCCTTAGGCCTTTAAAGCTAGTACAGATAGCCTATCTCTAGAACCCATCTTCTTGGAAGAAAAGGCATGTACCCTGAGTTGAATTTCAAAATACTTACACTTCTTTTTGCACCAGGGATTGTATTACACAAGCAAACTTCCCCCCTCCCCAACTATACTGTGTTTAAATTTGCTGGGAATAAGCTACCTGGCATCAGACTCCCTGAGGTTTGGTCCAGGTTCACAAAGTCAATCTGAATCAAATTTTCATTCTCATCCCTACGCAGATGGCTGCTTGCCTTGACACCTGAAGGGACTCCCTTTCAACAAGAAATCCATTCAAGAGCCACAAGGCAGTTGAAAGTCTACAATGCAGTTGCTTAAATCAATGAGGTGAGGCCTTGTGTTGTGGCCTGAGAGGGTCACCCCATGTCACATTCTTCCTAAAATAACCCCTCTGGAGAAAGCTGCCATGCTTCCACTATAATACAGAATCCATAGTGTGAGAGGACCAAGTTTACAGGTGCTACCGACATGTGAAACTCTGAGTTGTATGTGGCTAGAGGCCAGTGTTGGGGGTCCTGAGCCTGATTCTCATGAAGGGGTGGCCAGCTGCAGGGGTTGCTTGCAGGCTGAGGTTCTGCTTGCCCTGGACATTTTGCTTACCTAGGTGGTATCTGGGCCAAGGTTAAGTATGAAGGCCTCATTGTTGGGTGTTGCTAAAAACCAGGGCCCCTCCCAGAGGAGCAGGACAATCCTGTTTCATGGAGAGGATCCAGATTCAGACCCAGAACCAGGTAGATGATAGCTAGGTACAGCAGAGTATAGATCTGGGGCAGTCAGGGGCCACCCCAATTTCCCTGAATTCCATTTCCAATTCCCCTGAATTCCAATTCTCCCGATTCCATTGGGGCCAGTGGCCCCTAAGCTGGGCTGAAGTGGGGGCGGGGCAGGGCATATTCCTCTTTCTATTCCTATTTTTCTTAGAAGGAGGCACCCTCAGGTGTCTTCCTAGGTTCAGGAGCTAATGAAAATACTCACAAAAGGCCGTGACCAAAAGAGAAACCAAGACTCGGGTAGATGTGAATCTTTACTTAAAGAAAAGCAGCAGAGCCAGAGGCCCACCAAGGGTGGGGGATTTCAGCGGGGTGCTTTGGGGCAGGAGCACAATCACTGGGTGGAGGAGCGTCAGGCGGTGTGCAGGTTAAAGTAGCTGGTGGGGGATGCTGTGAAGATAGAAGGAAGAGTCAGGGTGAAAGGGGAGAGGGCTGTTGTGCTGGGCAGAGACCTGGAAGGAGCCTCCAGACTGGGTGCATGTGTGGCCTGGCGGGAAGTGAGGGAGATGAGGAAAAGGGAGGAGTGGGGAGTGCTGGGGACGGGGAAAGGTGGGAGAAAAGGGTAGGCAGGGCAGAGCAAGCCTGTGACCCTGAGAGTCAGCCAGCCCCTGTTTAGGAGGGACACACTTACTCCAGTCACTGGCGGAGCGGGAGCAGGGCACAGCAGTCACTGGGGGACCTGGGACGGCACGCCCTCCGCTTTCTGAGGGTCTTCTTTCTCTCTCTTGGCCAAAGGCTTCCCGGATGGCTCTGTGCCCGCTGCCTCTGCCACTGCAGGGGACACAGCCACCGCCGCTGGGGTGGGGCTTTTATGCTCCCCGTCCTTGGCGGCCCGGTTGCTGTTCCCCCAAGCGGCGGGCATCTCAGTGCCGTGTTTGCGGCTCAGAGGGTAGGCCCCGATGGCTGCCAGGATGCTGCGGTGGCGCTCGGGGTCCATCTCGGTGTAGTACATCTCCAGGGTCAGCGGGGTGCAGATCTTGTGCTGCAGCAGAAGCACATTCCCGACCGGCAGGGGCGCCAGGGAGCCGTATGAAAGAAGAAAAGGGGGAATAGTACCAGTTAAAAACCCACAAAGGCGCCATTGGCTTCGGGTCAGAGCCCGAGGCTCCTTGTAGAAGTAGGGTGAGGAGCTGCCAGAGAGGAGTCTCTTACAGCCGTGCTGTGTGGTAAAGGCGGAAAAGCACACAGGCTGGTGTGGTGGAACGTTTGTAATCCCAGCACTGGCAAGGCTGAGGCAGGAGGATCGATGTGAGTTTGGAGGCCAGTAAGGGCTATATAATGAATTCCAGAACAGCCGAAACTTAAAATGTCTCTTCTCCTGGAAAAAAAAAAAAGGGCAGCCACACCTCCTTGCCCCTGTGAACTCCATCCCAGAGACAGATGGTTAAGGAAAAAAGAGGAAACATTACTTCTAAAATATGAAGCACTTGAGCCGGGCGGTGGTGGCGCACGCCCCTTTAATCCCAGCACTTGGGAGGCAGAGGCAGGTGGATCTTTGCGAGTTCGAGGCCAGCCTGGTCTACAAAGTGAGTCCAGAACAGCCAGGGCTACACAGAGAAACCCTGTCTCGAAAAAAAAAAAAAAAGAAAAAAAGAAAAAAACAAAACAAAACAAAAAAAATATGAAGCACTTTAAAAAGCATTGAAAATTATAACTGTCATTGATGGAGTTGACATTTTTAAGTTGAGGAAATATTTGCTAAATAAGCAGAACACATTAATGTTCAAAATACATTTAAAAACCTCTTATATGGGCCAATGGTGGTGATACATGCCTTTATTCAAAGCACTTGGGAGGCAGAGGAACTATTTCTGTGAGTTCCAGGACAGCCAGGGCTACACAATGAGACCCTGACTCAGGGAAAAAAACAAAAAACAAAACAAAGCCAAAACCAAAAAACAAAAAAAAACCAAAACAAAACCAAAAACCCATAGAAACAAACCTCCCGAAGTCTACAGAAAAGACAGGAAGTCTCCTCCCAGGAGGCTGAGGGCAAGTGGCCCTTCAGTTGTACTTGAGCCTCCTACTTTCAGTTTGGATAAAACACCTTCTCTCTTTCTTTTCTGTTCTCACCTTTTACTTTGTGTGTCTGTAACTGTGCTTCAGTTGGTCAAAGGAGGTCTCCTTGAAACAGGGTCTCTCACTGAACCTGGAGCAAGCTTCAACAACTGTCCCTTTTCTGTCTAACCCCATGGTACTGGGGTTAGAGGCAGCCACATCTGACTTTTTACATGGGTTCTGGGAACTTGAACCCAGGTCCTTATGTAGGCATATACAGCATATTTTGTTTTGTTTTGTTTTTTCTCTAGCCCTAAGACAACATTGTCTCAGAAATTTTCAAAAGAGAGGATCTTGGCATGTTCTGGGAAGCAAGAGGATCAACCCCATGGGAACAACCTTGTCACTTAGAAGGAAACCCAGAGATGGCAGCATCCTTCCTTGTTGCTGCCACAGAGAGCCCTCCACATCCTGGCATTGGCTGGGGCTCATAGGAGAACCACGATGGTCTCTAGTGTTCCTGCCCAGGTCCTTGGTCCCTCAGGCTTACCCGAAGCAGGAAGCCGTCTGGGCAGCTGAACTGGTCATACCAAATGGCCTTGTACATGATCAGCACACAGCCCAGGAGTGCCATGACAAAGGCGATCATCCTTGCAGTGGGCAGCTGGCAAAGGAGAAGGAGCAAAACAGTGCAGGTGAGCTAGGTTGGTGACCCTCAGGACTTGGGCTGGGCATATTTCCACTGTCCTACCTCTTGTCTCCTTCCTTGATGTCAGCTCTAGGACCAAAGGTCTAGGTACCATTCTTTGCAGGCCTAGCTTTGCTGGATTCTGGAAACATCCATTACCAGGATAATTGCACTAGGCCAGTTAAGTCGCATGCAGCCAATTGACGCAGAAGGTGCTACAGGAACTGCTTTGCCCTGACCACATGCCTCTTACAGAAGTTGGTGGTCATCACAGCGGGGGTACTGGCTGGAGGGAGTATTGTATGAATGTATGTATGTATGTACGGTGTGTGTGTGTGTGTGTGTGTGTGTGTGTGTGTGTGTGTGTGCGTGTGTGGTGTATGTGTGTGTGTGTTCTAATGAGTGCCACCCTGGGCAGATCCAAAGAAAGCAGCAAGGCCTCGGCACCTTTAATGAGCACTTCCACTGAAGGAACTATGGAAAAGAAGCAGGTGTTGCTTCTGAAAATGGAGAAGCTTTAGAAATAGTCAGCTAGGCTGGGCATGGTGGCGCACACCTTTAATCCCAGCACTTGGGAGGCAAAGGCAGGCAGAGCTCTGTGAGTTCAAGGCCAGCCTGGTCTACAGAGTGAGTTCCAGGATAGCCAGGGCTACACAGAGAAACCCTGTCTCGAAAAAACCAAAAAAAAAAATCATTTTTAGCTGACTCTTTCCTTTTGTGTGTTTTTTGTTTGTTTGTTTCTCGAGACAGGGTTTCTCTGTGTAGCCCTGACTGTCCTGGACTCACTTTGTAGACCAGGCTGGCCTTGAACTCACAGAGATCTGCCTGCCTCTGCCTTCTAAGTGCTGGGATTAAAGGCGTGCGCCACCACCGCCCGGCGCTAAAAATGATTATTAAAACCATCACTAACATGGTTAAAACAAGACAAAGAGGATATATTTTCCAGATAAAAGGTAAAACTCCTGTCTGTTTCACAGAAAGCCTTCAAGGAGCTAAACAATGGGACAGGGAAACAGGCGCTTCCCATGGGAAGTGTCTCTCAGGAGCTCAGGCTGTTCAGAAGAAGGTTGGGTAAGGATGGACAGCTAGGGGCTAGCCAGCACTAGAGGTGACATCTGAATAGGATTGATACATCCTTAGGAGACTTATGTGGGACCCAGCCAGGCAAACGAGGCCTGAATTCCTCATTTTCTCTCCCCTGCCCTAACTTTCCATAGTGAGGGGTGATATACTTACTCTGCGTCCTTCCTCTGGGTGGCTGCAAGCCAGTCTCTGACCCTCCAAATCTGCAAACTTCTTTGGCTGATCTGAAGAGGTAAGTTGATATTCCGTCTGTGTTTTGATGACCACCTAAAGGAAGAGATGGCTGTGGCATTGCTGGACAGCTGGCAGGGACTAGAAGAGTCCTGAACTGAGAGGGTTGGGAGTCAGGGTGTATGTATGATGACTGTCTATCTGTACGGTTTGGTGGCTAGTAGAGCTATGGCATCTCAAAGTTGAATCCAGAAGAAGGTGGACGCTGAAAGTTTGATGGGGACCACAGATGTTCAAGGCTTAGACAGCCATGGGTGGAGTTCCTCACTCTGTCAGCTGCCTTCCATTCAGGGTCATGGGTCTCTTACAGGAATGTTCCCTTCTATTGCTCCAAAATCTGGCTCCTCTCTTCCAGGATGTGTGTCCTAACTTCTCTGACAGATCTCTGAATCTGAGCCTTCAACTACATGGGGTTCAGAGATGGGCAAAGGATAGATCTTCCCACAGCATTTGCTGTTGTAGTAAATGCAGCTGAAGCCCACTGGATTACTGGGAAGCTGCCTTGGGCTCCTGAAGGACCAGGCTAGGCCAGCCTTGAACTCCTCTTTGCTTGTCACCGACTCCTGCTAACGGCCTGATCTCCCTCAGTCACCTGGCCAAGAAGCCCTATTTTGTGCCCTAACCTAGAGCCCTGCCCAGAAAAGAGTGGTATACTATTTCCGTGACAAAACATGACCAAAAGCAAGATGGGAGGTACAGAGTTTATTTGGTTTACATTTCCATATTGTAGTCTATCAATGAAGGAAGTCAGAACAGGAACTCAAATAGGAATGGAACTTGGAGGCAGAAGCTGATGCAGAGGTCATGGAGGGGTGCTGCTTATTGGCTTGCTCCTCATGGCTTGCTCATCCTTCTTTCTTATAGAATCCAGGACCACCAGCCCAGGAGTGGCACCACCCACAATGGGCTTGGCCCTCCCCCATCAATCACTAATTAAGAAAACACTCTATAGGTTTGCCTACAGCCTGATCTTATGGAAGCACTTTCTCAATTGAGTTTCTCTCCTCTCAGATGACTATATCTGCTGCCAAGGTGACATAAAACTAGCCAGCACAAGTGGTAACTGCAACTTTCTGGCCCCTGTTAGATTATATCACAGTTTGAGTATTTGCATTCTGAGGAATCCAGTGGTCAATTTACCCTGTTTCACATGGTAGGGGCTCTAGATGTGAGAGCTCTAACTAGGAGTTCACACATGATTATGGTCATTTTGGATTTCTTCCCAGTGTGGGCTATCCTCAGTGCACTTTGGAGGAAGCAATATCCATATAAACCTCATCCACATTTCCTTGTTCCTAGGCAAGCCTCCCACACTGGCTCAGGCTACTCACCTGGTCAGGGAATGATGGCTGAAGCTGGCTGACATCCAGGGGGCTGATCAGAGGGACACTGTCCATGGCACCTCCATCTTGGTCTCCTGTTTCCTTGCCTGACTTCCCCGAGAAGCTGCAGCCTAGCTTCACCATGGCGGATGGTGGGCCTTGTCCCAGCCTAGAAACAAAGATAGGGTCATCACTTATAAGCCATCCCGCACACAGCCATAGAGCTGGTTCTGGAGTAAGGACCCAGGATGGTCCTAACACTCCTCATATAAAATCCAGGGATGGACTGTGGGAGGTCCAGCTCAAGGTTTCTTATCCATTCCTGACCTCTCAGCAGCTCAAGATGGTGCCTCTGACCAGAGAATATTTCAAAATAGAACTGAGACATCTTCTTCAGGCCAGCCTGCTCTGGCATGACCCTAACAGGCACATATTCCACTGGGAGGAAAAGTTCTAGGAAGCAGTTGGGAGAGCTGGACCATCAGACTCAGCGAGTGAAAAAACAGGAGGCCAAGATCAAGGTGAATTTGCTAACTGTTGATACATTAAAAAAAAAAAAAAAGCAAGCAAGCAAGCAAACAACACCCCCTCCCCTCCCCCCCAAAAAAGTGTATCCCATGCAGTCTGGGACAAGTCCATATTAACTACCATTGGTTTTCTGTGTGAAATTCAAACCAGAGTGACTAAAGTATGCAGTCCTAGTGTGGATCAGGCCTCTTGGAGAGCTGAGATCCCATCCTTCCAGTCAGGCCGTCATTGCAGTCTGGAGGAGGATGCAGGTCCCTCTAATTCTGGGTAAGTCAAGAGTGAACACTTTCAAAGCTGGAGAGATGATGGCTCCGCAGTCAAAAGTGCTTGCTGCTGCTCTTGCAGAGGACTTAGGTTGGGTTTCCAGCAGTCATAAATGATGGCCTCACAACCTCCTGTAACTCTAGTTCCAGGGGATCCGTTGCCTCTTCTGGCCTCCAAAGGCTTCTGCATGACGTAGTGCGTGGACATGCAGAGACATATCATGAATTTGGTGGCTCAATAACTGAGGACAGAGGAAGGAGGAATCTTCCTAAACTCTTAAAAAGACAACAGATTTATTGAATGTAAATCTTGTTGTTTGTTTTTTGTTTTGTTTTGTTTTTTGAGGCAGGGTCTCATATGGACCAGACTGGCCTTGAACTCCTGCCTCAGACTCCTGAGTCCAGGGTTACATCCATACAGCATCATACAAACTTGAATTTGGTTTTTCTGACTTTGAAACCACACAGATGTAGATGGCCTTGGGCAGTCTGGTGGTTTGCACAAGAATGGCCCCCATAGGCTCATATATTTGAATGCTTAGTCACCAGGGACTGTCACTATTTAAAATAATTAGATGGTGTAGTCTTGTTGGAGGAGGTGTGTCACTGGGGGTGGGCTCTGAGATTTCAAAAGCCCATGGGCCCAATGAATGTTTCTTTACCTGTGGATCAGGATGTAGCTCTCAGCTACTTTTCCAGCACCATGCCTGCCATGCCTGCTACTTCCCTTCCATGTTGATAATGGACTAAACCTCTGAAACTGTAAGCAAGCTTTCAATTAAATGCTTTTTTAAATATAAAAGTTACCTTGGTTATGGTGTCTCTTCACAGCAATAGAGCAGTGACTATGACAGCCAGTGAAGTTCCAGAAAGTGTGGTCCTGAGTGCTTAGCTAGCAGCACAGTTGCACAGGGTAAAAAACCCAGGGCACATGTTTGGAGACTAATACTGATTATTCGTGGATGAATTAGCTTCTGTATTTAAATGAAAAACAAATCCTCCACAGATAAGGTATAAAAATTGAAATGTCCCGGGGTCAGTGTGAGTGCTCAGTGGGTAAGAGCACTTACTGCTAAGCCTGACAACCTGAGTTCAATCCCTAGGACTCTCACGGTGGAAGGAGAAAACTGCCTCATGCAAGTTGTGCTCTCATCTCCACATGTGCACCATGACATAACAGCACTCACATACAGTAAATAAGTGCAACAAAACATGTAAGGATTTAAAAGGCCGGAGAGATGGCTCAGTGGTTAAGAGCACTGGCTGCTCTTCCACAGGACCTGGGTTCAAATCCCAGCACCCACATGGCAGCTCACAGATACCTGTAACTCCAGTTCCAGGGGATCCAATGGCTTCTTCTGAACTTCAAGGGCACCAGAAATACATGTGGTGCACACACATACATACATGTAAAACACTAATACACACGAAAATTCAAAAGTCTAGTTAAATTTGAGTTCTTAGAAGGCAGATATATATATCAATAATATATATATTATACAATCAGTGGCAATTTTTTTTGAGAAAAGAATGAGTTAAACTTTTTTATTTTGTTATTTTTAATTGTGTGTAATTTATTTTATTATGTTTTGCCTGTGTGTATGTCTGTGTCCACTTGCAGAGATCAGAAGAGGGCACAGAATCCCCTGGAACAGGAGTTTTATGTGTGTCTGTGTGTGCAGTTGCCCTCAGAGGCCAGAGGTGTCAGATCCTCTGGAAGTGAAAGCTGACTGCCTGATGTAGGTGCTTGGAGTACAACTTAGATTCTTTCTGCTCTCAATCACCTAGCCATCCCTACAGCTCCATTTTTAAAAATTTATTTATTTTTCTTTTAGGTACATTGTTTTTTTGACTGCATGTATGTCTGTGTGAGGGTGTCTGATCCTCTGGAACAGAAGTTGTGAGCTGCCATGTGGGTGCTGAGAATTGAACCCAGGACTTCTGGAAGAGCAGTCAGTGCTCTTAACCACTAAGCCATCTCTCCAGCCCAGTTCTTTGCTGGGCCATATGGAGGGCCATAAGATATTGACTGGGGAGTGAGACACATCTGAATCCTCCATCAGGCAGGAAAGACTAAAGTGCAGATTTGGGGGGTCTTTAAGCTTAAACACCTCTGACTGTATTTGTAGAACCAACAATTCCCAATCACCATTCCAACAAATTTGTTTATGAGTTTGAAACATCAAAAAATTTTTAAATTTATTTATTTATTTAATGTATATGAATGTCCTATTTGCATGTACACCTGCAGCCAGAAGAAGGCATCAGATCACATTGTGGGTGGTCGTGAGCCACCATGTGGTTGCTGGGAATTGAACTCAGGACCTCTGGAAGAGCACTATCCAGTGCTCTTAACCGCTGAGCCGTCTCTCCAGCCCCCAAAACATCAAATTTTTATGTAGAAAGGTAGAAAGATGGGAACACACAAGATGTCTTGACAAAGGAAGTCCATCTGGTGGGTGCCTGCATCTGTAGTCTTACAGTTATATGGAGTTAGCATGAGGTCATACTAGATCCAGGATGGGGTATTATCCTGCTGTGGACATCCTTTCAAGAGGAGTTGGGCATAAGAGGAATGTGCAGCAGGCTAGAGTGTTGCAGCAGTTAGCCAAAGGCTGCTCAGGGCAGCAGAGACCAGAAGGAGCAAAGGAAGACCCTCTCCTTGCAGTTTCAGCAGAAGCATAGCTCTGCTGAAATCTAGTTTTGGGCTTCTTGCCCCCTGGTTGATAAAAGTTGAGGTGATTTTAGACAGCCACCCTCAGAAGGTTAGTGGCCCTCCAGACCTGCAAGTGACCACTCCTTCTCCCTCTCTACTGACCAGCCACATAGATGTGACAGACCCTGAGGAACACAGAGGAGATGGTGTTTCAAAGCTGTCCAATGTCAGGGACAGCTGGGTGCAGACCTTCGCAGGACATAAATTAGAGAAGGAAGGCTGGGAAGCAATCGAGAGAGGGATGGCTACTAGGAAGAGGGAAGGAAGCAACAGCTACACACACTTCCTCCTCCATCTCATGCAGGCCCTCTGGGACCGGGGACCCTTTGACATGTGTTACACAGGTGACCTTGTGCCTGGCCCAGCCTTTACGGAGATTCAGCAGTGTCAAGATCTGGTCCTAGGGAGGGAACTCGTGGACAGTCGGATGGTCTGTGGGCATCCCGCTGGGCATTGTGATAGGGATGGACCGGGAGTTATAAAGAATGCAAACGACTGGCCAGGTAATACACGGAGGCAAAAGAGCTCGGGAAGAAAGCGGAACCGACAGAAGATGGCGTCCTCCTCAAGCCTTCAAGCCTCTTTAACCGGTCCGCAAGAGGGCCTCTGCTTCCTCAGGAGCTCCGCCTCCGGTTGCCTCGGAGACGGTGACGCAGCTGAGAGAGCTAGTTTACGTCAATTCGGGTTCCCATGACAACAGAGGCAGGCCTCTAGCTCCCTGTCAAGTTTCTAGTCCTCCGTTGCCAGACAGAACATCTCAAACCAAGGACTCAACTTTCCCCTCTGTCAGCACACCAGACGATGTGCACAACTCTCCCCTCCTGTCAGCACACCAGACGATGGATTCCATCCTGGGTTTTGGTGGCCTCGTTGGGAAGATGAGAGGGATCATAAAAAGCTTTAGAATTGGGAAGGCGTCCCAACACCACCCACGGGTCCTTCCCTCTATCTCACTGTTATTTCCTTCCTCTCCCGAGAGGCTTTTTTTCCCCCCTCATTCGCAGTGTTCTTTCCGGGAGGAGGGCGGGGGAGTGGGATATCTCTGGTCACGATCTGGAGGTTGTGCACAGAACAAGATGTTGACGGACAGATGGTGGGGGATGTGGATTCTTATTTGAAAGCCCATGAAAGCTGGGCTGGAGGTCACAGACTCGCTTTCACATGCACCCTTTCATGCTGCGTCACACAGAAGTGCACATTGGTGCGAGCTCCTCCCACGGCCCTGCCGCAGCGCCCACCCAGGTCTGCTTGTACCCAAGCCCTTTAGCTAATGGTTTGCCTCCAGTTTTTAGGGCTGTTGTTCTGTGGGGCCCAAGCAAAGGGGGACAGAGAGGAGGAGCATGGCTGGCTCTTCCTGGCTCCCCACACTCACCAGACACCTGTGGCCCATCATCTGGAGCCAAGCCGCGGCAGGTGGTTTGAGACAAGTGGCTGTCCTACCTCCTACCCCTCCTCGGACCTTCAGCGACCCCCATCATGACCTTCCATGTGTACACAGCTAAACACTCAACGGTCTTGTCAATACCCCTTTTACTGACCGCTTTCTCCCCATCCAGCTGTTTCCTCCTTTTTTTTCTCCACCCCACCCCCACAGCAGACAGAACAGAACAGAAGCTGGAATTTTTGCCCCTGGGCCACCTTGGGGATGCACAGCTCCCACTGGCTCTCAAGACCTGCAGGGGTGAAGACAGCCCACAGGGAGGGGGTCTGCAGTCACCATGGACTGGGCGGATTGAGGTCCAGCTGTCCCCACTGCCCCTGCTACCCTACTATGCCCAGGACAGAGAATTCCAGCTTCATATGGGGTTTGTGCAGGCTGGCCAACCATAATTCTTCCTAATGTTCAGGCTGCCACTGGGCTGTAAGGGTTTCTCGACATACCTCGAGATCTAAGGACCACTCCACCTCGAGTCAGCATAGCTGCCCCCAACTGTCTCAAGAGGTCTAATGATCACCCTCCACCCCAGCCAGCAGGGCAGGCCTGACTTCTAGTGGAAACCACGGGTAGGAGATGGCTGTGCTCCACGACGCTGGCAGCCATCAGATCAGCCAAATTCCTCCCACATAGACTTTCAACCCCTACACCCTTATCCTTGCACATACATCCCACATGCACACACTCACACATTCTTGCACCCGCCCCCCTTCCTCGCACCTCTCACATCCCTGCACTCTTGCACACCCACGCACACATTCTGGCCCCTTTGTCCCCATTCCAAAAGGAGAAACGTTTAAATGGCTCACAGGCAGCTGCTGCAGAACGCAGTCGCGGGAGGACAGGGATGCGGTGTGGATGCGGAGGATGCAGTTCCAGACGCTTCACCACCAGGCGGGGCGGGCAAGGGGCTGGAGCCTCTGAGCAAGACTCTGGTTGCCATGGAGATATGCAGGCTGGAGGAGGGACCACTGTGGCTCAGGTGGCCTCACACCCCCTCCCAGGACAGACCTCTCCATTGCCTCTAATCATAGTCACACATCTGACACACATACTTCACACACCCGGGACACACATTTCACATACCTGATACACACTTCAACCCTCCTCATCTCACATCCTGCTAAGACACACTTCATACACACTTTGCACCCCTGACAAACACAGCATGCAAAGTCATACATCACGGGAGCTCTAGCAGGTCACATCACTTCACTGCAGGGGACAGACACAAGACCAGAGGAGCCCTGGCTGCAACTCCCGCCAGGATTCCTGGGTTTAAGGAAGAGATTGATCCTTCCCCTGATATGTCACAGGAGAAACAGGGGTCAGGACAGCTGCCATTAGCCTCTCACCTAGAGGGTACTCCTCTAGATGTCAGTGTCTGAATTTCTGGGCTGGAAGCTTTCCCAGGACCGGCCTTGTCTGTCCTGAGAAAACTCTCGAGACTTATCCATATTAGACTTAATCCATATCCATATTGTCTGTGTAATGGCAATATGCAGAAGGCACTGGACCGACAGGTGTGTGGTGGAGAGCATGCCATGCTTCACACAGGGCATCTCTAGTACATCCGCTTCTCCAGGTCTTACACTCACAAATGGTGGTGACCGTGGCAGGGCTCTACCCACAGCTCTGTCTTGCTGTTTACTGGAATCGTGTTGCAGTCATGAATCGTGGTTTGTCCACAGACAAGTGTCTGCATTGTTCTCCTTTGTGTCTATTGCTTGAAATGTACCAACACCCCTGACTAAGTCTTTGTTAGACACCTTTATCCCTCTTGGGTAGATGTTGGAAAGTGCAACTGTGGTGAGCCGCCAGGGTGGGTGCTGGGAACTGAACTCTGGCCCTCTTCAAGAGCATCGAATGTCCTTAATAATTGTGTCTTCTTTCCAGGTCCAGTATTTAACTTTTAAAGAAGATGCTATATTGTTTCACCCAAAGTGGCTACACTATTTTACATTCCTATCAGCAGCATAGATGGGCTCTAGTTCTCCACATCCATCAACATTTGCTATTGCCTTATTATAGTCATCGGCATCAGCCTGCCAGACTGCCATAACAGATTACCATAGACAGTCTTACTTTTCCAGAGGCAAGAGCTCTGAGATCACAGTGTTGGTGCAGGTTCTGTTGATATCTGCTCCGTCACTTCTGTAGACAGTGCCTGTCAGTTCCTAACATATATCCTTTGCTATATATCCTCTATAATCCTTGGCTATCCTGTAACTTACTCTGTAGACCAGGCTGGCCTTGAACTCACAGAGGTCTGCCTGCCTTTGCCTCCCGAGCGCTGGGATTAAAGGCGTGTGCCACCACACCTGGCCCCTAATTTATTCTTAAAGGACATAGATCATACTGGATTAGGGCCTACCCCAGTGACCCCCTCATCTTAACTACCTCCTACTCCTTTTCCTCTTCTTCCTTTTTTCTTCATCTTCTGTTCTTCTCTTTCTCCTCCTCCTTCTTCTTGAGACAGCATTGGCCTTGAATTCTCTGTGTAGCTTAGAATGACTATGAATTACTGGTCCTCTCGACTCCACTTCCTGAGTGCTGAGAGTACAGGTGTGCACCACCATACCCACTTATGTGGTCCACAGATTGGGACTCAAGGCTCTGTGCATGTTTGGCAAGCAGAGCTACCACCTTGTATTAGTCAGGTTCTCTAAAGGAACAGTACTGATATAATGAATATATGTGTTTATGTGGGATTTATTAGATTGGGTTAAAGGGTGTGATCTGAATAGTCCAACAGTGAGTGTCTCACATTGGAGGCTGAGAATCCAGTAATTTTTCAGTCCATGAGGCTAGATATCTCAGCAGTCCCAAGCTGCTTCTGGAGGTCTGAAGAGTTCCTGGAGAACTACTGATATCCAGTCTATGTTGGAATCCAGATGAAGTCAGTTCTGATGCTGAAGCAACAGGATATATGAACTTGTCAGTGAGAGTGAGAGCCAACAAACAAAAAGCAGTTTCTTTTTTCCATGTTCTTTTATACGGATTGCCACCAGGATTTAAGGTTTTTCTTCTTGCATTCAACAGCGTGGGTTTTAATTGGTCCCAGAAGCAATCCAGTTAACAACCAAGATTTATTCATCATAATCCTTAACCCTTAACAGTCTTTAAAAAATATCCTGTCTGTGAATACAGTCACATTCTAAACAATTAGTACTTCAATGTACGACTTTAGGGGAGACAAGTCAGCTAGTAGCAATATTCCAACAGACGTGGCTCATGAACTTTTCAGTTTGCATCTGCATTACTCTAATGACTGAAGCCGGACATCTTTTCTCGGGGGCCATTAGTCTTTTGCAATGCCATCTTTAGTGAAAAATGAATTAAGATGTTCTAAATAGTTTCCAATCAGACTGTTTATTTTCTTATTATTGAGTTTTTAGTGGTTTTTTGTTTTTTTGAGACAGGGTTTCTCTGTGTAGTCCTGGCTGCCCTAGAGTCACTTTGTAGACCAGGCTGGCCTTGAGTTTGAAGAGATCTGCCTGCCTCTGCCTCCCAAGTGCTGGGATTAAAGGCGTGCGCCACTACAGTCTCGAGGTTTTTTTGTTTTGTTTTGTTTGATAACATAGTTTTGTTGACCACCATTAGGCTCTGCAAAAATCCAGAAATAAATTTTGCACACACACACCCTCCAAGTAATACTAAGTTGGAATGTAACAGCAATATTTAAATGTGTTACTTTTTCCTTGATATGAGGTTAGTTAGTAACATTTCAAAGGGCATGTCTGGTGTCAGGGTAAGTTTCAAACACTAGCAAAAACCTTCTGAACCTTCAGAGTGCTTGGAAGCTCCACAGGCTCTGGCCAAAAACCTTTGAGGTTGTCAAGGAAGGTGTTGTCATGGCATTCCAGAGTTGTGCTCAGCTCCACCCACTCATCTGTGTAAACATTGTCCAGTTCTTAGTCCTTAGGAAAGTCTGTTATTGTAGGAGGTCCAGTCTAGGTGATTTCTACTAAGTGTGTATGTTAGTAGCCTTCCATTCAGAGCTACCAGAGGCTTAAAAATTAACTTCTCTCATAGAGAATATATCACAGCTTTTGTCCAGCCTTGTCTTTGTTAGCAGCCAGTTGCCTGAGTCCAACCAGCTCAGGAACAACCTCTATCTTATCTTGACAGGGACAAAACTGTTCATGTTCCTAGGCTCTGAAACCAACTCTGATCTTGCTTCTGCATGGTTCATGTTTGTTCGTTAACCAGTAAAGGATGTAAAGGGTTAAGTTGCTCTTATCTAAACTAGGGCACACAAGTAGAAAATGTGTTGCCTGTCTTGACTTAATTGACTATGTGCAACTTGCCCACTCTTTTGTTTCCTTATCATTCTGAATTCCAGGTCAGAGTCCAGGAGGGGACCTAACTGCAAAAGCTGAATCAAGGACCCTGAAACCAGATGACCCAGATAAGGACCAATCACCAACATTAACTCCCTTGCTTAACCCCTTGTGTCAAAATATGATTGGGAATGCTAGAGCCCACCCTACTGCCCCTCACTTTGTGTTTCCATCCTTTAAAAATGTTGTACAACTTTCCTTCAGGACGAGGTTCAGATCCTGAGCTGGCAGCCTCCCTGCATGCTCAGAGAATAAAACTTTCATTTTGAAGGGCATGGTGGGCCACGCCTTTAATCCCTTCCATCAAGAGGCAGAGGCAGGTGGATCTCTTTGAGTTCAAGGCCAGCCTGGTCTACAGAGTGAGTTCCAGGACAGCCAGGGCTACACAGAGAAACTCTGTCTCAAAAAACCCAAACCAAACAAAAGAAAACCAAAAATAAACTTTTCATTTTAAGCTTCTGTCTTAGAAGTGAGTTTTCTCAGCTTCTAACTGAACCAAAGATTCTCTTGAAAGAGTAGGAGTTAGACAGACAGGGAGAGGGACTATTCCTGGCTTCTTTACTCTCTTGACCTGGGACAAAAGCCTGTCAGCTTAAAACTTGTGGGCTTTTTCTTCCTCCAGAAGGCCCCCTGCTGATAGGCTGCTCAACAAGTTCAAGGCCCTAGGACATGTTAACATAAGAGTTGTGGGCCAATCAACAACCGCATCTTCCTTCAAATCCTAAATTAGAGGAGGAAAACTCTTCAGAGACTTTAAAAGTCTCAGCCCTAGAGAAGAGAGTGGATTTTCTGACTTCCAGAATGCCCACTCTAGTTTGCAGAGGGTCTTGTTTTCTGTGTGTCTGCTGTATATGTGTATCTCCTCACCGCCCAATGATCTCTTCCTTTGTAGAACCCAAGTTTACTTGACCAAACTTTAATGAGGCTTCAGAAGCCTGGGAACTTGGGTAGGCCCTGAGCCCTTGGGTAATTTATTCCAAGAACTTTGAGTTGAAAAACAATTATCACAGAATATACTATACCCCACAGGTTTGGAAAAATCCCTAACTTGCAGGGGGCCAAATTCTTCATCCCCTGTACTAAGTTCCTCATTCCTAAATTCCTCATTCCTGGTACCCAGTTCCTCATTCCTTAGCCAGCACCAATTACTGTAAAGAGAGAGATGTCAACCAGTAGAAGCTCATCAAATGCACTGTTGCTTGATTCTGCACTGCTCTACTCTATAAAAACTGGTGTAAAACCTGGCTTGGGGTCACCTCCTTCTCCTTGCGTGGAGACTCTGTGAGGGCTGACCCCAGTGCACTGGTGAATAAACCTCTTTCTTTTGCATTGATCTCAAGTCCTGGTGATTCTTCAGACACCCCAAACTTAGGAGTCTACTTTTTGGGCTCAACACATTCAACCCCTGATTTTGTCTGCTGCTGCCTGTGATAGTTGAGATTTCCCAGCTGCTACCTGTTGTCTCCAGATTTTTCCTGCCTTTTAACTCTTTAACTGGTGGACAATGAACCTGGTTAAGACCCCTTTAGACTTATCAGTACAAGTGTCTTTCTGCTCTTCACTCTTTACTAGTACATCCTTGAAATTAGGACTTGACCTTTGACTGGGCTCTTGTGCTTCAATCTTCTGTCTGGTGAGGCCTTCCTGACCATCAAATGTTGATGGTATATTGTTATTAATGTTGAAAACAAACATGATTATTTCCCCCAGCAATGGTACTGATTTGTTTTCGTCTTGTTCACTTCCAGCTTTCTGCTTCTGACATCTTGACAGGGAACTCAAGCTTCTGTATTTTCTTTTTTTCATTTTATGAGTCAGGAGTACATCAAGAGCCTTTTTCTTTCTTCCATCTGTGAATAGATATGCTTTGCTTGCATCAAGAATTTTGACCCCTCCCAAAGTTATAGTATTAAGAGACTAAAATGAAGATACGTTGGGGTATAATCTTATCTTCCTTCTGTCTATGTAGCCCAGGCTAGCCTTGAAGTTGTTATTCTCCTGGCCTAGACTCTCAAGTTCTGGGACTGTAAGTATTCTCCACCATGCCCAGCTCTTTTCGTTTCTTTTTCCTTCCCTCCCTCCCTCCCTTCCTTCCTTTCCTCCTCCTCCTCCTTTTTCTGTATAGTTCTCTTGTCCTGGAACTTGACATGTAGACCAAGTTGGCTCAAACTCAGATATACCTACCTCTCCCTTCCCATTGCTGGGATTAAAGGCATGCAACAATATACCTGGCTCTTTTCTTTATTTTAAAATAACTGATTGAAAGAGCTGAAAATGTACTCAGTGATAGAAAGCTTCTCTAGAGAGTTTCTAACACTATAGTAAACAACTAGCTGATGAAGACTGTATATATTCAAGATAATAACATTACATTTAATATATACATACACTGTGTAATGATCACCAGTCGTACTAACTAATGCATACATCACTAACCACATTGTTTGTTTTCTCCCCCATTGTAAATTGATCATCTTTCTACTTGTAGTTAGTGGCCTATGACAACACCTTTCTACTTTCTTCCTGAGTTCAACATTCTTCATTCCAAATTAAATTGAGCTCATGCAATATGTGTCTTCCTGGCTCTCTGTTGGCACAATGTTCTTAAGATTCATCATTGAAGCTCCTGCACATACAAAATAAGAGAAGCCAGGTGTTCTCATCTTCCTCCCTGTCTAAAGCGAGACCTATCAGTCTTTCAATACTAAATTTGACTTCTCAGCACACCTGTAATCCCAGTGCTCAGGAAGTTGGTCAAGAAAGATAAGTTTAAGGCCAGTCTGGCTTACACAGTAAGGCACTGTCTCAACAGGACAAAGTAAACCAACTAAGGAAATAAGAAAGATGCCTACTGTATGTTTCTTGGGAAAGCCTTTTTTGTTTTTCAAGATAGGGTTTCTTTGTGTAGCCTGGCTATCCTGGAACTCACTCTGTAGACCAGCTGTCCTTGAACTCACAGAGATCCACCTGCCTTTGCCTCCCAAGAGATGGGATTAAAGGCATGTGCCGCCAAGCCTGGCTGGGAAAGTCTTTTTTATCAGATTTACAATGTTCTGTTCCTAGTCTCTTCACCTTCAGTGTTAAGGTTTGAACCTATAGCCTAGACCTAGTTAAATGTTTTTTTCTTTCCTTTCTTTAAAAAAGTCAATTTTAGCCAGGTGTGGTGGCGCACACCTTTAATCTCAGTACTTGGGAGGCAGAGGCACGTGGATCAATATGCGTTTGAGGCCAGCCTGGTATACAAAGTGAGCTCAGGACAGCCAGGACTAACTAGAGAAACTCTCTCTGGAAAAGCGAAAAAAAAATCAATTTTACTTTTAAATTTATATGTATGTAACATATACACACGTGTGTGCAAGTGTATACTCACACACATGTGTAGGTAGTCATGGAGGCCAAAAGAGTGAGTTAGATTCCCTAACCCTGCAGTCACTGGGAGTGGGTGTTTGCTGCCCAGGATGGATGCAGGGAACTGAATTCTGTTCCTCCGCAGAGCCTCTTGTTTTTATAATCTTTACTCTACTCTAGAAAATCCCAGGGCTGGAGAGATGGCTCAGCAGTTAAGAGCTGTGACTGCTCTTCCAAAGGACCAGGATTAAAATCCCAGCACCCACACATTGGCAGTTTGAAGCTGTCTGGTGTGGTGGTGTAAACCTTTAATCTCAGCACTCAGGAGGCAGAGGCAGGCGGATCTGTGTGAGTTCAAGGCTAGCCTGGTCTAGCCAGAGATACACAGAGAAATCTCATTTCGAAAAACCGAGAGAGAGAGAGAGAGAGAGAGAGAGAGACAGAGAGACAGAGAGACAGAGAGACAGAGAGACAGAGAGAGAAAGAGAATCCCATCCTGGGCTAGCTCTGGGACACTCAGCTACAGGGGTATTGTGGCTGGCAGTCTGAAGCTTAGCTCCTTAGGGGACTAAGTAGTTCTTGAAGCATAGGTAGTGCCAAGAGCCCACCTATATAGGAGACTTCAGCTTTTGTGGCCAGAGGGAACACAGGAGCCAGTGGTGCTGTGGTGAGAGGTCTGGTGCTAAGGTGGGCAGGTCATGGTACAACTGGAAAGTTGGAGATCAAGAGTCTCCTGGGGACTCAGTCTGTGCTCATTGCTCAAGTTACATGGTGGGGCAGGGTGGCTTATGGCCCAGTGATTGCTGGCCCCTGACCTCTGGTCAGACACACCCACATAGGGGAGATAAAACCCTAAGCTGCCAGGGTTGGGAGGAAGAGGATCAGGCACCTGGACACTGAGACCTGAAGCTTCTCCACTCGCCTAGAACTCCTTAACACGGAGAGGAAGCCCAAGTCATGAAGAGGTGATGCCATGGCCTCTGGGACCTAATTTTTCTATCCATAAAAGTGGGTAGCTGGGCCTTGACAAGGGTGGGCCTGGCTATGTGGTTAAGGTCACACTCCGTCTGAGTCTAGGAGCTCTGGCTTAGAGACAGGCCCTGGGAGTTGCTCCATTTCCATGGGAAGCCTAATTTCAGGGGAGGGTCTTAAGGGAAGAGTAGAAGGAAGGGAGAGAGGGAGGGAAAGACCCCCTTTCTGCAAAACATCCACCTTCATTTCAGGTCTGGAATTAAAGGTTTACCCTTAAAAGCAGCCCAAGTGGTCTCCAGATATGCATGAAGATAAGTTGTCCCATGGGGACCCTGAGTCAGTAGAACATTAGATAATTAATACACCCTGGGTAGAGGCAACATTCCAGGCAGTGATGGTCCAAAAGAAAGGGGACAATGGCAGGGTACGGAGGGAGAGAATATGTAGCTTTTGAGGGCTGGCAGGGACAGGCAGTACAGGAATCAGGGAATGTGAATGTTGGTCACCTGGAAGCTGGGGTTTGACTCTCAGGGAGGCCTAGGGCCCCTGCAGGGCCTGAATCATCATGGAGGCATAGAAGAGAGGGGGGAGGGAGAATTCAAAGGCTAGAGTGAGGGTCCCCATGTTCATTTCTCTGCCAGCATAAGAATAAGCCTCTGTCTAGTGGTTCTGAGGTAAGACAGGGATACTCAACCCTATGTGACCAGATCCCTACCTGCTGTCCTTTGTCCCCTATGACAAAGTGCTGAATCATAGAGAGAAGCAGTTTTTTAAGGCTCCAGCACACACACTCGCGCGCACACACACACACACACACACCATGCACACACATGTATATACACACATACCATATACCACAACTACATGCATGCTACACACACATGCACACCTCTCTACAGCCACACATTCAGAAACACCTGGCATTCCTTCTGTCTATATGATGGGGCTGGGGCTACTAGCCACTGAGAGCCTACTAGAAGTTACTTCCAATATCATGGGTCATGGCCTCAAGGGTACTGTGGTATGGCTTTGTGCTAGGGGGGTCCATCCATCCTGTCAATGTTGTCATGCATACATGTGTACAGGCTCACAGGAGTGTACTTGTATAGCCTCCGGAATCCTCAGCTCTGACTGCCAGTGTCCTGTCATAGTAGGATCTGCCTAGGATGTGGGGTGTTTTGGCCACAGGTGGAGAACTTGGCATCAAGACATGGAGCAGGAGAGTCTTGAGTATCTTGCTTGTTTATCCTGCCTGCAGGTCCTTTCCTGTGAGATCAAAGTCAAGATCTACCAATAGATCAGCAGGGACCTTCCTTGGTCTCTCTGCCCAAGACACGTACCACCAGCCCCAGTCTTGACAGGAGCATCAGGAGCTGAGGTGACCCTTTGCCACCTCACATTCCTTCTCTGGTCCCCCAGGTTTCTCCTGGCCACCTGTCTGGTGACTGTGCTGATGTGGGAGGCAGGTACAGTTCCAGCACTCCAGGTATGCAGGGGCCCCTCCTACCTGGGCCTCATCCCTGGCTGCCAACCTCTGCCCCAGTGAGCAGGAAATATTGGAAAGGACCTCTTTCTCTCTGACCCAAGCTGGTCAAGGAGAAGGGAGGCAAGGGAGAGGCTGTGTGGTGAATGTGGTAGAAGCACTGTGTGAGCACTGAGGAGGGGCCTCAGGAAGAGAAAGGTCTGAGTCCTTCTGGGTAGCCAAATCTCCATGGCACTGAGGTTACCTGGTGAGGTTATGGGCTTCCACAACATCCCGATGACCTGAAGCACATGGGTCTCCCTCATATCCATGTAACCACATGGGGTTGTTAGCCTCCATGACACCCAGGTAACCCCAGGATGGGGGAACATGGTCCTCCATGGGACCCATGTTACCAGGTAGGGACATGGGTTTCCATAATACTGAGGTGACCCTAGGATGGGAGATATGGGCTTCATGACACAGTTGATTACAGGTGTGAGATGATGGGTTTTCTCCATACTTACCAGGGCATACTTACTCAGGGCATGGTTCTATAGACTGGTAACAGTGATTCTGGCTGGAAATGTACTGAGCTTGCCCTGGGCCAAGTCCACTCAGTGTGCACACGTGGCAGCAAAAGATGACGAGGGAGGCCCACCCTCCACAGCTACCCACAGCTTCTTGGAGCTGGTCACTCCCCCAGGGTCATCCTGTGCCTCATTTCCTTCTTGGTACTTTGTCTCAGAAAGGTATTGAGTTCAGAGGAGCCGACTATCTTCTGGGCCACTGGCCAGGATGGGGAGGGGCAAGCACAACCTTAATTAGTGCAAAAAACTGGATTGTACTGAGGGTGTAGAGTCCAAAGTTAGCCCAGGTACCTGCTGAAAAGCTTGACATTTTCCTAAACTGGCCATTTGGAAACAGGCTGGTGTCCTAAAACTCCTGCCTGTAATTCTGATATCCACAGTGCTGCTTATCCCCTTGAGTTAAACACAGGTCAAGCTAACATCCTGCCTGTAGGTGCACTTGGGCCACTAAGTAACAAAATACCTACCCCTGACTCACTCTTCTAGGTCCCTGTCAAGACCAAAGGTGAGCATGTGATCCCCGAACAAGAAACAGAGAAGTAAGTGCTCCAGAAGGCAAGTGTGGACTGGTGTCCTGGGGTGATGGGAACCATGGCTGTTCAGAAGCTTCTAGGAGGAGGAGGTGATATTCAAACCCCACAGGGATCCCTCCTTGGGTATTCTTTCCCAGGGGTAGGCACCAGGAACCCCTAACCATCTCTCAGACTCAGTTCTCCCTGCAGCCTCCAATGGACTACAGTTTAGAACAGCATATTACGTTCCTTGGTGTTGAGGACCATGCCTAGAGAAGGCTCTGATCTTCTTGGACTACACCCCTGCATCTAGTGTTTTAGAGATGCCAGGGGCACAAAGTCATTTACTTGTCCTAGACCTTATAGGACAGTTGATGAAGTGGGTGGGTAAGGGGCAGCCTCCCAAGGGTCAGCAGCTGCCTGGGGGCAGAGGATGTCTTCTAAAATGGGACTGCCATGTCTAATTCTTCCCACGTGTGTGTGAACCTTATGCCACTCTTGCTGTCAGGGCCTGGGGTACAGGAGCCATGGAGCGCCTGGAGAAGGACATCCACCTGGCAGGATTGTTCCCTGTACCCAAGCAGAAGCTTGCAGCTGTTGAGGAAAACCATCCAGGTCAGAGTGGGACCATGGGGTCCATTTGGACAAGAGGCTAGTGGGAGGGTCTTGTGAGTGAGACTGAGGCCACGCCCACTTCTGCCTCTTCCCAGGTGCCGTGGCCTGGATGGAGACTGAGGACATTCTGAGCCATTTTCGGAACCCTCATCAGGGTCCAGAACTGGACCTTGACAGCCTGTACCATCCCAAGTCTGAGGAGGTCCAGAATGAGGATGTGCCCCAGATGTGGCCCATGCTGCATCGTCAGGTGCTCCAGGGACCAGAGGAGGACCTTGACCATATTTCCCACTCTGCAGAAGACTCTGAAAAGCCCTAACCACTCTCCCACTACTGTCCTGAAGTCTAGGCTGTTGTGATCACAGGCTCTCCCCAGCCAGAAAAAATAAATTCCTGCAAACTAGTAGAAGCCATGAGTGTCTTTAAGACCAACAATCATCGGACACAACAACTGTGTCTAGGAGGGAGAAAGATGATTATCCTACATATGGTTCACAAAAAGCTTCCTATGGGGCACAAGGTCTAGCTGACTCTCAGCTCATGGACAGTTCTCCTTGGGCCCATCTCTCTGCATGTACAGGTGAAGTGATTGGTGTGTCAGCAACCAGTGCAGGGACTGTAACCCAAAAATTTTAAAACTTATTAAATATTTATTTATTAGTAACTATATTCATTTATAACAAATACAAACACTTAACTACTAACCCTACAAATTCCTACAATCCCTATTACCTACCCACTAAACCTATTGATAACCCTACAACTATTTTCATAACCTTTTAGAAGGATACAGTCTCTGGGGCAGGTCCTCAGTTGCCAGGAACAGAGTCTCTGTGGTAGACCCTTTAATGCACTTATCAGTCCTTTTTCTGGAATATCTCAGATGTAGATCCATCAAGGTAAATTGGCTATGGCGGTTTCACCTTAAATAAGGCTTGAGGCTTTCTTTTCTCTGGGAGACCTCAGCCGTCTGTAGGCCAACTTATTTCCTTCGTATCAGCAACTCTGCGGCTCTGCCTCAGTTTCGTTTAGGCTACTGTTTGGACAGGTAAAACTCCTCTAGGCAAAAGCTGAGCCACAGGGTTTAGTCCTTGGCCTTTTGCTGTCTTGCTGAGGCTTTCTCTGCTCACCAGCTTCTTTCTGCCTCAGGGAGATCTGGCCATCAGTCCACCAGCACTTTCTCCATCAGAGGATACAAACTACTCATTGTCCTTTCTAGTGTGAGGACTTACTAGCATTGGAGCTCTCTAGCATGGGGCCCTCTAGCATGGGGATATCTAGCCTGCAGCTCTCTTGGCTCCATCCACTTGTCCTTAAATAAGATCTCTCCTTGTTCTACCTGCTTCAGCTTAATTTGGGCTCTTCCCACTTAGCAGCTGAAAACAATGCCAGGCCAAATACTTTGTTTTTTAGTCCATTAAGTCTTTCCTGTTTCATCTGGCTTCAACCTTGTTTTTTAGTCCATTAAGTCTTTCCTGACTTCAACCTTGTTTTTTAGTCCATTAAGTCTTTCCTGACGTCAACCTTGTTTTTTAGTCCATTAAGTCTTTCCTGTTTTTCCTGGCTTCAACCTTGTTTTTCCACAAGCTGATAAGCTAATTTCTCACAGTCAAGTTGATCTTTATGCCCCGAATTAAGAGACTGTATCAGAAACCCCTAGTTATTTACTAAATCTAATTTATATTAATCTAAATCTAACTCCCTACAGGGGACCAGTTAGCAGCATCAGACTCAGCAGGGAAATGAAACCTATCCTGGACTTCCCACACAAGACTCTGAGAAAGGAAATGCTCGATGAAGGGGTGGGAGGTTGGGTGGGACTCAAGTTGATGAGTGTGTAGGTACACACGTGCACAAATGCATAGCTAAATGTGCAGACACATAGGTATACACATGATCAGGTACAGAGTCACAGCCATGTATACAGGTGGTGCACATGTGTATAGTTATACAGGCACTTAGGTGCAATGGAGGATAGGAGCACAGCTTCATGCGTACACAGATATCACAGGTATAGAAGTGTGTGGCTATACATGCACATGGGGACACAGGCAGATAGGTACATAGGTGTTCAGCAGAGTAAGTCAGGACACATACTTTCTGTCCTAGTTTTCTGGGCAGCATGTGGATCTTTCTGGGGTGCCTGTCCTTCCACAGAGCCTGGCTCAGGAGGCCTAGACACAGGTCCTAGGAATTACCTCACATGTGGCACAGGCACTGGGGTGACTGCCTATCCCACTCTTGCAGTGGGAGGCACTAGGGGTCACAGAGCCACACATTTTCCAGCTCCAGTAGCTGAGGCAGAAAAGACAACTTAAGAAAGGTCCCAGCTCTCCATCCCAATGCACCATGCAGCTGCATAGGTTATCCATTGGTCTCTCACACACAAGAGAACTCTGTGTATGTCTCTTGTCCCCACTCCTCCAAGGGCATGAGTGGGAGGAGTGAGGGCTCATGTACACCCGGTCCTCTAAGCCCCACAAAGCAGGAGCCAACTTTTTATCTTATAGATGAGTCTGGGGTCTTCATATTACTTGAGCCCACTGCCTACACATTGCAGATGAGTCCACTTTATAAATCTAGTGCCCCCACATTACAGTTCAGCATTCCATCTTACAGGTAAGACCAGGGTCCTGAAGATGAACTGCAAGACTCTGACAGTGACCTTAAGGTATAGCCCTCATCTCAGGGTACCCCGCCTACCATCCTGCTAAGAATCTGAATCTGAATGAATCTATTCATGGTCCATACTCAGCAGAACAGCCTCTGCAGAGGTGCCAACATCCTGCCCAGGTATCTCCTTTTCTACTTTATCATGTTTGGCTCCTAGCCTAGTCCTGGAAACATTCAGGGCAGCCCTGCATAGGTAATCCTTTGAGGTCCTCCAGACCTACCCAGAGGTGCTTTATTAATTATTCAGGCATTTCCCAATGCAACAGAGTTAACAATACAGATTATTACCAAACCTCTCAATGTCATCCCTCCATCAAGTGAGAGATGGCCAGAGACCAGTAGAGTGATCTATCTGGGCAAAGGTGGTCAGGAGGCAGTGCCCAGTGAACTATAAGGTCAGATCCATGATCAAGATTTGAGCTGTACCACCTTCACACTCTCTGAATCTAAGCAGAAGACCTACAGATGCTGGTATTCCAAGTGCCTGGTGTTTTATTAGGACCAAAAGCTTCTACTGGCCCTAGGTTGTATCTGTGGCCAGGTTTCTTTCCAGCTTTGCCTGAGCTGGGAACTTCTGTGGGCATTTCTTCCCAAAGGACATGGCTGAGGCTGGAGAGATAGCTCAGTGGTTAAGAGCACTTGCTGCATCTTAGGAACTGCCTACTCACCTGTCGGACTCTCACTTGTTTGTGGCTTTTGGCTAGTACAGACAAAGCTGCTATGAACATTTACCAGTAGTCTGCAAACATGTGCTGAAGACCCAGTCCAAGTATTCAGTAGGATAACTGTTTCTGGCTCTCCTAGGTTCCTCCCCTCCAATCTTGCTATTTATCTGTCTGCACTGAGCCCCAGTTGATCCTCTACCTCCTGGGACAACTGAGGATTCAAAGCTGGGAGCAGCCAGGTTGATTCTGCGTTCCTGCGCTTAACAGGACTGCTCATGCATAGGTAATAGGTTTGCAACCTACCAAAGGTAGGCATAGGATCCAGCCCACATCCAGACCTCTCCGACCTTGAGCCAAGGAAGTCAGCACCCTCGAAGTACCAAGGAAGTACCCACCCTCGAAGCTGAGCAGTAATTTCTGAGTGTCAACAACTTCCGTCTAAAGTGTCCAGCCCAGCTCTGTCACCTGCCCTCTGACTTGGCGCTCAGAGATTGGCCCTAGATAAGTGTTACTGTTTGTTACAACCCAAGTGGGCAATACAGAAGCTCCCTCCTCACACAAGCATCCAGTGCAACCAATTCCAGACCCCTACTGTGCCCTCTACTGAACATCAACTGTCAGCCTAGTCCTTTGCCTAGGCTCAGACCACAGCCACAGCCCCAATCTAGCTCCCAGGTTCCTACCCAAGTCTAGCTCCTGCCCAGCTCCCAGCCCTCAAACCAGCCCTGTGCTTCATTTCCCATGTGGATTTTCCACCTAAGACTTATCAAGGATAGATAGAGGCTGCTTATTTGGGAGCTAATGGGCTCCCTGGAAATCACCACAAGACAAGCTTATGAGTAGAAAACCTTTAAAGACTGACAGCGACTGCTTCTCCTCCCCATCAATTTCACAAATCAGGGAGGGGAAATCTGTCAGGGTCAGCAGAATCTCTCAAGATCTGCCAATTTCTTGATCCCAGGGCTGGTGTCCAGGTCTGGGTGCTTCCAAGGGGAAGCCTGCTGACTAGGTTCAGGCATAGCCAACTCTCAGTCTGGAATGGTCTCTATGAGGGTCCGAGATCAAGAGTTCCCTTCTTGAGAATGATGTTTCCGTAGGGCTCCATCTCCCTGCAGAAGGGTTGGGATCCTGAGATTCCAACTTTGCCCTTAGAGAAAGGTCCCTTTCTGTTGCTGTCCCTTTTGTTCCACAATGTCCGGGGACTCAGCCGAATGCCCAAATCCCTCCTGCCTTCCAGGGCAAGGCAAAGGTGGGGATGTAGTTCCCAGGGACCTGGATAAGGACTGGGATAAGTCACCTGAAACTCACCCGGTTGCAACAACAGCAAATGCCTTTTTTGCACGTTCATAAAATTCAAATCTCTCTATCTTCATCAGGGCTTTCTGGAAGACAAAATGGCATGGTTGGAGGGACCTTACCTGAAAGTCCTCTGAGTGGACTCCTGAGTTGAGTCCCCCATCAGGAGATAGCCAGGAGGCAGCAGCATCAATGAAACCCTGGTCTTCTAGGCTCCATTCCTCTGGTTCTCCTGATGCTGGGATCTCAGGGAACCAGGGACGAGGGACATCTTTCATATTCCTATCTGTGCCTATGATGGACAAAGTGCCTGCTGGGCCTGAACTCAGCTCAGCAAGCCTCTAAGGCAGTGGCTCTCAACCTTCTTAATGCTGTGACAGCCCTTTAATACAGTTCCTCATGTAGTGGTGACTCCCCAACCATCATATTATTTTTGTTACTACTTCATAACTGCAATTTTGCTACTGTTATAAATTGTAATGTAATATCTGTGTCTTTTTTTTGGTGGGGGTCATGACCCACAGGTTGAGAACCACTGCTCTAGATCCTCTAAACTACTCTGGAAGTCCCATGCCCAGGACAAGAGTCCTCAAGTAGGTCCTGCTCAGGCCTAATGGCTCCTTTAGGAAAATGGGTGTGTCCTCTGTGCGGGCTGTGTGACATGCAGACCTTAGCAAGAACGAAATGGCAAAGAACAAGACCTAGAATGAAGGTGCATATACACAGAAGGTCAGAGGGGAACCCCATCATGAAACCCACAAATCCTCTGTCTCAAATGGGGACCAAATCCCAAGGCAGACAGGTCAGGACCTGGGAGGAAGGAGGCTTGGCAGAGATGAAGGTGGCCAGAGGGCTCAGATATACCTCTTTCCTCTCCACTCCCATGATTCAGTCTTCCTGAGCCGCCAGGAGACAGAGGGTCCCATGGTTTGGGCTGCACTCACCTTGCAGCCAGCTCTGAGCAGAAGAGATTCATAATGGTTCCATACCGGGGTCTGTAGGCCCCTCTCCTTGTCACTGGGTACCAGGTCCATGACAGCAGCCTAGAGAGACAGGGATCAGCCCTGAGGCCCTAGGCACCTCCAGGGCTCCTCTGAGAGGGGGGCCCTTTGGGGACACGTGGCCATATGAAGTCTAAGGTCCAGATCAGCAGCATAGCCTCTGGTTCTCACCGGGCTTTCCACATAGGTGTCCAGGGGCAGCAGAGTCAGCACAGCCTCCAGGAGCTTTGAGATGTCCAGGCCTAGGAGAGCAGCAGAGTTGGGTTCAGGGTTCTGCCCTCACCATGACCTGTAACCCCACCTGTCTAAAACTTTCATTTTTGGGCCACAGTAAACAACCAGCCAATAGGAATGAGGGGCCCAGACAGAGGCCACAGAACCAGGACTGTTACCACCCCAGCCCTATGGTGCTCACCATCTGCTCGGATCTCCATAGGCCCGCACTGGCAGATGGAGGACGTAGGGAAGTTTGCATCTGCAAGAACTGAAAGGAGAGAAGGACGGGCTCTAATCCGTGTGGTTCTCCCTCCCAGATGGTTACCTCTCATAGCTACACATATCTCAAAGCCACTCATCCTTGTGCATCAGCACAGCTCACCAACTGGGATGCCCACATGCCAGGCCAGTATATCCCTCCCACTCCAGTTAGTGGGGGCAGGTCGTGGGTCACCCCATTATCCCCTTCAGAGGAGTAGGAAAAAAAGAAACTATGAATGAGGCAATGAAACTAATGTCTGGGAGGAGGAACCAATAGTTTCTTCTCAGCCTCTAGCTGTCCCCGCCTGTCCTAGGGCACCAGGCCAGGGATCGAGAAACCAGCAGACCTAGGGGCAGCCTGGGAGGCCACGTGGAAGGGCTGGGAATTATCCTGCTCCTGAACTTGGAACCTGGTTTGCCCTTCTCGGAGTTTTGTGGCCTAGGCCAATCGCAGGCCTCAGCTCAGTTCTTTCCTCAAGCAGTTGGATGCCTTCCTGCTCTGAAGGGCAAGGTGACTGACTGCAGCAGTGTTCCCAGCATTTCCTGGACCCTGCCGGTCAAATGCTCCCCCGTGGATAACACCCCTGCCAGAGCTCCGCACTGCCGGCCCTCTACATGCTCACCAATCTCGTCTCCGTGCCCCATCCGCGCAAGCGCGAACAGCAGCTCAGGGGACAGCACACTCGGGATGCCCTTGAGCGCAACCATGGCCGCAGAACTGGTAGAGGGAGGGAGCTGTCGGCAGGGCGGTGCCACATGGGGCGGGGCCAGGGGAGAGGTGGGTCCAACAGCTGGGTAGCTAGCTGTGTTAGCTCCCTAGGCTCTGGGGTGACTTGCAAGCTCTGAGGCCTGACAGACCATGGGAGAGCTCAGAAAGTAAGTCCGCGTGGGAAGGACAAAATTGCCAGAGAAGCACCCGCGAAAACAGGTCAAGCAGGACCTTGGCCCTAGGATCTCTGGTGCCCCAGCCCAGATGATCTTGGTACAGCACTGCTGCCCATCTTGGTGGCAGTTATGGTTGAAGGGTGAGAGGTAAGGTGAGCGCTTTCTGTTTCAGTTTGTGAGTGGATTTATGGGATTAGGGCCAGCCCAGGAGTCAAGCCAGTACAGATGGAAAACCAAATTAAACCCCTCAAATTGTACTGGTGCCAGAGACCAGACAAGTTTAAAGCCCAGAGGTTTACCAAGGCTTGGGGTGGGGGCGTGCACCTTCTTGAGGCAATCTGCATACATCCCATTGTCTTGAACTCTCTAAAGTCAGGGGCCAGATAGAAGCTGGAGGCTGTGGGTGGGTTCCTAGCCTGTTAGGGTAGACCTAGCACACACAGGTCTAGATGTACTATGATATGCCCAGGGTTGAGCTAGAATCTCCCACGGAACATCTTAAACACTGTTCCACTTTTCAGAATCAAATGACTGAGATATATGCTCAGTGAACACACAAGTGTTAAACCAATGAGGGGCTGGAGAGATGGCTCAGTGAGTCACTGGCTGCTCTTCCACAGGACTGGGGGTTGGTGGCTCACAACTATCTGTAACTCCAGGTTCCAAGGGCTCCAGAGCTCTTTTCTGGTCTGAGGCACCAGGAACACATGTGGTATACAGACGTAAAGGGAACGACGTTTATGCATATTTTAAAAGGCAAGAACAACACAAATAACCAACAAGTCTATCACCTCAGTTTTAAGGTTTCCCTATTAGGTGGTCACCGCCTTTCCTTGTTCTTTCTGCCTTGAGGGTCAATCAATGGCTAACACACACTTCCTTACATGCCCTGCTTTAGTCAGTGAACTAAAGGGCTGGAAGGATGGCTAAGAGCACCAGGTGCTCTTCCAGAGGATACATGTTTGATCCCCATCACCCACATGGTAGCTCACAACTGTAACTCTAGTCCCAGGGAACCCAATATCCTTTTCTGGGGGAGAGTGGGCTTTACCAGGAGAAGGGCCCAGAGGCCTGGCTCCTAGAATAGGAAGCTTTGGTACAGTAACTGCTTAGTGACCATGCAAGTTACCATGGTCTGGGCTATGCATTAACTTCATAAGAAACTGAATATCTGGGCATGATTTATGTCTTTAAAAAAATTATTTATCACTGGGTGTGGTGGCGCACACCTTTAATCCCAGCACTTGGGAGGCAGAGGCAGGCGGATCTCTGTGAGTTCGAGGCCAGCCTGGTGTACAAAGCAAGTCCAGGACAGCCAGGGCTGTTACACAGAGAAACCTTGTCTCGAAAAACCAAAAAAAAAATTATTTATCTTATGTACATTGGTGTTTTGCCTGCATATGTCTGTGTGAGGGTGTCAAATCCCCTGGAATTGGAGTTATAGGCAGTTGTGAGCTGCCATGTGGGTGCTGGGAAGTGAATCTGGGTCCGCTGAAAGAGCAGCCAGAGCTTTTAACCACTGAGCCATAGCTCCAGCTCCTGTGATGTATGTCTCAATCCTTACCCCTCCAACCCTCCAACCCCCTGTTGTTTGTTTGAGATAGGGCCTTCCTATATAGCCTCAGTTGACCTGAAACCTGCTATGTAGGCCAGACTGGCCGTGAACTAAGAAATCTAATGGCTTCTGCCTCCTGAGTGCTGGGATTAAAGACTTTCCCCACTAGGTGCATTTTGTGCAAATGCCCTGAGGTTCAGATGCAAACTGCTTCCATATGGATCTCCACTCTCACACTGACAAGAACTGAGGGTGCAGAACAGCCCTGATGCCCTACAGCCACAGTAAATAGGCTGTCACTTCCCCACACTGAAGCTCTGGGCAGAGCAGATCTTGGGATCCTACTCACATTCCACTGAAATTCTAGGGTTAATATAGAAGGTTACTGTCCTACTGTCCAATGTAGCCCAGGCAGTGAGAACCTGGGAACTATCCATATGTATTATACCTGGTTGGGGATGGTGGCATACAATTTTAGCCGTGGTTGTCTGGAAGGCTGAAGCAGGACTACATGCCCTCAGGAGCTCGAGACAAATGTATATTGAGCAATATATTAAGATAGCGCCAAAGATCAGTATCTATCATATTACTGTGAGAATGAATGACATGTCCTCACCTCAGCATAAAACATCAGGCTTTAAACAAATATACTACAGCATGAACGAACTCAGAGGACATTTGTCTTAGCTTAGCTTCTGGCATGCTACAACTCAGGGGCTTACTTCTCACAGTTCCAGGGGCTAGAAGTTGAAGTAAGGCAGATTTGCTGTTTGGTAAAGACAGACTTCCTGGCTCATCTTCATGGGAAAGAGGCTGCAAGAGTTCCCTCGGGGCCCTTCAGATCCACTCATGAGCTTCACCTAACTTTTGGGATCTTACAACCACCACTCCGAGGGGTAGGATTTCTACCTAGGAACTTGGCAGAGGATGCTGTTCATTGCATTGTGCAAGTGAAATAACAAACACAAAAGAACAAATAAATACTCTAATTCTACTCGTGAGGTACCTGGAGTCATCTGATTTCATAGAAGATAAAAATGCTGGTGCCAGGGGCTGGGGAGTTGGGTAGGGAGTCAGTATCTAATGGAGACAGTTTCGTGAAGTTCTAGAGACGTGTGAAGATGAAGTTCTAGAGATCAGAGTCCTGGAGCCTGATGGTGGGATGGCTGCACACTGATGTGAAAGTGCTTGATGGTGTATGTGGTTAAGATGGTGATGTTAAAAACACACAAATAGGGCTAGAGAGATGGCTCAGAGGTTAAGAGCACTGGCTGTTCTTCCAAAGGTCCTGAGTTCAATTCCCAGCAACCACATGGTGGCTCACAACCATCTACATTGAGATCTGTTGCCCGGGCATATATGTAGAGCAAATACTGTATACATAATAAATAAATAAATGTTAAAAACACAGACACACACACACATACACACACACAAATAGACCTGGTGTGGCAGCAAAAACCTTTAATCCCAACACTTGGGAGGCAGAGGCAGGCTGATGTCTGAGAGTTCAAGGTTAACCTGATCTATATAGTAAGCTCCAGGCAGCCAGGTATACACAGTGAAACCCTATCCATAAGAAAATCATAATAGTAATTAAAAAACACACTCTCTGGAGATAGCTACAAGTGAGTCGAAACTAAACTGAAGTAGTCTCTTTCATTGAATTATCACGCTTGGAATCAGCAGACAGGGCCACTTCCCTCTTGAAGCCACATCCTGAACTGTGTGCTTCTGATTGTGCACAGGGGAGTGGCTGTCCCAAGTGTGCACTTGCCCTTAAAGTGAAATGAAAAAAAAAAAAAATCAAGACATCTTGAAAGCTCCCCAGATTTCTGATTTAGAAGACTGTGAGAGATTGACTTCCAACAACTGGTGAAGGTTGCAGACCACACCATGAGTACTTGAGCTGTGGCCACAGCCCCGAAGCCTTTGGTAGGAACTGTGGCCTACATTACTACCCTATGGATGATTTATTTGCCTCTCAATTGACAGGCTAAGCTTTCCTTGGTGGCACAAGGCCTAGCTGCCAGCTCTCAGTGGTCTTTGAAGTTGGCCTTCCTTTTCTCCACAAATGCAGCCATACCTTCTCTCCGGTCATCCTGGAAGGAAAAGGAAGAAGAGAGGAGAAGTTTACATCTTCCTGTTGAGTCCATTGGCTGACTGCTTACATCTCCAAGGTGCTCTTATGTCCTCCTCCCCTTCTCTCCAAGCTCATCGATAGGACAGTGATTCTGCAGTGGGCCCATAAAAGATGGGCTTCGCCACACGGTCATCTAAGCTTGGGGACAGGGGATTGCATATCATCCAGGACACAGTCAGGAGCCATGACATGAGCACCAGACAACGCCTACTCACAGCCCCTCCAGATCTAGCAGGGTTTGAGCTGGGAATGTCTCACAAAACTGTGGGGCAGCAACAGAATTCTGCTTTACACAGCCCCTTCCTTAGCCAGTGGACATACTATATGCAAACATCTTCACTTCCTCCTTAGGGCCCCGAACCACTTAAAATATTTTTTTTTTATTATTTTTAAGGGCACATGTGTGCAGATAAATGCAAGTGTAGCACAGAGATCAGAGGTGTGATGTTCTTTTCGAGCTGGAGTTGTAGGTGATTGTGAGACATCTGCTGTCGGTGCTGGGAAGTAAACTTAGGTCAGAATAATAGTACAAGTCGAGTCATCCCCCCAGCTCCTTAAATGTTTCTTTTATAAAACATTTAGTTAGCAATGGGCCCAGTGGTAAAATGGATAATGCATCTGATGATCAGAAAAATCTTTAAAACACCCAGACATGAGCTTCTGATAAGAGGTGAATTGTAGCCAAGCATGGGGGCACACTCCTTTAATCTCAGCATTCAGGAGGCTGGGGAAACAGATCTGTTGGAGGCTATTTTTGTACACTGTGGATTCAAATGCTGATGATTTCTGTACCCAGAGATCAGGTAGCAGTCTGGACACTGGCATTGTTATTTCTATGAAGCATCTCGTGTCTCAATGTTGTGTAAAAATTGTTCTTCATCACCTTCTGATTGGTTAATAAAGATCTGACCAGCTGATAACTGGGCAGAATAATTAAGGTGGGACTTTTGATCCCAGGGAGAAGATCTCAGTAGGGGACCAGAGAAAGAGAAGAGTCACCCCAGGTATGAGATGAATAAAGAGATGCCACAGTGAGACTGAGAGGGCAGGGTTAGGCCACACCAACATCGTCAGGTTAGAAGGGCTCAGTATCCACCCATCTACAGTGCCTGAAGCAAATAATAATATAATAGGTCTCCTCGTCTTTATTCGGGAGCGAGGGTGGGCATAGAAATAGACCTTGTAATTTTACATAGACCTCTGTGAATTCAAGGCCAGCCAGGTCTACATAGTGAAACCTTGTCTCAAATTAAAACAAACAAACAAATAAAGTAAAATTTAAAAATTAGGTGGTGGTTGTTAGAGATTTAGCTTGTTAGAGAGTTAGGCTGTTAGTGTTTTAGCTCAGCAGCTAAAAGCACTTGCTAATCTTGAATAGGATCTAGGTTTGGTTCCCAAGACTAAAATGATGGCTTACAATAGTCTATAACTTCAGTTACAAGCTACTCAGTGCACTTTTCTGGTCTCTGTAGGCACTTCACAGAGTGTACTTACATACATGCAGGCAAAACACTTATACACACAGGATAAATAATATTTAGAGACAATTTCTCTGTGTTGCACAGGCTGGTCTCAAACTCCTGGGGTCAAGCAAATCTCCTTTGTCCCAGGCTCCTAAGCCCTGGGACTACTGTGCCCAGTTACAGATTCCACTTTAAACATGGAAGCTGTGCTTAGTGATGTAATTCACAGGGCCTTTGCAGTAAGAAATTCCCAGCAGCTTCTGCAATGGAAACAGACCTGAATTCCAAGCAGAATACTTTTTACTCACAGTGGCAAAGGTAGAATAGAAGAGCTTCTTCTCCAGCTTATTTCCTTCTGTTAAGGTCATTTCAAAGGCTGAAAAAGAAACCCCATGGTTACAAGCTGAACTGCCGAATGTGGGCCCCATATCAAACTGACTGTGACCCATAGAAAAGGCTGCAGGCTCTGTGTGGCCTCTATGCTGATTCAGCTCTCCCCGCTTTATGCACTCCCATGTTGAGGTTGCCATGTGAACAAACTGCTCTCCTAGGCCTCCCAAACACCTTGGTGGTGGTCCAAGTTTTCCTCTGAAGGGAAAACTGAACAAAGGACAAATAGGAGAATCTGTCCAGTTATGAGGACCCGAGGTGGTTGGTAAGACTGAACACAGAACACGGTAAAGGATGAAAAGCAGAAGCAAATGGCTAGGCAGCAGGAACAGCACCTGCTGGGGTCTTATTTCCAGTGGAGAACATTGTGCAGTGGAGCACTGCTGAGGACGACCTGAACTGTGACTATGCCTGCCACTGTGATCTTGTCAGAACCCTCAGTTGCTCCCTGTGTGCTCCACACACAGCTGGTTCCTCAAACATCAACACATTTGATCATGGCCAACAGCAACCCTGAAGGATTGGTATCCCCTCTGGAGGTGGCAACCACCTTTCTGGGTGACATCTTTTGCTCTCAAGCTGACTTTACATGTAACACTAAGCAGAAACAGTGCCATTCCAAATGCTAAGATTAACTATTATGTTAAGACTCCATTCCTGGGATTGGAGAGATGATTTAGTGGTTAAGAGTCCTTGTGCTTCTGCAGAGAACCTGGGTTCCCTTCCCAGAACCACAGGGAGGCTCACAACTGCAGTTCCAAGGGGTCCAATGTCCTCCGCTGTACCATACACACATGTGATGTACATACTCATAGGCAGCTAAACAGTTATACACATAAAAACAGAAATTTAAAAACAGTCACAAAATCTCCATTCAGGTCTTAGCACCCATTTAACAAGCTAGGTATCCCACAAATCCTTGTAACTCCAGCTATGAGAGAGATGATGGCCTCTGCTGGCCTCCACACATGAAAAGGCACACCCCCCACACATACATGCACACATGCATATAAATTCACATAGATGTTAATAAATAACATAAATATATTAAGAAAGACTCCAAGCTGGATGTGGTGATTTATGCCCACAATCCTAGCAACTGAGGCAGGTGGATCCAGATTGAGGGCAGCTTCAGTTACAGGGTGATACCTTGTCTCAAAATCCAAACAACCGGGTCAGCCAGATGGCTCAGTGGATAAAGGCCCGGTGTTGCCCAGCCTAACGACAACTGGAATTCAGTCTTTGGAACCCAAATGGTGAGACAAATGACTCTTCAAACTATTCTCTGAGCTCCACATGTGCACCATGAGATACCCCCTCAATAAATTAAAATGTGAAATAAAGAAATGAGTATATTTAAAGAGAGGAAGAAAGAAAAGGCAGAGGCAGTTCGAGGAAGGCAAGTCAGACCAGCCTCATGAGCTTAGGGAACTGATGAAGATGCTTCATATCAGCTGAGCCCCTGCAGCACCTCCAGCCCCCAACCCATTTGCATAACCAAGAGTATGTGCTGAGGAGGGAACCGTTGAATCCAGCTCCCCAGAGACAGCGTTCCCACGAACCACAGACCACTGCCTTCAGGTGCGGTGGCTCCACTCTTGGTCTTTCCTCTGTGCCTGAGGAAATGTGCATTGTCCTCATGCTCCAGACCTGGCCCAGTCTTGGGTCCAGGTATGAAGAGACACTCAGAATATCTTACCAGACCTTTGGATTGACCAGAACCTGGAACACTATGGCAAACTGCAATCCTTGGAACTTTCCCATTGTTGCCCGGGACAAGGTCGGGTGATTTGGAACCTCACCACTTCACCCATGCAGGCCTGGTGACTCTTCCCAGCAGACCCCTACCTGCATTCACAGACTCTTTCGCAATGGCTACTATAATTTTGGAATTGCTGGCAATTTTTTCTGCACATTGGATGGCCTCTTCAACCAGTGTTTCAACAGGAAAAATCTTGCTTACAAGACCTAAAATATGAAAAGTATGAATAGCATGCAGAAATAGCATTGTCCATTTCCTCTAGAGCCCAGTGACACTGAGAGGCCAGTTCTCTGGGTCCTAAACAAGGGATGGCTGTCCCCAGCAGTTGGTGATTATGTGTTCTCCACTGTCAGGGCCCAGTCACTGAACTCTTAAGTTGTACAGGCCATGCTGTCTTCAGGATTGAATGGAACAGAGAACCCAAGGACTATGGTTACTGCCAAGGGCAAGGAAAGGGCTGGCCTTTAGGGGCCTTAAAAGGGCAATGGGAAGAGATGCTGTTATTATTTCCAACCTGAACATATGTTGCCACTCTCTCGTGCATAACATATTTCAAGATATATAGCCTAAAGCTAGAACCTTAGGGCTCCAGTGCTGGTTACCCATGGGGACACCTGAAGTAACTCAAGTTTCCCCCAGCTCACAGCATCACCTGCTTGTTTGGCATCCTGGGCTGAAATTCGATCACCAGTGAGGACCATCTCCATCGCTAGTGACTTGCCGACTGCACGAGTGAGTCTCTGGGTGCCCCCTGCACCTATAGGGAGAGATCTGTGGTGTCAGCTGGCCCTTTGTCGGGTGACACTGAGAAGAAAGCCAGGACTGGGATACAGCTCAGTGGTAGAAGGGTTAGCATGCATGAGGCCTGGGTTCCTTATCAGCATTAAAAAGAAAGAAAAATCAAACTGGCTCCTTTCCTATCATCTTGGAAGGTTCCAGGTCTACCCGAAGACACTGCTGGGCTGAATGCCAGCATCATCTATCTGCCTTCTCCAGGACGACCTGAACAAATACGCTGAAGTCACCACTCAGGATCTCAGAACAAGCCCGACCAAACCCAGAGAGCAGTGGAGGCCTCCTCTGAACGTGGTCTCTTCCCTGACCACTTAAGTCCTTTATCTTTGAGATTGACCTCCTCCTGGCAGGTCTAACAGATGTCTCCTGGAGGGCAATAATATTGCTTTCTCAACATCTCAGGGATTTTCCAGGTGGGGAGTGAGAATTCTACAGTCTGCTATGCTGAACTCAGGGAGGCCACTCCTATGCCATTGGAGTGGCAGAGCCAGACTCATATGGGATAGAGTTTTTGGTGCAATCCCAAGGCTACTCATCTTTCTCCCAAGCTTCTGGTGCACAAAGCTCTTAAAGGTGTGTGGATCACGAGTAGGAAAGAACCACTGTGGCTAAAAGCCAGTGTCAACTCTGCGTGATATTGTCAGATTTAGGATCTGTATATTTGTAAGAGCTGGACACGGCTTGAGGCTCCCAGACTGCGCTGAAGTTCATCGGCTCTGTCTTTCAGGTGCTGGCTGGCAGAGAGAAAACTGAACAGACAAGAGCTGTCTATCTGGAGGTCTGCGGTTGGATAAGCCATGGGGCTAAGACTCAGACTTGTCTTGTTACATACAGCTTACACATTCTCACCTGGGATGGTCCCCAGTAGGATTTCTGGCTGTCCAAACTGAGCTTTCTCACCGGCATAGATGATGTCACACATCATGGCAAGTTCACAACCCCCGCCAAGCTGCAAAAAAGAAAAAGAAAAGAAAAAATGTTCACAAGCAGGTGGATTTCACCAGAGGAGCCCAGGCAGAAAACCACTCTAGTTGCTTAAAGAACTTTTCTGAAACCAGGAAACAGAAGCAGAACAAAACTAGATTTAAGTGGTAGGATGTGATCCTGCTTGTAGACTTTTATGCAAAGGGCCAGGCAATTAATATTTTGGCTTTGTAGTGAATAACTCAGACTGGCAAGGTGGCTCAAAATCAGCCACAGAGGAAAAGGGCATGAACTCGAGTGGCTGACCACCTCCCACCAGGATGGGTTTTATTAAATAATCAGCATGTATAATAATCACGTTTTTGTTCATGGGCTAAACTAGGCCTGCATTTCTCAATAGCCTATCGAAACAGGGACCCTTCGCTCGTACTAATCCGCTAGCATGCAGAGTACTCACAGCCTTCACACATGTAACATAGCCACCGCAGCAATTGAACAGAGACAGAAAAGCTCAGTAACGCATCTGGGAACTAGCCAATGGGCATCCATCAAACAAAGCAGTTACCACAGCTAGAGCCTCATAGTTAAATTTTGAACTGTTTAGGAATCAAGAGGGAGTTATAGATCTAAGAAGATACTCTTAAAAGTGTGTTGCAAGTTAGTATGAATGTTGAGTCACATATAGACCTTTAAACTCATGGAGATGGTTAGATAGTAGAATGTTAAAGTCAGGGGCCAAATATGTATAAACTGGACATTGGGAAGGTATACTGGGCCATTTAACTCTCATAAATGTGGCATATTTATATCTATTGTTTTGTATAATACTTACTGTTATAAGAGAAGGAACCATCTGTTGGACTGAAAGGGGAAACTTCTGGGGGGAAGAGGGTGGAAGGGCGGGATAGGAAGGGGGAATAGGGAGGGGTTTGTTACTGAGATGTAACTTGAAGAAAAAAAATAAAGTATTAAAAAAAAAGATACCACGGGCCTTTTAAAGACACAGTATATAAAACTAAATATTTAATATTTAAACAGTATGCAAATAGAGTATATCTTTGCTACACTCTATTTGCACAAGCACAGTTCCTTCCACTCTGCATAGGAAACCTCTGCGGGTGACACTTACAGCATAGCCATTGACAGCTGCGATAACTGGCTTCTTGACCCGGGTGATCTGGTCCCAGTGGCTCAGGAACTTGCCAGAGTAGCATTCCTGGAATGTCCGGTTCTGCATTTCCTTGATGTCAGCTCCAGCTAGAGATAGAAGTGAAGTTTCAATTGCCAGACATCAGAGAACTTCTCAGTCCTGTATCCCTACGCTCAGGGCCTCGGGGCACTTCTCACAACAGTGGGAACAGCTGATACATGGACCAATAACTCACCAAGCTCTCTCTTACAAGAAGGTACTGTTGGGGGCTGTGGCAGGCGATAGATGGCAAGCCCACTCAGGAGGCCAGGCTTCCGCCTGTTATCTCACCTGACCAGTAAGGAACTGACCATACCTGAATATCCAACACATACCCTGTTCTTCCACACAGCTTACTTTACATGTTAGTATATCCTAAGCCGCCCCTCCCATCACAAAGAAACTGGTTCATTTTGCTTCCTCCCATTGGCCATAGCACCCCCATGCTGTCTGCAACCATGGCTGCGCAACACACCTGCAAATGCCTTCTCCCCACCAGTGAGCACAATGGCCCCCACAGCAGGATCTTCCTCGAAGGTCTCCAGTGCTTGGTTGAGTTCCTTGATCAGGTCATTGCAAAGTGCATTGAGTGCTTTGGGGCGGTTCAACTGGATCAGCCCCACGTTGCTGTTCTTTCCTTTCTTTTCTGTGATGATGTACTGAAAGTTAGCACCTAGGTCAAGAAGACAAAAGGGGATTGTCATCACAAAGATATTAAAGGCTCTGTGGTGGCTGATCTTGGTTATCAACTTGGCCACATCTGGAGTCAACTGAAACCCAAGCAGCTAGACTCACCTGAGGAGGATTTTCTTTTTTTTTTTTTTTTTTTTTGGTTTTTCGAGACAGGGTTTCTCTGGGTATCCTTGGCTGTCCTGGACTCGCTTTGTAGACCAGGCTGGCCTCGAACTTACAGAGATCCGCCTGCCTCTGCCTCCCGAGTGCTGGGATTAAAGGCATGCGCCACCACGCCCGGCTTGAGGAGGATTTTCTTAAATGGATCTTTTGATGTGAGATGACCCAACCCTAGGACCGGGCCACACCTTCTGGTGGCCACCCACATAAAAGAACATGGAAGAAGGAAGGTTTTGTTTTTTGGCTTCTTGCCCTCACTCTCGATGGCAAGTTCACCTAATCTATTCTGTTTTGGTCTTTGGAGACAGGGTTTCTCTGGCTGTCCTGGAACTCACTCTGTAGACCAGGCTGGCCTCAAACACAGAGATCTACCTGCCTCTGCCTCCTGAGTTCTGGGATTAAAGGTGTGCACCACCACCACCAGGCATCTAATCTATCCTTAAGGAACTCCTTTTTTGATGATTGAACCCATTTCTTTGGGATTCCAATATACACTAAAGACCCTCAGCTCTCTAGCACTTTTCTGGGCTCCAAAACCAGATTGGGACTGAAGAGACATCAAGTCTTTTGGACTGAACAACTATTAAATTCTTGGCCTTTCTATCAGGAGATATCCATTGTTGGACTACTCAGACCACAGCCTGTAAGCAACTCTAATAACCCCCTTTAATATATATGTATATTATATTTTAGCAAATATAATACATATTCATTCTTTTAGTTCTGTACAGAAACAGATACAGGGAACTCTGTACCATCCTTACGGAGTCAGCCTGCAGCTCTGGCTTTGTATATCTACCCAGACATGGTGGCAGTGGCATATACCTTTAATCCTAGTACTCAGAAGACAGATATAGGTGTGTCTTTGTGAGTTCCAGGCTAGCCTGGTGTAGTTCCAGGCCAGCCAGAGCTACATAGTAAGATACTGTCTCAAAAACAAAACAACAACAACAGAAAAGAAAACTCTAGCACAGAATACAGTCACCTTCTTCCCATATGCCAGCACTTTCCTGGCCATGACACCAGGTGAGAACAGGACAGAGCCTGGTCCCTGATGGAGGCTGGTGGGACAGAGGCAGATGAAAAAGCCCCTGTTTGGTCTCAGTGACCTGACTCAGACGGGGGGGGGGGGGGTGTGTGCAGCCCATGGACTTAGTGGGAGCACCATAAGAGTGAAAATGAGGGTCTGTGTTCTGGGTGCTTTGTTCCTTAGCACAGTGCTTGTTGTCTTGTGGATTCAGAATAACTTAAGTGTGAGGTGAACTACTGAACAGTAGGATGCCTGTCATTCAGGGAAGCCAGGGCATGACAGCCAATCCAGGTCTGGATTCAGGAGGAACCCTAGCTGTAGGGCATGGTCAAGAATTCCTGGTAACACCGGAGCACTAGATGGCTGCAGAAGAGTCCAGCCAAGGAGTAAGAAGGGAGGACTATCCTTCTGGCTAGGGAGGAAAGTGGGTGTGTCAGTTTGGGCTGCGCTGATTGGACAGGTTGAAGGACAGGCTCAGTAGAGTCATGTACACAGGAGAGACGGACTGGAGGCACTGTAGACAGACTTTTCCCAATACTCAGGCTGTCTTGCTTAACCTACCTTCACATTCTCTTAAAGTTACCTTAACACACATGGGGTTCACAACCAACATGGATGTTCTCAGCTGGCAAAACGTCCTGGCACTTATTAAAGTTCTAGAGTTGAGAAGCTGTGATTACATGCAAGTTCCTCCCATCAGACAGGCCTTCGAGGTGCTAGATCTGGCTGGACTTGTAAGTGAGACTAAGGCCAGATTGAGGGACGCGCGGGGATGAGGGCGACAAGAAATTGGGTAGGAGGTCAGGCGAGCGGTGGAGGTGGGGGGTCCGAAGGAGGAACAGGGCGGGAGTCACTTCAGGCTAGAGTCGCTGGTCACTTGTAGGGAATTTGGGTTTAGGTGTGGGAATGAGTACTCGAATCCAGGGTCCAGGTACTTCAGAGTCAAGCGCTGAAGTGCATGTTTGTGGAAGGTGGGGGGTCAGACAAATGATCTGGAGTCAGGAGAGAAAGTCCAGGACCAAGTTAGGGTGCGTGAAGGCCGGGGTTTAGGGACCAGCCAGAGGTTGTGGGTGGAGAGTCCACCCAGCCTGGGGTGACAGACCCCGTCGGTGTCTGCACTCACCCGAGGCGAAGCGCCGGAATTCTGGATAGCGGACGGAAAACAACAGTGAGCTGCAGGCTCGGGGAAGCAGAGCACGCAGGGCCGCCATGGCGGAGAGACGACTTGCCCCGCCCACAGAATCGCCCCGCCTGTAGAATCGCTCCGCCTGCAGAACCGCTCCGCCCCAGATCCCTGGCTGGACAAAGTCCGGTGCACAAGGGAAAGTCCGGTGATGTGGACGGGGTGTTGCCGTGGGCGGGGTAGGGCAGGGTGAGGAGGAGGGTCGGAGGTGCTGGGCTGCCGATCTTTGAGTAGACTGCTAATTGCACCACGTTAGTAGTATATCCTTGGCGGGTGCCCAGTGCTGGCCTTTTCCCCTGTGCTGGCCGTGTGCTGTCGGTCTTGGCCACTGGAAGGCGATAGGCAGATGTAGCCATGGAGCGTAAAACGGTAAAGTGCGAGGCGGGTTTTGTTTAGTTTTGTGACAGGGTCTCACTACATAGCTCTGGCTGCTCTGGAACTCAACATGTGGGCTAGGCTGTCTCCCGGTATCTGCTTTCCACGTGCTGGGATTAAAGGCATGTGCCACCATACTCTGCTTGAGAGGCATTTTTTTTTTTTTTTTAACACGGCAACTGACTAGCTTCATAACACCAGGTTAGGAATAGTTGAGTTTTTACAAGATGAGAAGATTCACATAAATTTAAAAGAAAGACGATTTTTGTTTTGTTTTGGTTAGGTTTGTATCAAAACAGGATTTCTCTGTGTATTCCTGGCTGTCCTGGGCTCACTTTGTAGACCAAGCTAGCCTTGAACTCATAGAGATCCACCTGTCTCGGCCTCCCCAGTGCTGGGATTAAAGGCGTGTGCCACCATGCCACCAATTCTTGGGTCTTTTGTAAGAGCAGCCAGTGCTCTTAACTGCTGAGCCATCTCTCCAACCACCAAAAGTCAATATTTGTTCATGTATATTATCTTGAATTATAACTTTAAAATGTTTAGCAAGTATTATCAGGGTTTTATTTGTATTCTTGTCCCTGTCCTGCAAATGTTAGGATAGAGATAAAGGACAGAACCTACAGACAAAAGCAAAATTAATAATTAAAAAAAACCAATTCAAGCCGGGCGTGGTGCCCCACGCCTTTAATCCCAGCACTTGGGAGGCAGAGGCAGGCGGATCTCTGGGAGTTCGAGGCCAGCCTGGTCTACAAAGTGAGTCCAGGACAGCCAGGGCTACACAGAGAAACCTTGTCTCAAAAAACAAAAGCAAAACAAAACAACAACAAAAAGAATAGACATCACAGCTATCAATTGGACTTAAACAAAATTAAAAACTGTTTCATAGGACACCATCAAGATACAAGCAGGATGAGAGAAAATTTTACATCTGGTAAAGGTATCATGTCTAAAATATAACAACACACTCTTACAACCCAATAGTAAAAGATAACTACAAAGAACAAGGATGAACATATATTTCTTCAATAAAGATATAATTGTTTGAGGGATATTAAAAGATACTTAGTATCATTAGCATTTAGGGAAATACAAATCAAACACTTCATACCTATAAGGCTGACTGTAATGAAAAATAAAAAAAGTCAACAGTGAATGTGGGAAAGCTTGTAGAAAAGCTGGAGCTTTCTACGTTGGTGGTGTTTTGAGAATATCTTTGGATATGCACTCAGACACCATGAGAGGAGAGGAGAGGAGAGGGGATGTCACCCGGCAGGCGATGCCAGGTCAGCTCCTGAAAGGCTTGGATGCTGGCTCTAATTTCTATTTCAATTTTATATCCCCAAACCACAAAGTGGGGCAGACAAGAAATCAAGATTTTACAGAAGCCTATGTGGCAGTCAGCAGGCTGTTAACCAGGTCATTCTGTTCCAGGTAGCAACTGAAGTCATGTTAGGCAAATAGTCAGTACAAGCAATGCTTTACGTAAATCACTAAATAAATTGATATCTAATAATTGGTCTTTCCTACCTTATTCTACTTCAGTGGTGAGAGTACAAATTTATGTGGTCATTTTGCCTTTGTGAAGTGTGTATAAATGTTCCTAGAGATTGAACTCTGGCCTTATATATGTAGCCACAACTCCCAGCTCTAAGACTGGCCACTTTGGAAAACAACCTGCCATTGTCTCAAAAGTTAAAACAGCAAACCAACTCCTGGGTGCATACCCAAGAGAAATGAAAACACAGCCACACAGCAGCTTGTAGGTACATAGTAGCATTAATCACAAAGACAAAAAAGTGGAAATGGCCTAAATATCCACCAAACATTCTATATTTGTATAATGAATACCTTAGTGGTTTTTTTGTCTTTGTTTTTTTTTTAGACAGGGTTTTCTATATAATCCTTGCTGGCCTGGAATCTGCCTGTCTTTGCCTAACAAATGCTGGTATTAAAGGCAAGTGGTACCACACCTGGCTAATAGATACCTTTGAGTATATTAGAATGTATTGTGGAGACTGAAGATGTAGCTCAGTGTAACATTCTTGCCTAGCATGCACAAAGCCTTGCATTCCACCCCCAATATGACATATATATGATGAAAAGAAGGAAGTACTGAAACACAATGTATGTGGAAAAACCTTGAAAGCATGCCTCACCTTGCCTAACTTTTATATGAACCATCCAGAATAGGGTGATGACATTTTTTTTTTTTTTGGCTTTTTGAGACAGGGTTCTCTGTGTAATAGTCCTGGCTGTCCTGGACTCACTATGTAGACCAGGCTGGCCTCAAACTCACAGAGATCCATCTGCCTCTGCCTCCGGAGTGCTGGGATTAAAGGCGTGAACCACCACACCTGGCAATGAAAACATTTTGAACTTGGTTGTGGTAATGGCTGTACAATTGTGTCAATATGCTGAAAGCCATTGGCTTGTACATGTTGTTAGGGTAACCTGTAAGCTGTTTTTTGTTTTTGTTTTCGGTTTTTTGAGACAGGGTTTCTCTGTGTATCCTTGGCTGTCCTGTACTCACTTTGTAGACTAGGCTGGCCTTGAACTCACAGAGATCGGCCTGCCTCTGCCTTCCAAGTGCTGGGATTAAAGGTGTGAGCCACCATGCCCGGCAATTACAGACAGCTGTGAACTGCCATGTGGGTGCTGGGATTTGAACCCCGGTCCTTTGGAAGAGCAGTCAGTGCTCTTAACTGCTGAGCCATCTCTCCACCCCCCTGTAAGCTGTATATATTCAAATATTAATTGCTTGTCCCCTAAGCTCTGTTGAGCACATTGTCACGTAGACCAAGTGATGCTGTGTAACCTTGCCCGCTAAGTCATCCTTGATTGGCTGAATAAAATGCCTATAGTCTGGACTAGGCAGAAGAGAGAGGTAGATGCAGCTGAAGTTCCTGGGCTTGAGGGTCAAGAGAAGCACCATGAGGGAGAGAGAGAAGGAGCAGAAGAATTGGGCAGACCTCATGGGTTAGCCTGAAAGACCAGCAGTGCATGTGGCTGGGAACAGCTTGCTCTTGGAATTACCATAATGGAGAAGACAAGACCAAATGGAGCGTGTGCAAATACTATGAGGTTTTGGCTGGGAGGTAAAAAGCTAATTTAGGATTAAGATCTGCCCAGTCCTAGTGCTTAAGGCTTTTGAAAATTTAACAAGTCTCTATGTGCTTATTTAGTAAATAAGCAGATTAAAGAATAACTCTGCAGGAACATAGACTTTGTTACCTGTTGGTGGGACACTTTGCCCTAGTGGAGCTGCTATATAGGCCCCCAATGCAAGAGGAAGCTCTTAGACCTCATAGAACTTCTGAACTGAGGGGGGTTGATATGTGGCACACTCCATATCAGAGGAGTAGGATAGGTGGGAGAAGGGGTAGAGGGTGGGAGGGCAGGGCTGGAGGGAGAGGGCTCTGATGGAGATGTAACTTGAAGTAATAATAATAATAATAATAAAAAAGAATAGCTGGATGGGCGTGGTGGTGCACATTTTTAATCCCAGCACTCAGGAGGCAGAGGCAGGCGGATCTTTGTGAGTTTGAGGCTAGCCTGATCTACAAAGGGAGTCTAGGACAGTCAAGGATATACAGAGAATCCCTGTCTCAAAAACCTAAAAAAGAAAGAAAGAAAAAAGAATAACTCTGCTGTCTTAGTAATCATTATGATCAATTATAAATATTAATATTTCCTGCAACATGTTATGTGGGTAAAGTACATGTAATTTCTATATTGATAAAGTTATTCTTTTTTTTTTAATGAACAAGCCCAATTTGGTTTAGTCTCATGGGAGGTATCATCTGTGGTGTCAGACATACCTTTCCTCCCTTTGGACAAGCGTATCACAGTATCTGCATAGTCTCGAAAGGTCTGTTTATGAGCATGTGAGTACCCCAGCTACAGGGCATCCTTTTGATTCAGAATGGTGTGCTACATCTAGGGGACAAGATATACTATCGTCTGTTGGGGGCCAACCGGAGAGGAGATAAGGAGTCAGTGAGGAAAGAGTGAGTCAGGCACAGTCGGCCAAAGGAATTTGCAGCTCTGACTGACTGCTAGCCATGCAGAGAATGAAGACACACTAACGATTATCCAAGAAGTACAGATTATATAATTTGTCTCTGGACATGTGTGTGATTTTTTTTATTACATGTCCGGGGCTACAAGTTCAGAAAATACAAATAGAACAGATTTTATTTTTACTATTAGCCCCTTAACTCCAATTCAAAAATCTAATGAATGTCTCCGCTAAAGCGAGCACATTATGTGACAGCCTCCTTTAAGGCTGGCAGTATTTGCAGTTTTTAAAGCACTCTAGAAAAATAGAAAATATCTGGATCAGTGTTTTTATGAGTAGCAAACAGTAATACCTAACTCCTTTTACTGTATCATTTCATCATGTACACTATAAAGTAGGAAAAGGTCACTTCAGCCAATCTGTCTTACTTATTCGGTTCTATTCCTCCAGGGATTACCTGTACAACCCTCTATCTTTAAACTACATCTTCAGAGAGTTCTAAGCATATTGTAAAAAAAAAAAAAAAGGCTTAGAATCTGTTATTAATTCTCCCGGCCAGTCAAGGTTTGTCAATTATCTCTGTTTACCCAGCACCAATTACACTGTTTGAGTTTGCTTAGGGGACAATATCTCAAGAAGATTCCTGGAGTCATGGCCTCATATAGAAATTTCTAGCTTCTTCTTATCTGAGCTTATCACAAACTCCAGGACATAAGGAAGACTTCCAAATAGTGGCCAGATAAAGTTATTTCCCTAAAAGCAGAGGTAAGGTTAGGAATTTCCTAAGAGATTCAGACATAATTTTCTCGGGAAAAGACATAATACAATGAATGATAATGCAGAAAGTTCCCAAGAATACAACATGCAGAGACCAAAATCTAAAAGTGCGAGACAGAATGACAGTGATTGCAGCATTCAGCTCAGCTTTGCTGGACCTGTGTCAACAGCTGTGCTGGCTTCATGACTTTAGCCATTTCCAGTGGATATGGCTGCTCCAACTGTCCCTGTCCTGCATCTCTGGAGGCCCAAGGTGTTCCAGGCACTTTTTTTCAAAGTTTCCACCTCAATTTTCCTGTACCCTACAGAAATTAAAATAGGAATTAGTAAATGAAAGTGGACGTACTTACAGTTTGGCTGCATACTCTGCCTTTCCTGTAGCAGGGTTCTCAATTGTACAGGACAGGACAGGAGACATGGTGGGGTACACAACAACCCTACTAGGGAAGTTCAGGATCAGGAGTTCAAGATCAGTCTTGCCTACATAGCAAGTTTCAGGTGAGCCTATGCTAATCAAGATCCTCCTTTTTTATGACTCCTCTCAAACATAAAACCAATGTTATAGAAAAGATTAAGGAGAAGCCAGAAAATATGCACATTAACTGAGACAGAGTAACTTATCCAGTCTGTTCTTGAAGGGAAGGGTACTTGGGTACCAGGCTGTTCCCTGTTAACAGAATTTTTAAGGATCTTTTATTTGTCTTGTAACAGTTTCATACATACAAATGATGTATCATGGTGATATTGATCCCACTACCCCAAACACCTTCAGCATATCCCCTCCCCCTTCATAGTCCCTCCTCCTCTTTGTAATCCACTGAGTCTAATTAGTACTGCCTGTTAGAATGTTGATAGATGTTGGCCTGATCTTGTGTAGGTCATCATTGTCACAGAACGTTCATGAGTACAGTGGCCATGTCATGTCCAGAAGACAGTATTTCATAGAATTCCTCTTGATCCTCTGGTTGTTATATTTTAATTTTAAAAATTTTATTAGTTTTTAATTTATGTTTGTGTGTGTGTGTGTGTGTGTGTGTGTGTATACTATATATGCATGAGTGCCCACAGAGGCTGGAAGGGAGAGTTGGAGCTAGAGTTACAGGTGCTTGGGAACTACCTGATGTGGGTGCTGGGTTGGGAACTGAACTCCAGTCCTCTGGAAGAACAACATGTGATCCCTCCTCCCCATGGCTCTTACACTCCTCCTTCCCTCTCCTTGATGTTCCCTGAGCCTTGGGGTGGGGGTGGGGAGGTGGACACAGATCCTCCATTTAATGTTGTACACTCACGGTCACTTATTCTCAGCACAAGGACTAGTTGCGAGTCTCTGTATTAATTGCTGCCCACTGCAGAAGAAGCATCTCTGGCCAAGGTTGAGAGCACACTGATCAGTGGGTAAAAACATAAATAAGGGCTGGAGAGATGGCTCAGAGGTTAAGAGCACTGGCTGTTCTTCCAAAGGTCCTGAGTTCAATTCCCAGAAACCACATGGTGGCTCACAGCCATCTACATTGAGATCTGCTGCCCGGGCATATATGTAGAGCAAATACTGTATACATAATAAATAAATAAATAAATAAATGTTTAAAAAACATAAACAAAAACACTTACAAGACAATCTGACAACATGATAATTTAGCAAAACTGCAGTAGGTCCCCACTTCCCTCAGGGCTTAAGACCTCCTAAGATTTAGATCTGCTTTACTGTAACAAGCATGAATTCCCTCCTTTGGAGCAGGCCTCAAGTCTAATCCAAAACAGTTTGTTATCTTCATAACCTTTATGCCACTGTTGTGTCGGTGGGCACATCTTACCTGGCAGGTCAGTATTGTAGCATGTGGGAACTGACACTGAATAGCATACCATTGATGACTTTTCTCCTGCAGCAACCTGCACAGCAACTTTTGACACTATGAAAACTAGCCAGCAAGAGGGAAGTTTTTTTGTCAGTTCCAACCTGATTTTCTATGTCCTGTGGAACCAAGTTGTTAGCACAAGTTTTAAGACTGGGTAGAGGAAAATGGTGGGTATTAGAGACTGGCATTGAGTGAACCAGGCCTGGTAGACTTCTTTGTCTTTAGGTCCATTTCACTGATAGATGTAGGGTGGGATGTCTCCATCTTTTCTTTGGAGATCAGCTTCAACTTCCAACTCCCAAGTTCCTGTTAAACACACTAACTTTACCAGTGAACAAGGCTGATGTTCTAATAGCTGAGGGGAGGGCACATGTCTCCTGCTGTTTATAATATACCCTCTCAGACAGGGATTTATGCATAAGATCATGGTTCCCATCCATGTCAGAGCCATACCCCCTCCCCCTAGCAACAACCATCACTTTTTATTTCCTTATACCACTTTTACTAGTTCTGAGTGGGGGGATCGAGTGAATGGGGCAAGGACATTCCTGCCCTCAGCCTGAGAGTGCTGCAGGCCAAAGCAGTGTTCTCAGCTTACTCAGTCTCTGTTTTCATGCTTTGGGTCAGCATGGGGGTCCAGGACTGAACTTATCTCCTAAGCAGGTTTCACTGTGAGCTGATACTCCAGTGGAAAGGAGACTAGAGCTATGGCGCACTCTCTGCTTATTCGAGCCGGGAAGGATGCTTCCCAGGAAGGACATCTCTGGAAGACCAAGTACCTTTTTGGGGGGATCCTGGCTCACATTGCCCAGAAGCAGCCACACCCACACCCCTCTTAAGGCGACTGTGGGCGGGTCCAAACAGGCGGGGCGGGGCTCAGAACACTGGGGGCTTGAGCGCTTCCGGGTGCCGGGAGCCTGCATGGATGTCACACTGCAGGTCAAGCGACAACCATCTCTCACTCTCACGGTCCAGTTCATCAAGGCTGCCGGGACTTCGCCTGCCTTCCGCCTCGCTCTTCCCGCTTCCCATAGGCCCCACCCCTAGTCCTACCTCCAGCTCCACGCACACTCACTCGCTCCTTTCCTACATAGCTCCACCTTCTTCCCCGCCTCTGGTCCCTTTCCGTCCGCCCCTATTGGGGCGGCCTACGGTTACCCGTCGCAGGAGGACTCTGAACAAGCCATGGGGTCTAGAGGCCCGCGAGTGCTGGTTGTGGGCGGCGGCATCGCGGGGCTGGGCGCTGCGCAGAGGCTTTTCAGTCACTCGGCTGCTCTAAACCTGCGGATCCTGGAGGCCACTGCCGGCGCCGGGGGCCGCATCCGCACGGAACGCCACTTTGGTAACCGTCCCTTGGTCCACCCCAGACCTCATTCGGCTCCACTGAACCCACACCCACGTTCACTGGGCCTGGAAAGTCAACTGCTCAAAGTTAGGAGAGTAATCTCCAGGGAAGGCAACCTAGGGCCCCTCAGTTGCCTTGCTCAGCTCTAGAGGTTCCTCTCGCTTCTCTTTAAGTGTCTTCCGAAGCCTGTACAGGCCGATTTGGCCCTCCCCAGGTGTTCCTTAATTCTGGTTTGACCAAGCCATGTTTTTAGGAAACAGCTGACCCTGAGGAACAGGTCCTGTATACAAGGGAACCATGTGACTCTCAAGATGTTCTCAAGAGTATGCGTGAGAAAGGGTGGGGCTGATTTTTCTGGGGAGGGGACTTCTAGGTGGCATTTCCTGTGCCCTCCTAGGTGGTGTTGTGGAGCTGGGTGCGCACTGGATCCACGGGCCCTCCCAGGGCAATCCTGTCTTCCAGCTGGCTGTGGAGTTCGGGCTCCTGGGGGAGGAAGAGTTATTAGAGGAGAACCAGCTGGTGGACACAGGAGGGCACCCAGTGGCTTTGCCGTCTATGAGCTGTACCAGCTCTGGAAAAAGTGTGAGCCTTAAGCTGATGACAGAGATGGCCTGCCTGTTCTATGGACTGGTAGACCAGACCCGAGAGTTCCTGAATGCACCAGAGACCCCAGTGGCCAGTGTTGGAGAGTTCCTCAAGAAGGAGATAAGCCAGCAGGTGGCTAACTGGACTGAGGATGAGGACACCAAGAAGCTCAAGCTGGCTGTCCTGAACACCTTCTTCAACATAGAGTGTTGTGTGAGCGGCACCCACAGCATGGACCTGGTGGCCCTTGCACCGTTTGGGGAGTATACAGTGCTGCCCGGGAAGGATTGCACCGTGTCTGGGTATGGGCCACACCCTGCCTGCTCTGCCCATCCTATCCAGCCAGAGGCACTAGACTGGAGAAGGGAGGGAAAATGGGGAGAGAGAAGGCCTGGAGTGGGCAGGTGAGGGTACTGCCCTCCCCATTCATAGGAATTGGTTGCTCTTTCTCCTAGTTTTGTTTGTTTAAGAAAAAATGTTTCTAGGAAATTGAGAAGGAAATGTCTTAAATGCTCATTTCTTCTGATATTCTGGGGCTTCTCATGTGTCAGGTGTTATACAAGGGACTTTAGGTCCAGAGGATCCTGGCAGGTCCCTCCCCTATGGCCAGCAGGGTTGTGTATGCTGCCAGGCACAAAGACATTAGGCAAGGCTGTCCTAGCCCTGTTCGTGTCCGTCTGTGTTGTATCATCCTGTCCTGTCCACTTGTCTGTCCATCTGCCCAGCCCCTGCAGCCCTGTTGTCATCAACATTGTGCTTCTGTCCAGGAGATAGGCATTTGTGACTCAGGAAGTGCATAAACCCAGGGCTGGTGTAGTGGTGGGGAGCTCTAGTTCTCATGTGACCTGGTCAGTTTTGTGTTGACTGACACACTTGGCCCTCATTAGCTAGGAGGTAGATGTTAATAGTCCTGTGTTTTAAGGGGTTGCCTCTTTTTCTGGCTCTGAGTGATGGTCCCCTTGAGGCTGGTGGCATCTTGGATGAGTTATTTCTGCCAGAGTTCCCCTTCTAGTGCCTGGTTCACTACACATGAACTTCTATTTCTCCTAGTGGCTACCAAGGACTTACCAACTACATACTGGCTTCCTTGCCCAAGGATTTGATGGTTTTTGAAAAGCCAGTGAAGACCATTCATTGGAATGGGTCTTTCCAGGAAGCTGCTTTTCCAGGGGAGACCTTTCCTGTGTTGGTGGAGTGTGAAGATGGTACCCAGCTGCCTGCCCATCATGTCATTGTCACAGTGCCCTTAGGTAGGACTCACTTTTTCTGATCAGGTTTCCTGTCTATATCCATATTCCAGGCATCCCAGGCCTCTGGTTCTCCTTTCCTTCCTTGGCTCTGGGTATTTGCTGAGCTGTTGAGTTCATGTTTTCAGGTTGATGAAAGTACTCCATCATATTTTATAGCAGTTGTAACCCTCCTGCCTTGACCTCCTGAGTGCTGGAGTTGGGCTGCCATGCCTGGCTAATATTTTCTTGTAGAGAGATTATTAATAAACACTGGTGGAAGTTTAGTAGATCTCACTTCCCTGTTTCACATGGTGTTTACATGTAAATTTCAAAATGCTTATGGGGCTACATCTTTGTAGACTGCAGGAGTAGTTTGTTCCTGAAGATCTAGATAGAACTCTACTTCTCTCCGATACCTCCTGTGTATGGGGAAATTGTCCCTGTCATGTGCCTGGGTATGTATGGCCTTGCAGGCTTCCTGTTGTACTGATTTTCTTTCTTCCTTTTTTAAACTTTAATTTTTATTTTATGAAGGGTGTCTCTCACCATGTAGCCCTGGATGGCTTGGAATTCACTATGTAAACCAAGCTGGTGTCAAACCTGGAGATCCATAAGCACCTGCCTCTCAAGTGCTCAAATGCTGGGATTAAAGGCTTTGTTCTTCCTTTTTTTGTTTTTGTTTTTTTGTTTTTTGTTTTTCAAGACAGGGTTTCTCTGTGTATCCTTGGCTGTCCTGGACTCACTTTGTAGACCAGGTTGGCCTTGAACTCGCAGAGATCCACCTGCCTTTGCCTCCTGAGTGCTGGGATTAAAGGCGTGTGCCACCACGACCAGCCATCATAGACAGCTGTAAACTTCCATATGGTGCTGGGGTTTGAACCTGGGTCCTTTGGAAGAACAGCCAGTGCTCTTAACCGCTGAGCCATTTCTCCAGCCCTGTTCTTCCTTTCTTACTGGCTTCAAGTAAATGTTCTCTCCTCTGGTTGACTTTGTTGTCTTACTGTGGGCTAATTTTTTTTTCCTATTTAGACTCATCTAAGTGTATTTAGTGGCACAGTGTTTGCATATACAAGACCCTGGGTTCAATTTCTAGCACAATAAAGGGCAAAACAAACCTGGTAAAATCTGTGTGATGACTACCACAGACTGACCCTGAGCAGTGTGACTGGCAGTTATAGATAGAAGGTCAGGAGTGAGCTACTCTATTTACAGAGTCCTACTTAACTGTCTCTTTGTGACCAGAGAGTCTTTAGTATCCCTCAAGTATGGTAGCAGTCAACTTTGAGTCTGATGGCCAGGTTCAGCCTTTGGAATTTGTCTCCAGGGATCTGAATGAATGTATGAGGTGTTTAGAAGCCCCTTTCTTTGTACCATCAAGACAGATTCCTGTTGATGTAGATTCTAGTTAAAAACCTAACTTTTAAATTTAATTTTTATTTATTTAGATTTTTCAAGACAGGGTTTCTCTGTGTATCCTTGACTGTCCTGGACTAACTTGTAGACCAGGCTGGTCTTGAAGTCCCAGAGATCTGCCTGCCTCTGCCTACTGAGTGCTGGGATTAAACTTGTGCATCACAAGACCTGTCTTAAACCACATCTAATTCTGAATTGCAGGTTTTCTCAAAGAACATCAAGATACCTTCTTTGAGCCACCACTGCCTGCCAAAAAGGCAGAAGCCATCCAAAAACTAGGCTTTGGTACCAACAACAAAATCTTCCTGGAGTTTGAGAAGCCCTTCTGGGATCCCAACTGCCATCTCATCCAGGTGGTGTGGGAGGACACATCACCCCTGCAGGACACAGCCCTCTCACTCCAGGACATCTGGTTCAAGAAGCTCATTGGCTTTCTGGTCATGCCTTCTTTTGAGTATGTATGCATCCAGGAGCTTTAGGGAAGATCTCACCTGCTCACTAGTCTTAGTCTATTGCAAGGCAGGTGGATCTCTGTGAGTTCAAGGCTAGCCTGGTCTACAAAGGGAGTCCAGAACAGTCAGAGATACACAGAGAAACCCTGTCTCGAAAAAAAAAAAAAAAAGATTAGTTATTTGTGTGGCTGTTTTCTCTTCATGTCTGTGCACCACATGTATGCAGGGTCAGAGGAAGTCAACTGAGGGCATAAGATCCTCTGGAACTGGAGTTAAAGATGGTTGTTAGCCACCATGTAGGGGCTGGGAATTGAACCCTGGTCCTCTGGAAGAGAAGCCAATGCTCTTTTACCACTGAGCTTTCTCTCTTGCTCTAGTGTTCCTTTTTTCTAACCCCATATCTGTGATCTGTGTAGATAAAGATCAGTGTAACTGAATGCAGCAGCAGCTGAGAATCCTGTATCTTTCTTTTTTTTTTAGTTTTTTTCGAGACAGGGTTTCTCTGTGTATCCTTGGCTATCCTGGACTCACTTTATAGACCAGGCTAACTTTGAACCCACAGAGATCCACCTGCCTTTGGAGTGCTGGGATTAAAGGCATTCAACACCATGCCCAGCAATTACAGACAGCTGTGAACTCTCTGTAATGTGGGTGCTGGGATTTGAACCCAGGTCCTTTGGAAGAACAGCCAGTTCTCTTTAACTGCTGAGTCATCTCTCCAGCCTGACCCCTATATCTTTTACTAGGCCAGTTATCAATGAGAATTGTAGACAAGCAAATGCTGTCACCTTTTAAATTCAATTTGTTTGAGAAAATATGCTTGTCCCCTCCCACCTGTATGTATATATGTATGTGCTTACTGACTGTGTGTGAAGGCCAGGGGTTGACATCTGGCATCTTCCTCTATCATCCTCCACTCTAGTTTTTGAGATAGGGTCTTTCTGTGAACTTGTAGCTCATTCACTGACTTACATTGCCATGATTTGGGTCATTCAGAAAATGTTGGTTCATACAGTAGTGTCAAAGTTAAATTTATTAATATCTAATGATGTCTGAAAACTCTGTCAGTAGCATGAAGCCGTTACACTGCTGGTAATATATACAATTTTGCTGAAATTATGGTTTTTGCTTGAGAGCTTAAATTTCATTTTTATCAACAAATACAGTGTACTTTTTTCCTGAGAAAATACCTGTTCAGTATCATGGTTGGCTAGGTGTCCTTGTAAGTAAGGAAGAGGTGTGGGAAGGAAGCACTGGCTCAGTTGGCTCCAGATTCACAGACAACATACTAAAAATCCTTTATACCTCTTCCCATTTCTTCACAGAGACATAGAAAAATGCACCTAATGGCCAAAATTAAAAAAATCAGTAACTTTTACTGTTTCATTAAGGACCTTCTCAGTGAAATCAGCATACCCTCATACCACACTCCCAATGGTAGCAAAGAACATGAAGCCTACCGGTATGGCTTGTTGAGGCCTCCATTCTCTGAGGGACAGTTTTCCTGCTCTGCTCTTGCACACTTTGTCCAAGTGGTGAAGTGGAAACAGCAAATGCTGCCTTAGGGTTGTGAAAATAGCCAGATACTTTGAGAGCTGGGGCCCTGGGAGAGCTCTGGGGGGGACTATTGTGGGTGGTGGTGGCCCAGGCATGTGTGGGTTGTGGCCAGCAGACCGGTCTCCATCTTTCTGTGTATGCAGGTCTTCACATGTGCTTTGTGGGTTTATTGCTGGGCTTGAGTCAGAGTTTATGGAGACTCTGTCGGATGAAGAAGTGCTTCAGTCCCTAACCCAAGTACTCCGAAGAGTGACAGGTACTCCCCAGCCATATGCTGTTATCGGCCCATCTCTAAAGAGGAAGTAAACTCAGAACAGAGAATGGATTCTGCTCTGCACATCTCTGAGACAGCCTTCTTCCTGGGCAGTGGGCTAGTCATGGTTTGCAAACAATTCCTAGTTGTATGTTCTAAAAATCTTTCCCAGGTTCTTTCAGGTAAGGAAACTGAGGCTCAGAAGGATGTGGCCTGTCCACTTACAGGAAGTATCTCAGGGTTGCTTATTGGCACCAGCTGTCCCTCTGTAGTGCTGGCAGAGCAGCTGAGACAGGATTCCTCTTAGGAAAACATGTACTGGCTTGGCTTTCTTCCAGATTAGTGAGAAATCTGAATTAACATATCTCTGTGTTTCAGGAAACCCAGAGTTGCCAGCAGCCAAGAGCATGCTGAGGTCTCGTTGGCACAGTGCCCCATACACCCGAGGATCATACAGCTATGTGGCAGTGGGCAGCACCGGCGATGACCTCGATCTGATGGCTCAGCCCCTCCCTGTTGATGGAACTGGCACTCAGGTATGGTGGCCTGCCTTGGTGTGGGGCACCAGGAATGCTGCTGCTTACTAAGGCCTAAAGGTGATGTGGTGTGAGTGATGTGTAGGGCAGGGATCTCAAAGACCCAGAGCCATTTTCTTTTTGAAAATAAGAGTAGCTTAAAGTCGAATGTACACTCAGAATCTCAGTGCTCAGGAGGCAGAGGCAGGAGGACTGTTGTCTGGTCTATAGAACAAGTTATGGGACAGCCAAGGCTATTAAGACTATGTCTTACACACTTAAACCCAAACTAAAGACTTAAAATGTATTATTGGTTTCAGAATTACACATACCCATGGCTTAAGGAATTTTACAGTGCTGGCTACAGAAATAAAATGAAACAAAAGTAGCTGGTAGGAACACCTGTCTTCTCCTTAGACTATGCTTCTTGCTGTTTTCTTTTTCTTTGTGTTGTGGATGAAGCCCTGAGCATGCCAGGCAAGCACCCTATCATTTATTGACACTTCCCCCAGCTCTCTATCCGATTCTCATATCAAAAGCACATTTAGATGGATATGGTGGCTCCTGCCTTTGTAATCCCAGCTAGAAAGCTCACTACAGAGTCTAGGCTAGCCTGGTATATACTAGGTGAGAGTCAGGCCAGCCAGAGGCACATAGTGAGAACATTTCAAAATAAATTATGGAAACCATCAATTGTAGAGAAGCAGGTAGATCGGTGGGTACCACCCCCCCACCGCTCCCAATCAGGGTCTGCCTAGTGTCCCTTAACTTATTCAGTATGTCTCCATGCAGATAGTTCAGTGTGTATCTCTAAGACAGCTACTCAGTATCACCCCCGTACTCACTGTTCAGTTTCCCAGGTGACTCATGGTACCTGACAACTTGTTTATTGTCAGTCACTTTTAGTTATATGCAGCGACTTCTCACTACTTCATGGTGTAGGGGTGTATTAGTTTAGCCCCACTCTCCTATCATAGTTCAGCTGATCATAGTTGAGGGCCCTACCACACCTGCCTGGCATGGGCAGTAATGTCTTCTGCCCATTCGTAGATGCAAATGGATGGGCAGGGGCTCTGTTTTCTGTGTACTTCTCTACAGCTGTGCCACTTGCATCCCTGTTCTAATTTGGCCTTTTTCTGCAGCTCCAGGTACTCTTTGCTGGGGAAGCCACACATCGGACATTTTATTCCACCACACACGGAGCCCTCCTGTCCGGCTGGAGGGAAGCTGATCGCCTCATTAGTCTGTGGGAGTCACAGGTGTAGGAATCCCAGCCCAGGCTGTGAGTGGCTGCTGCTCTGCTCTGCCATGTGGCAGAGCTGACCAAGCCCTCTGCTGTTTGATACGTGGTTTTCAGTCTGGTTTGAGGATTTGGGATCTCGTTTCTCATATCTGTTGTTGGAGTCTGGCTTGGTCTGATCGTGGATGCTCCACTAACTGTGTTGGTGTACACATAAAGCAGCGGTCACTGCCTGTGTCTCAAGTCCTCACACTGCTTCTACTTCTCATCTGTTCTCACCCATGCCCCAGTCCTGTCTCTGCCCGTTCTATCTCTAGTTCATAGCTTTTCCCTCTTCTTTGGGCCTTTGGGCCTGTGGTTGCCTTTTGTCTATATTTGAAAGTGTTCCCAGTGCCATTGTCCAGGAGCACACAATGCCTAATGAATCTCCCTTTGATCATTAATGGATCTGTGTGGGATACCCTTGACTGGTAGGCTGGATGATCATGTAGCACCGAGAAGACTGGGTGGGACAAGGAGAGGAATCCTATCTTGACCTGCCTTGGGTTTTTTGGGAGAAGGTGAAGAAAAAAAAAAAAAGGCTTAAAGTCTACTGGGGAGCAGGTTGGCTAAACACAGGAAAGGTATTTGGGAATGAGAGAATATGGGGTAAGGGTGCTAGGATGTTGGGGTAGATATGGAGAGTGTGTTGGGGAATGAGGCAATGTTGGCTAGGTCTCTTGGATATTTTGCAATCTGGTTTCACTGCGTCCTTGCATCAGCTCACAGAGGACGGGGCTGTTGCTCTGGCTTACAGAGGCGCCAGAACACTTAGACTCATTAACTTCCCCATGTTGCAGGTGTCTCAGAGCTTGCACATCTCCTCTGGATGGCTGAGTCTGGAGAGGTTGGTGCAGCCACTGGAGTGGTGCTCTAGAGGACCAATAGGAGCTTGCAGAGACCCATGTCCCACCCTTGCACAGCATAGTACTGTCACTGGCCCGAGGCTCTGGAAGGGCTGAAGGCAACCCCTCCTGGTTATATCATTTAGGCTTACACTTCCAAAACAGCTCTAGGCTTGCTTGTTCACTCACAGTCCAGTCCAGTGCTCTGCTTGGCTGCTCATCCTTCAGGTCTTCAAAGGCTTGCCCTACTCTCATCCCATTAGTCTGTCATGAAGCATGTTACGTCATCAAGACATGTATTGCTTTAAGTCACCAGACTGTCCATTCTATGCCACGGGAGAAGGCCAAACTCCAGTGGATTTTTATTGTGGTCTATAGCCCAAGGACTATGAAAGAATACAGATCCTTCACGGGCAAAAATCTTTGCTGTTGATACTCAGGGAGGCATTTCAGTTTTCAGAGACAGACCCAGGTGACATTGTGGGAGAAACAGGCTTGCCAGGGAGGGAGGCCAGGAGGATTTGAGTTATTAGGGATGGGGATAGGGCTCCTCCATGGTGGAGAATGGGGCCTGACATGCCTAGGACTTTATACCTAAAATCTGGGCATATTACCTCACCCTCCCTTTTCCTTTTGAGACATTTCATTCTGTAGCCCAGGCTGACCTTGATCTTTCTACTCTACCTCAATCTTACAAGTGATGGAGTTACAGTGTGTGGGGGAGTGGTGGTGGTGGTGCTGGGGATCAAACCTAAGGCTCCCTGTATTCGAGGCAACCATATATTCGAGGCAACATGTTTGTTTACTCAATGTTTACATTGAGTTACATATCAGCCCTTTTTATTTTGATCTAGGGTCTCTCAGGGTGACTTGTTCCTGCCCTCCACCATCCTTAGCTGGTATCACAGCCCTGTTCCACCAAGAGCAGCTGCATTTACATTTAGTCTTACAGCTATGAAGAACACTTCAGTTTCATTATATTAATGGGATTGTAGTCAGTACTTAGAACAACTACATTAAAATATATGTCAGACTTGAAAAGAAAATGAAGCTATGATATATATATATATAAAGTAAAACACTTTAAAGTTCTAAGAAAGGCCCAAGAACTGATAGGGGAGAAGTAAATTTCATTACACTGATTTATATGAGAGAGAAATAATATAGTGTCTCATGTAGCCCAGACTGACCTTGAATTCCTGACCCCCTTGCCTCCATCTCTCATGTGTTAGGATTACTGGTATGTGCTATCACACCTGGCTGAGACTCCTAATTTAAAGTTTTTAGTTTTTGTAGAGCAAGCTACAAAGTGAGACATTGTCTCAAGAAGAACAAAAAAAAAAATTGTGCCTACATTTTAAGTTTAAGTTTCTAGGCTTGCTGGGCATAATGGCGTACGCCTTTAATCCCAGCACTCGGGAGGCAGAGGCAGGCAGATCTCTGTGAGTTCAAGGCCAGCCAGCCTGGTCTACAAAGTGAGTCCAGGACAGCCAAGGATATACAGAGAAACTCTGTCTCAAAAACAAACAAACAAACAAGCAAACAAAAAATAAGTAAATAAATTTCTAGGCTTGGGGGCTACAGAGATGGCTCAGCAGTTAAGAGCACAGGCTCCTCTACCAAAGGACCCAGGTTCAAATCCTAGCACCTACATAGCAGCTCACAACTGTCTGTAATTCCAGTTTCAGGGGATCTAACACCCTCACACAGATATACATGGAGGCAGACGAACATCAATGTAAATTAAATAAAATAATAATTAAAAATTCTAGGTGTGTTAGGCCAGTTCCCCACCATGGAGGGGCCACATCTCTACTGCCAGAAACTCAAATCCCTCTGGCCTCTCTACAAAAACCTAGAATTTTGGGCATGTTAGGCAAACTGTCATCTTCCAAACTATATCCTCAAACCTGAAATCTTTGGAATGTAGTTAAAAATCTCCAGATTGGGACTGGAGAGACGGCTTGGAGGTTAAGAATGATTGCTGCTATTGGAGAGGACTGAAGTTCGGTTCCCAGCACCCAGTCAAGTAACTCAAAAGTGCCTCTATTTCCTGGTCCAGAGGATCCACTGTCTTCTGGCCTCAGGGTATCCGCATATCATTTGGCATACACAGACACTTCAAATAAAAATATAAATAAATAAAATTACATCTTTTGTTGTTGTTTTTCTGGTCTTAACCACATAGCTCTTGCTGACCTGGAATCCACTATGTAGACCAGGCTGGTCTCAAATATACAGAGAGCCACTTGCCTGCCTCTGCCTGTCCGATGCTGTGATTAAAGGCCTGAGACACTACCGCTCCTTCCAATAAGATTTCTTTAAAAAAAAAAAAAAAATCTCAAATTACTCAGAAGAACCTCACATGACCTCAGTAATCCTGAGAATTGGGCGTGCTGGAAGTCCAGCCCCGGGCATATTCCGGTCCCGCCCACCCTGAAGTCAAGCGCAGGCGCAGTCGCACACGGAATCAGTAGCGCCGGAACCTTGTGAGCAGAGCCAGGCTCCCACCCGGGGGGTCCGTCAGCCAGCGCTTCCGACGCCAGCGCCATGAGGCTGTGGCCACAGGCATGGGGTGCTGTCCGGGGTGCTTGGCGCGAGTGCTTTCCTCTGCAAGGTCACGACGTAGCACGCTGGTTCCCTGGTCATATGGCCAAGGGTGAGGCCAGCGGGAGGCGCAGGCAGGGCGGGAACCGGCCTTGGCGGCCCCTTTGGTCGCTTTCCTGGACTTGGGTTGGAGAGCCGTTCTAAGTGGTCCCTTGAAGGCACATGCAAGCCTTTAGACCTGAGTAATGTCTGAGTTTGTAGGTAACAACTTGGCCCCAGGCAGGCATCTGGCATTGTGCGGCTCTGGACTGCCGCTGCCGTGGGAGATGGTAGTATGGCAGGAAGGCTCCCGGAGTGCGAGCGGGCGCGTGGCAGTTGCGGGGCGGAGCCGAGCCTCACTGATGTTTGTTGAGGTCATTGAGTCAGCACAGCGTCAGGAACTTCCAGATCAAGACCCTCGTATGTGAAATGTTGCGCCCAAAGCCATCCAGGGCACTCCGGAACTTGCCTCCTTTATTCCTGTGTGCCCTGATGGATTCCCAGATGTATTCCCTTAGGACAACTTAAATCCGTCCCCTTGGGCTGTTTCCTTAGTGCCCTTCTACGTTTCAGGACTGAGGAAGATGCAGAGCAGTCTGAAGCTGGTGGACTGTGTTATCGAGGTTCATGACGCCCGGATATCCTTTCTTGCTGTAAAAGAGCACCTTTGCTAGGTTGTAGAGGCAGCAGCAGGATGCTTTCCTGGTCTCTCTCCATCTCCTTTGTACAGTTTAGTGTGTTTTGCCTCTGGTCCAGTCATAGGTCTACAGCTGCTGAAGCTTCTTTTGTAATTACTGGGACATAAAGCAGTGATTTCGTACTCTCATTACACAACAGAGTTACTGGGAGGCTTTTACACCAACAGCTAGGTCTCCTTTTAGATCAGAATCTCTGGGGTAGGGTCCAGGCTAGGTGTTTTTATTTTGTTTTATATATATATAATATATATATTATATATAATATATATATTTTTAGGTTTTTCAAGACAGGGTTTCTCTATGTATCAGCCCTGGCTGTCCTGGATGGAACTCACTCTGTAGACCAGGCTGGCCTTGAACTCACAGAGATCCACCTGCCTCTGCCTCCCAAATGCTGAAATTAAAGAGCACCATGCCCTGCCAGGTTTTTTATTTTCAAGTTCTCGTTTGATACATTATTTATCTCAGCCTCTGTCTGGTTTACTTTGATATTTTTAGTGGTAAATTATGAAAACTGAGATTAAATTGTTCTGCCAACCTGGGCTTTCCTCTTGTCCTTAAGTGAAGAATTGACATGTCATAATCGTGTCCATTGACACATGCTTCTCAGACCATTTTGTTACATTTAAACTGTGCTTGGTTTCTGTTGGCATGTGAGTTCTTCCTCATCCTGGTCACTTAGCCCTAAAAGAGTATGGGGATGCCAGACCAATAGGCTCATGCCCTTGGAACAGCTGGTGGAAGGTGCAGGGACCTGCTACTGCTGGTGGGAGTCTCTGGAAATAGTAATGGAGAATGAGGAACTGTTTCAGCTTTCAGGGTTTGCACTTTAGCAATAATACTTCTTTCTGGTGCATTTGTTTTCGGCTGTAAATGTTTATTCATCTAATACCACATGCTGCCAGGTGTGTCTGCATATTATTACTATTCTTAATAATATTATTTTTTATTATTATTGAGACAGAGTCTCGCAATGTAGCCTTGATTGGCCTGGAGTTCACTATGTAGACCAGGATGGCCTAGAACTCACATAGATCTGCCTGCTGGAATTAAAGGTGTGTACCACCATTCCTGTCTGTATTTGATTATTAAAAAAGTAAAACATGATTTTTTAGCATATGTAATGAGAGGATTGATTTCCTTTAGTGCCTTGGAACACTCAACTGCACCTAGGATGTGGCAGCAGGTCTGTGCTGGATCATAGTTTCTGTAGCATTTTAGGAGAGGAGCCTGAAGACTTGGGGTTTATGAATGGATTGGCCAGCTGTGAGAGAAGAATCATCTGGGTGGAGATAGCAGCTTAACCAGGTGCCCAGAAGGGTCAGGCAGAGGCCTTAGGACTCTTGTACTAGATCCTACTGGCAGGGCTGAAGGGGCAGAATGTAGAGATAAGAATTCCCATCCTCCCCATGTTAGGGTCACATGATGTAGCCTACATCAGCCCAAGGTAGCTGAGGATAGCTGTAAGGAAGTGGCATCTCCAGCAAGGATGGGTGGTGCTCGAGGTAATTTGGTTAAGATTTCACAGGAATATCTTTTAAGTATTCATGTCATTTCTTGTTAAACTTAAATTCATTGCCGTCCAAACAGTGGCTTTTCCTTGAATTTTGGTTTTATTCTTTCCACCATCTGTTTGGGAAGTTAGGAGACAATGCCCTGCCTGACTCGCACTCTTCACAAGCTGCAACATCAGGGTTGGCCTCACTAGTCTGGGGGTAGGAAGATGGGCTGTATGGTGACACTTGCCCTGAGACGGGCTTTTTCTTTTAGCTTTAGCTCTTGGCTGAATAACCGGAAAAACTGTGTAGTGATTTTGCCTTAACATGAGCACATCCCACTTTCAGGTCGAAACCCTCTGTTCCATGAACTACTTGGTCTGAAGCCTCATTTGCTTGTCCTTAACAAAATGGACTTGGCAGATCTTACAGAGCAGCAGGTGAGCTCCTTCTCACAGATGCCAGCAGCAGTGTGACAGTACCGCTGACACAGAGGAATTGTGTTATGCCCCTGGGTAGGCCATACTTTAAGACAAATTCTGGCTTTGCAGAAACTTGTTTCCATCAATATGATCTTCTGACCCAAATGCTCAAGATGGGCACACCTCTTGTGGGAAGTGGGTTGGTGTGCTGTGGGAGCCTTGGTGGCCACCATAGCCATTTTGCACTGGGCCTTGTACCCTGGGCCTTTCTGATTTCTGATGGATATTCTGTCCATTATGTCCCTTGTGGTAGCCTTTCGGTACATGTGAACACTGAAGCAAAGGGACTGATTACATTTTACTTAGCTTTAACTAATTGGAAGACTCACAAGGCTAATGCTTGTAGCCCTGGTCACTTTTGGTGTAGGCCACAGTTCACTTGTGGTAGCTGCAGTGTCTCCAACTGACTGTGTACCCTGCCTGGTGTTAGTTGCTCTCTGCACAGCTGTGATTCAGAAACTGGAAAGACTGGGTGTGGGACTGGGAAATGAAAGGCCCAAAATAGCTAACAGTCTCTAGAACAGTGCTTCTCAGCCTTCCCAATGCTACACCCTTTCATTCAGTTCCTCATGTTGTGGTGACCCCCAACCATAAAATTATTTTCATTGCTACTTCGTAACTGGAGTTTTGCTACTGCTATGTGTAATGTAAATATCTGTGTTTTCAAATGATCTTAGGCGACACCTGTGAAACAATCATTTGACCCCCAAAGAGGTTACAACCCAGAACTGCTCTAAATCTAGGCAGAATTGGGTCCCAGGGCAGTGTGTTTTCTCCATGGCCTAGAAGTAAGAAGCAGTGGCAGGAAATGTTATTTGAAGTCTTGACTCTACTTTTTATGGCCACATTGTCAAATTCTTTGGAAAGAGGGATGCCAGGGTCTTGAATTGAAGCCAGTTTTTAAAAAGTTGTTGATGATGCAGAGATTTTTCCTTACTGAAGAGCAACAGAGCTCTTAGGAAGAGTCAAGAGGGTACTCAGGGCAGTTCCTAGTGGCAGCACCTGCTTGAGGCCTAGGGAACTGATCACAAGCTCCACTTGTGCAAGCTTCTGGGCTTTGCCAGCTTTGGTTGTTTACCTTCAAGGGCAGTCCCCTGTTTTTATTAGTTAAGACTTAAGCTGTTAGGGATGCTTGGCTCTTCAAAAGCTAGTCTTTACAGACTGGTGGACACCACCCTCTACTGGACAGGCATAGGAAGTGAGAGGAGCACTAGGCTTCTGAAGGACCTTAGGTTCCTTCCTCATGGCCTGTGCTAGAGGGACATCTGAGTAAATCTTCACGAAGACCAGCGATCAGGGTGTCTCTCTCATACCTTTACTTTTTTCCTTCAAAGAATTATTCTGTGTGTATGAGTGTTTTTCCTGTATGTATGTATGTGCAGTGCAAGTGTGCCTGGTGCTCACAGGGGCCAGAAGAGAGTGTTGGATCTCCTGGAATTGGAATTGTGAGTTGTTATGTGGGTGCTGGGAACCAAACTTGGAAGAACAGCAAGTGCCCTTAACTTTTCAGCAATCTTTCCAGCCTCCGAGGCAAGTATCTTAATTATATCGTATGTAACAAATAACTGAAAATAACTAAGACTGACTGCATTAATGAATTACTTTTTGTTTATTTAAGTATTGACTATATTTTGTGGCCAGTAATGACCAAGCACAATACTGATTTTCAGCATGTGTTAATAGATAAGAATATATATATAATATGTGCAGTGATTATACTGAATATTAAGTCTAATGACTTTATGTCAACTTTAGTTTACTCTTGGGCTTATCATGCTGCTTATTCTCTATAATCATATTGGGTTCAAAACCATTTCATTTTAACATGAAGTTGCATGCTGGTCATGGCAGCACACACCTTTTATGCCAAAACATGGGAGGCAGAGACAGGCAGATCTCTATGAGTTTGGGGACAGCCTGGTTTTCAGTGAGTTCCAGGCCAGCCAAGACTACATAGTGAGAGCCTGTCTCAATTCTGCCTCCTCTCTCCAAGGGAGTCTTATATGATAGGGCACATGAAAGTGATGGGATTCCTCAGAGAAGCCGGCATGTGTGAGCTTAGTGCTGAGGAGGCTTCGGAGGGACCTGGTTCAGCTCCATTTTGTCCTCAGAAGCACTAAAGTCCCTGTGGGCAGACTGTGTGCCCTGGTCTTCTCCCTGTCAGAGCCTGAGCTACGCAAACAGCACAGCTATGTCTGACCTAGAGCTCTTGTTCTCCAAGGGGATCTTTAGAGCCACTGCCCTCGGAGCTGAAGCTCTACATTGTTTGCTAGCACTCACCTCTTGTTGCTCAGCTCCTGGAGTTTAAATTGCCTCTGAGCAGAATGCACTCACAGCATCCTTTCAAGCTCAGGTTCTTACTTAATTTTATTTTTTTATTTTTGAGACAGAGTTTTACTCTGTAGTCCTTGCTGGCATGGAAGTTGTTGTGTTGAGACAGGTTCAAACTCACAGAGATCCAAATGTGTCTGCCTTCTAAGTGCTAAGATTAAAGGCAAGTACCACCAGGCTGACCAAATTTCTTTGCAAAAAGCATGTTTTTTTCTTTTTATAAACATTTATTATTTATGTACTTGGTGTGTGTGTGTATGTGTGTACCATAGCATACACTTGGAGGTCAGAGGATAACTTAGAGGTGTCAGTTCCTCTGCTGTGTGGGACCCTGGGATTGAACTTAGATTGTTAGACTTGGCAGCAAGCATCTTTATACCAGCTGAGCCATCTCACTGGCCCCAAGCTCAGGTTCTTGAGTTTTATAGTGTCACGCCATATATATATATGTATGTATGTGTGTGTGTATGCATGTTTGCTTGTTGTTTGTTAACCTTTACTTTTATCTTTTGTAAATAGGTGTTTTGCCTGCACATATGTTTGTGCATCACATGTATGCAGTGTCTGTGGAACCCAGAAGAGGGCATTGAATTTCCTGGGATTAGAGTTATAGACTATTATTAGCTGCCAAGAGGATGCTGGGAATCAAACATGGTTCTCTGTAAGAGTAGCCAGTGTTCTTAACCACTGAGCCATCTCTCCTGCCTTGATATGTACATGATAACACACACACATAAACACACACACGCATGTGCACACACAGGTATATATTTTAATTTTTAATTTTTTTTAGACAGGGTCTTTCTATGTAGTACTGGGATTAAAGGCATGTACCAGATGTACCACCATGCCTGGTATACTGCTGATATTTTAATTTAGTATTTAAAATAGAAATGTGTCTTTCAGAAAATTGTCCAGCACTTAGAAGGAAAAGGCCTGAAAAATGTCGTGTTTACAAACTGTGTAAAGGATGAAAACATCCAGCAGGTGAGCCTCTGTACATGTTGGTTGCTAAACAGTTGGGATAAGATCCTAGAATTGGCTTTGGCTGCCCAGGGGTGCAGGATCTCCTGAGCTGCTCATAGCCTACATGAGTTCTGAGGGAGTATTCAGGGGTTCTAGGCAGTAAGACTCCTCTGCAGAACCCAGTAACTTGTTTCCCAGCTGTTTTTAATGGAACCCTAAGAGTTGATGTGTGGACTGTCCAGTAGGGAGTTACAATTGCTGTAGAAGTGCCCTCCTGAGGTAGCCACTCTGCTGTGTCATGATGTGTGTGTGGTGGGTTGGGAGTGGGTGGCAAATCACATTTAGCTATGGCTGTTGGACAGTTGGGTGGCTGTGATCTGAATGCCTAGTGAGGTGTGTGTGAGGTCTCTGTCCTCCTAATCAAGAGGTAAGTATAAAGACTGGTCCCTGACCCTATTATTTGGAAGAGGGTTGGTGAGGGGTATATGATCAGAAGGTGTTGCCTGTTTGTTGCAGATAGTCCCAAAAGTCACAGAACTGATCAGGTGCAGCTACCGATATCACCGAGCAGAGGTTGGTTGGGTGCAGAGCTGGGGGTGGGTATGTGGAGTTACATAGTCCCTTCCTGCCTGTCCATTCTGAGGCTTTAATGCAGAAGACTGGGCTATGTCCCAGCCTGGACCCAGCCTTTGCTTTTACTGTTCTTTAGTGGGAAAAGCTGGGCCAACCCTGTTGGTCAGCACAGGGCCTTTGTGTTGATGTCCCTTTCCCCTGGGCTGTGGTTTCACAGCCTGGGTGGGATAAAGTTGAAACTTTCCACCTCCACAGAACCTGGAATATTGCATCATGGTGGTCGGTGTGCCCAACGTAGGCAAATCCTCACTCATCAATTCCCTGAGGCGGCAGCACCTCAGGACAGGTAGGCAGTCACTGGCATGCTGACACCCACTCCTGAGGGCACTGTGGAAGTGCGTGGCCAGCCCTATGTTGCTCTGAGGCATTCCCTCCATATTTCATGCCTGTTCTGTTTGTTAAAAGGACAGTTAGTGGTCTCATGGAGATCCATTGGCTGTTGGCTATGTGTACTAACCACACTTTCACATTCTACACTTTTTATGTATTTTAGACTTTAGGATAAACTTATATAAATTTATATGGTCTTCATTTTTTTACACTAGCAGTATGATGTTTATTTAAAAAAAATTACAAAGCCAGATGTGGTGGCACATGTCTTTAATCCCCAGCACTTAGGAGGCAGAGGAGAGGCGGAGAGGCAGAGAAGCAGAGAGGCAGAGGCCTTGTCTCCAAAAGACAAAACAAAACTACAGCACCCATTTATAGTGTAAATGCTGAGATTTTTAAATCATGTTGTATCATTATCATTATTTTATTTTATTTTTTTTGGTTTTTCGAGACAGAGTTTCTCTGTTTAACAGCTCTGGCTGTCCTGGACGAACTCGCAAAGATCCGCCTGCCTCTGCCTCCCAAGTGCTGGGATTAAAAGGCGTGCGCTACCACTGCCCGGCTTCATTATCATTATTTTAGAAAGGGGCTATTTTGAGTGTTAATTGGAGAGCTATCACAATCATCTAATTTTTAAAAAAAAATTTTTCCTTTAAGTGTGTGTGTCTTTGTTTAGGAGTATTAAGTGTGTTTATGGGGTTGTGCAGGCATCCCCACTATCCGAATTTTAAATTACCTGAGACTGAAGCTTCAATCATGTTATCCTATTCTTTGCCCCAGTGCCTCGCAGCTGTGTTCTATTTCTGTCCAACTGTATCAATAAAGAGTTCTGGGACTGGCCTGTCTCACTTAGTATAATGTTCTACGTTTGTTTATATTGAAACTTTGTCAGCAGTTCCTTCCTCCTTAGGTCCAAGTTATTCTACTGTCTACATTATTCTCAGTCCTCTGGCCATCTGTGATGGGCACTTTTATCCTTTTACTCCTGTGGTGGTTTGACAGTAAGTAGGTAGCTTCTCAGGGGTGGGTCCCATGCCAGGCAACCACGGTGTTGGGATCAAGGGTGGTGCTGGCCTGCCTGCTGTAGGTAGTGCTATGGAGTAGGTGAGTCCCAGAGAGGATTTGTGGGGAGGAGCAGCTCAGGTATGACTTTTGCAGCAGGGTCCAACTTTCTACACTGGGGAGTGAGCTCTGGGCAGTTTTTAGCCCTTGGCCACTGTGCCTAATGTTTGAAAACCATTGCCATGTCTTCTTTGGGGACCGAGTAAGGAATGAATTATAATTTGACAAACTCATTGACCTCTCGGTTTCCGGTCCAGTTGCTAGATATGTTAGTGAAATACCTTTCATTACTTGTTCTGTTACTGTGTATAAATGTGATGGCCTTTGTGTCTTTTCAGGAAAAGCTGCCAGAGTGGGTGGTGAGCCAGGAATCACCAGAGCTGTGACATCCAAAATCCAGGTAGGTCCTTGGTAGCTGAGTCCAGAGCTCTGCCCAGAGCTTTGGAGGCTCTGCTGAGCCTGGCCACTGAGTGCAGCCTTGGCCCTGCCTTTCTGTCCTCTCATGTTACTACCAGTGCTGCTATTTCTTCATGTAAGTCTGCCAGGAAGGCAGACTTCTTATCTAGAGCTACACTTACGTATTCCCTTTTATTTTCCATGGACCTTGGGCTTTTATTTGTTCTACAAATTGAGCAGAAATTCTACCCTATGGAGACTCTAAACCTTGGTGCAAAAGACAATCTATGCAGTGGGGTTTACCTAGAGGCCTGCCTCAGAGTCTCTGGCAATGATTTGGCTGTTGGCCAGAGACTGCCTGGCTTGATCCACCTTCTGCTGCACAGGTATGTGAGCGTCCACTGATGTTCTTGCTGGATACTCCTGGGGTGCTGGCTCCTCGGATCGAAAGTGTGGAGACAGGCCTGAAGCTAGCCCTGTGTGGTAAGCCTCTGCCCAAGTGCTGACCTTCACTGTCCCCCCTAGGCAGGTGGCGTTGTTACTCCCTTCACCCTTCCTGTTCTTCAGTTTCCAGGGGGAGACTAGCTCACAGCAGGCATGTGCTGGCTACCATTCTGCCCCATAGCAAGGGTCATGCTTGGAAACCACATCACTTACTACAGAGGAAGAAGGCCAACAAGTGTGACCCTTCCTGCGGGGAGGTTCCTTAGTAGCTTGAGGTTACTGCCTTCAATTGGGAGGCATTTAGGCTTGGGGGGACATAGATGTTCACTGTTCCATGAGCTTGCATTAGCTTCTTGTCTTGCAGGAACTGTGTTGGACCACCTTGTTGGGGAAGAAACCATGGCTGATTATCTCCTTTACACCCTCAACAGGCATGGGCTATTTGGGTGAGTGGCAGTGGGTGTGGGAGCTGCAGCTCCCTGCTTGCTCATCCTATCCAGATACGGTTTTAGAAATATGTCATTAAGGTATTATATAATCTATATATTATTGCAAGTGTGTGATTTGATAAATTTTGATGTGACTACATCATACACACAAGGTAGTGGACATTCTGCTGGTTGTGTGGGTACATGTCCCAAATCCTAGTACTTGTGAGGCTGAGATAAGAGGACCATAAATTTGAGACCAACTGGGCTACATAGTAAGACCCTTATTCACTTTGTCTCTTCCTTAGCCCTCTGTGGGTAGGGGAGAAGATGAGCATTCCGTCAGTGGAATTGGGTAGGAAATTGGACACCCTCTCTCACCTGGCTTCCCCTACTGGGAAGTGTGAGTGTTCTGAGTCCTCCATGCTCTGCATTCCTTTTGGTGGCTGGGCTCGTTGCACATCACCCAGACATCCTGCACTTGGTTTATCTGTTCACCCTGGTGGACATGGATGTGTGCAGTTTTTGGCTGTTACAAACAAAGCTTCTAGAAACATTCATGTGTAGTATGTATGTGATGTGAGTTTCTACTCTTCTTGGGTAAAGTTCAGGAGAATGTCTGAGCCACTCGGGCGTGGTGAGCTTTAGCTTCCTACAGAACTACTGGGCTGTTTTCCAGAGTAGTTGTATTGTGCCGTACACCACCTGGTAGAGAATGGGGATCCAGGCTTTTGTGGTTAGTCTTTTATTTTATTATTTTCAGATTTAGTTATTTCATTTAACGTTTATGTTTGTGTACCACATGCAGGCAGTGCCTTTGGAGGAAGGCATCAGATTTCCTAGAATTGGCATTATGGGTAGTTGTGAGTGGTCATGTGGGTGCTGGTATCTAACCTAGGTCCTCTGCAAGAGCAACAAGTGCTCTTAGCCACTGAGCCATCTCTCAGCCCTGGCCAGCCTTAATTTTGGCCTCACAGGTTAAGGGTTTGGTGTATATTGCTCCTAGTGTGATGCTGAAATCTTTGCTTGTGACCATTGGCCATCAATGTGTCTTCTCTTGGAAAATGTCTGTTCACATTTAAAAAATTATTTTATGTTTATGAGTGTTTTGCCTACATATATGTCTGTGTACCATTGCACGCTTGGTGCCAATGGAGGCCGGAAAAGGGCATGTAGTCCCCTGAAACTGGTATTACTGATGGTTGTGAGCCATCATGTGGGCACTGGGAATTGAACTCAGGTCCTCTGGAACAACAATAAGTGCTCTTAACTATTTAACCATCACTCCAGACCACCATTCCTTTTTGTTTTTGTTTTTTGAGACAGGGTCTCTCTACCTAGCCCAGGCTGCCCTCAAACTCACAAAGATGTCTGCCTCTGCCTCCTGCGTGCTGAGATTAAAGACACTGCCATATCTGGCCTTTCTCTTTTTTCTTTCTTTCTCTTCTTTTGATGCTGGGTATTGAACCTGGGATTAAATACAATAAGCGTATACTCTACTGCTGATCTACCTCTATTTTTTTTCTTTTTCTTTTCTTCCTCCTCCTCCTTCTTCTTCTTGTTTTGTTTTGTTTTTTTTTGGTTTCTCTGTGTAGCCTTGGCTGTCCTGGACTCACTTTGTAGACCAGGCTGGCCTCGAACTCACAGAGATCCGTTGCCTGCCTCTCCTCCCAAGTGCTGGGTGGGATTAAAAGTATGCTCCACCACACCCGGCTCCATTTTCTTATTTCTATTTATTTATTTATTTATTTATTTATTTGTTTGTTTGTTTGTTTATTTATTTTATTTAAATTTTTTAAAGATTTATTTATTATGTATACAGTGTTCTGTCTGCAGGTGTATCTGCAGGCCAGAAGAGGGCACCAGATTTCATTATGGATGGTTGTGAGCCACCATGTGGTTGCTGGGAATTGAACTCATGACCTCTGGAAGAGCAGCCAGTGCTCTTAACCGCTGAGCCATCTCTCCAGCCCATTTTCTTATTTTTAAGTCACACCATTTTACCTATTCTGAAGGATAAGCTCTATACTTATCCCCGAGATAAGTATAACTCATAAACTCATAAACATAAGCAAAACTCATAAAAATTAAATGAAATAACTAAATCTGAAAACGTTTCTAATGAGTCTAGGCCTTGCCTTTTCTTCCTGTTAACATTATGTTTTGGGGAGTAGATGTTCTTAGTTTTGGAAGTCTGATTTAGTAACAAGATACTTCATAATGGTGATGCTTCATTTCTTGAAATAGGCCTATCCTGAGGCCATAAATTTTGTTTTTTTTGTTGGAGAATGACAACTTAGGTTTCAAATTTAGGTATATGACCATCTTCTGCTATTGTATTAATATATGTTTTGTGTGTGGTGCAACTATGAAGTTCTTATTTTGGACATGGATGACTGATTGTCCAAAAAATTTGTTGAAGGCTTTTCCCCACTAAATTGTCCTTCTGCCTTTACTTTGAATCCATGTTGTATGTCTATCTGTCCGTGGACTCTTCTGACTTGTTCTGTGTTGGTGAAGGACTGGTCACTTTTGACTGGGTGCCAGGCATTTGAATTTTACTTTACTCGGTGATGAGTCTTTACTTTTCTCTAAGAATTTCTGAGCCTGTTTTGGAGCACTAAGTTGCCTAGAAGCAATCCCAGGAGCCCAGGAGCCCAGGAGCTGGCTCATCTGAGGTGTGGGTGAGTGGGAATCCTTCTCAGACTTGGAGACTCAGAAGTCTGACATGAGCTGTGTGCTTGCAGCTATGTGGAGCATTATGGCCTGGCCAGTGCCTGTGATAACATAGAGTGGGTGTTGAAGAACGTGGCTGTGAAGCTGGGGAAGACACGCAAAGTGAAGGTGCTCACAGGCACAGGTGAGTGATGCTGCACTGGATGGCCGTTACTCTGTCTTCTGCTGGGACTCTTGGCCCTTTCTGGAGGACAGGAGTGAGCCACAGAAGGAAACCTGTGGGCATCTGTCCTCGGATTAGAGCATGGGAAGGGAACTGTGGAAATTTCTAGGGAGAAAGGACTTCTTAGTATAGGTTTCTGAAGGTGGTCCTAGCTCTGGACAGTACTGGATGGATATGATCCCTGTGTTCTTTCTACACACTCCCTGTTCCCCAGATTTCACTGATGGTGCCCCCAGTGGTCTCTTAGGGCTGGGTTCTCCTTAGAGGCTTCTTTCTCATCAGATCCTCTTTTCTCAGGTAATGTCAATGTTATCCAGCCTGATTATGCCATGGCAGCCCGTGACTTCCTCCGGACCTTCCGAAGTGGGGTGTTGGGCCAAGTGATGCTGGACTGTGACAGTTTGCCTGCTTGCTGATGACAATGACCCCTGAACTGCCTGGCTGGAATATGGTGTCCTACATACTCCATGGAACTGCAGCTGGAGTGTTTAATGCTTAGAACTATCCCCCTCTCCAGAAGCTCTCTGTGCTGGGGGCCTGAGACTTCAGGCCTGAGACTTTGAGCCCATAAGTTAAATCCCCTTCCACCAATGAATGTTGGGGATTGACAGATTAGGGACTGGGGTTCCTAAGTCAGTCTCAGCTGTCTTAAAGTCCTGCAATGAAGGAGAAGCTTGTTACCAGCAGAGGGCTTTATTTCACAATGAACTCTTCAGTGATACAAGTATGTGTAGACATGGATAGGAATAGTGGAGTCCAGGAATGCCCTCTCCCCTAGCACATCAGAGCTTATACCTCAGGAGGCCATCTGCTGCAGGCTCAACTTAGCACAGGCCAGAGAATCACTAGAAGGGGATCACCATCTAGCCATTAGAGCCATGGTTGGCTGCAGGAGGTGGTGCAAGGGTGTGTCCCAGCATAGGTGACCTTCCGTGTACCTGTGGCACCTAGAAGATGTTGCTGCCAGCAGCTTGCTGTCTAAAAAGAAAAAGGGAAGGGTTTGGCTGATACAGATAGGAGGTGCTGTGGGCCAGCTGGGCTACACCTGCTCAGTAGTTCCAGTCTCTTCTGTCTGGAATTGACCTAGCATGTCCATAGCTGCCTGAACCAGTGCTCGAATGCTCAGCAGGCTCTCTGCTTCTTGTGGATGGCTGATAACAGGGGCTAGCCTTCTACTGTTGTCTCTTACTGTGGTTGCAGTATGTTAAGTCATCTCTGAGATTCTCCCTCAGCATCTATGGTTCGTGCTAGTGGAGCAGGTATTTGAAGATGTGTGGCTGTGCCAAATGCTAAACCCTCTGGAGAAGTCAGATTGGTGTGTGAAATAATCATTAAAAGGTGATGTTTCCATTATGCCCAGAACTAGCACATGGTACTCTGTGGTACATGACGGTCTGGTCCACATAGCCCATCCTCACGGGTATTTGGACAAGCTGAAGGGGCTCTGGTGGGTCTCCCTATACTAGATTTGATGCATCAGCACCTGCCTTTGAGGCCCTGAGTGGGCTTGGCCCTTAGCTTGCTGGTCTTAGTGGTTTGGAGCTTAGTCTGTTAGGGACAGAGGAGCATCTGGGCTAGCTGTGCCTAAGAGCACCGGCAGTGTGGATAGAAGCTGCAGGGAGCTGCATCCTGCAACTTGTTGGTCAGGAAAATGCTTGGCTAGGGTTCTGCCAATAGCCTTGAAACCTGTACTCTAACCAGAGATATGCTAGGCTAGCATCGTATATATCGACTGAGCCCAGAGACCCATCACTCCTTTGGGGCAAGGATGTGCTGGTGGGTCCTGGAGCAGCAAGGAACCAGTTTGCCCAAAGATAGATCCATGTGAGGACTGTAGTGCATCCCTTCGAGGACGCTCTGGGCATCAGCTCTGTTCTCAGGAGGATATGGATGGTCAGAAAGCTTTTAGCAGTCTTAGCCCACACTCACAACCTGCTGAAGCTGGTCCTTCTGTCTGTTAGCTTTCTTCTGGCAGCAGTGGGCCTGAAGGACTGTTGCCTCCTCCAATGCACAGCCTGCCAGCTGTCAGTTGTGCCATATTCTGTCTCACCTCCCGGTCCATCTGTTTCCAAGGGAGGGGTCTCCCAACATGAATTGCTGCCATCCACTGGAACTAGGAATCTTGCAGTTTGGGTTATATACAAAGAAGGTCCCCCAGCAGGATTGGTATTGTACCCAAGTAACCCTCACTTGTGAACCTATAGTTCAAAGGGAATGGAATGTTTTTGAATGTGGAACCCCTACCCTCAGTGGATTTTAGGAACAGTTAAGTGATTCTTATGGCCAAGTGGTTCCAAGTGGAGAATACTTCTGACAGAAGGTCTCTTGGGCAATCTGTCAGAAGAAACTTACTACCTTGGCCTTAGTAGAATATTCTAGGAGGACCACAGTGGGTGTCCTGGGATGGATATTTTCCTGTTCTGGATGTTCCTGAGCTATGACATCACTAGGACCTGCTCTGGGAAGGTGGTTAGCACCTGACATTTCTCACATTGCAGTCCAAATGAATGTTCTCATCCAGTTGTGAAGTCCAGAGGAAAGTGGTTCATTCCCTCTGCTTCCATGGGAGGCCCAAGGTCTTTTGGGTTTTAGTGGCAGAATCAGACTGGCTCATCTGAGGATGGCCTTTTCCTGGTGGTCAGCATTGTTCATGTTCTTGTGTCAGGGTGGGCAAGCAGACAGACATGGCTCAGTATTTCTTCTTGGGCAGCTCTGGAGAGTTGAGGGCAGACTGCCTTTCTGGCAGTAGTGCTGCTAGTTCCTGCCAGGGTGGAAGATTGGGAGACTGGGATGGGCAACAGAATAGACAGTGTCCATAAATTGCAAGAGGCCTTGTGGGTCCAGAACGCCCAGACTATTGTCTGGGCTGGGGAATCATAGTCAGCAAAAAGAAGTGACCCTCTGAGCTGGAGACCGCTGGGGTGGGCTCTAGGGACCTGAAGATGCGGGCTAGGAGCTGGACCTGGGATGGAGCTTGGCCTAGTCTAGGGCCGAAGAAGTTCTAGGGCACCAAGGGTGCCACCCAGAAGCAGGCAAATACGTGGACTGTGTGTGGACCCGGACCCAGAAGTCCAAGCCCAGTAACTGTAGACTCCTCGGTCAGTCCCATTGCCTCCCGTTGCCTCGTTTTCATCGTCCTCCAGCCCTAACTCTCTAGGCCCCGAGGTCCTCCTCCAGCCAGAACCAGTGGCAAGGCCCGCAGCCACACCCGCCGCAGCCCCTGCTGCTGCCCCTGCCGCTGCCACACGCAGAGAGGAGCTGTAGCGAGGCGCTGGTCTTACGCGTACTCTTGAAGCCCCTCGCGTGCCTCCACGCACCCCTCGGGCGCTGCCTCGAGCTCCTCCGCGGCCGCCCTTGGCCGAACAGCTGTCACAGAGGAAGGCAGCAGCCAACAGCAGAGCCCAGCAAGTGGCAGCAGTCCAGTTCATCCTACTCGGCAGAATCTGCGAGAAGAGGATGGAAGGGGCTTCAGCTTCTGTGCAGGGGTGGAGCTTGGCTTAGGGCCAGGGCTAGCGAGTATCAGAGCCTAGGAGTAGGTTCATCCGGACCTGGGAACACCGACAACAGCTTGAAGGCAGAAAGAGCCTCTGGTTTTGTGATAATTTGACAGAGGGCTCCCAGTCTCTTAGAGGACAGTGGACTCAGGGCTGAGGAAGGGGTTCTTTAACCTCCAGCAGCAGGACTTTGGTTTGGGGTTCCTGCTATATAACCGGGTGGAGATGGGGTATTGGGGAAAACTCAACAACAGGTCAGCCGTTCTACTGTTGTGGTAGGGTGAAGACACGGGACCCCAGAATGGGGTTTGCTGAGCTCCCGCGGTGGGGCTCAGGCCTTGAGGGGAGGGGGCACAAATCCCTGCTTCTGCACATAAGTCTCTGGAAGGACTGGGGATAATTAGTGTGCGGAGGACGCTAGTTTGAAATCGAGAGCCCCCAATAAACCCAGATTATGGTTAGAATTGGACAGGCTTGTGACTTGCTCTGGCATCTGGATCTCCTCCTTAGAACCTTTCAGACAGAGGCTGCAGCTGCATGCACTGGGAGGGGGTGGGGTGGGGTGGGACATTCAGAATCCAGATCCACGATTCCTTGCAGCGCAAACAACTAGCAGTAGGTGAACCGCCCAGCAGGCCCAAACCTAGGTAAGTCTTTCTTTAACCCCGCCCCAGCTCCACCCTTCCTGGATTTGCCCAGGTCAGTAGCCTCTGCAAGTAACTGATCAGGAAGAGTTCTAGCTGGCGGTGGACCAGCGATCTGGGTGGCGGCTCCATCCTCCTCAGGTCCTCTCTCCCCGCCCCCACTTCCCTCCCAGCATCACTGGGTTCATCCACTCCCCCAACTTACGGGTCACAAGCCTAGGTCAGAAGAGCGGTTTTAGGGCCGTGGCCGCCAAGCGAAAGGTGTGACGACCCTTTTTCTTAGGCGGAGCTCACGACTGGATTTTGCTGAAGCCTCCGCCTGAAGATTAGGGGCGGGCAGCCGCGGAGGCTCAGCCCCGGGAGACGCGAAGGGAGGAGATACTGCAAGCTCAGAAAAGCACACCCCTTCTCATTGCCCGGCCCCCATCTAGGCTGCGCTGCATACTGCTTCCTCCCATCCCATCTCCCCCACCCCCCTCCAGCCCTGCCCAGTCCCTCATTTCCCTATGTTCTCTAGCCCAACTACCCAGGACATCCAGTGTGTTCTTGTTCCTGTCGGTCTAGCATCTTTGTTCATGGCCTCTTCCTCTCCTGTTCTCCCTACCTGCCCACCGCATTGATTCTTATGATTCTCATGTCCTACCTCTTTTCCCATTCCTCTGATGTAACCCCAGCTCCACCTACTCCTCCAGCCAAAGGACCACTGGGCTGCCTTTCTAGGTGTGTAGGGCTCCCAGCAAGCATTGGGATGTGCCCAACATCCTGCCAGATGGCCCTCAAGGCAGTTTTATCTACAGCCATAAGTATCCCAGTAGCACTAGAGACCCCACTACCAGATCTTTCCTGAACCTTCGGGAAATAGGCCCGGTAGCCAGCACCTCTTTATTTTTCAAACTGACTTGTTGCAGTTGCAGTGCCTCCCTCCTTTGTAAGGTAAGTGTAACCTCAGCTCCAGACAGCCATGAGGGTTTCACTTGCACCGGACTTGTTTTCCAAGGCCCAAGATTACAGTGTGAGCTGCAAGGAGTGGTCTTATCCTGGCTGAGGATGGAGCCTCATGGGAACCTGAGATGGACCCAGTGGGTGCAGTCAGCAGAGGGATGGAGTTCTCATTGAAGCCACAGTGGCTTTGGGCTTTCTTTCATGTGCAGTTGAAAGCCCCCAGTCCAAAGGCTGGTCAGTGTCCCACTTAGTTTAGACAAGGAGAGCTCCGTCCCTTCCCTACTTCATGTTAAAATGTGAAGGACAAACACACTGTTTTAGACATTCAAGGCCCACTGCAACACACAAGAACAAGGCCAAGGTATAAAAACATAACACAAGAGGTTTGAGGACCAGAGGAAAGCTTAAAACAGTAGTAATACACACACACACACACACACACACACACACACACACAGCAGAACAGACACT
>CAJQZJ010036755.1:1479549-1491419 GCA_907164525.1 Lophiomys imhausi
GAGAGAGGAAAGGTCCATCAACTCAGGCATCCAGTTTTGGGTTCTGACACTTGAGGGTTATTCCCAAGATGAGAGAGAGTAGAGAAGAAAGAGGATCAGAGACACAGTAGGAAACAAAAGGGGGAGGGTGACTTTCTACTGGGGTAAGCTGCAAAGTGTACATGGAGGCAAGAATAGCATTTAGGACTTAATATTCAAATAGACATGGAAGCTCTTAAAATATTAGGAAAAAAGAATCCCGCTGGGCATTATAAACATTATAACATTATAAAGTGTTATCACAGAGTCAAAATCTGCCAAACACATGCTCCTACTTGATGGACTAAGGAAGAAAAATTGTCTCAGAAGAGGAAGACAAAGGATTTGATTCCCCTCCCCATTTATAGAGATGGGGGGGCTAGAAAACTAATCATGGAAGTGAATTATTTATTTGTGGCTGTCTTAGGCCCAGCAGCAAGAATGCCTCATGTAGCGCCTTTACGCATGAACCACCAAGCTTGATTATGTGGCACTGGGGAGAGAATCCATAGCTTCATGCTCCTGAGGCAAGCACTTTACAAAGAGAGCTGCATCCCCACCCCTAACCTTGTTGTGCTGATTGAGAGAGTGTGGAAAACCTAAACAAACAAAACAAACAATACATCAGGGACTGGAGAGATTGTGGTTAAGAGTGTTTTACTACTCTGGAAGAGAACCCAGGATTGGCTTCCAGCACCCCCCTTAGAGACTCACAACCACCTGCAAATCTAGCTCCAGGGTGATAGGTGCACATATACTTACACAGACACACAAACATAAAACAGTACCTTAAAAACATACACTGGAGAGATGGCTCAGTGGTTAGGAACACTTGCTGCTCAGTTATGAGGGTCAGAGCTCAGGCTCCAGGACGCTGGTCAGGCAGCTCACAGTCTCCTGTAACTCCAGCTCCGAGGAATCTAACACCCTCTTCTGGCTTCCATGGGCATTTGTATACATATGTACATACACACACACACACACACCCCACAAATCATCATGAAGAAAGGGGGGAAGGTACTGATTTAAAAAGAAAAAAGGACAGGGTTCTAGTCCTTTGAGGGGTCAGTCTGACCTATGGTGACCTGCTCTTCTATGGCCACATGGGCTCATATTACCCTGTGGGGGTGGAGGCTATGTGCTGTATGTCTTCACTGTGTTACCTTGGTGGTGTTTACTTAGAAATAGAGCTTCTCTCAGCTGCCATCCATCCCAAGATAGGGCAGACTACAAATTTTCTGCTAGCTGGTCCTAGTTTTCTGCATCTTCAAAAGCCTGGGTTTGGGGTGGGGAAGCCAAATAGGGATGCAGCCTTCTGAACATGCCCCACTCTCCAAGGCCCACACCTTCCCACAACTCAGCCCCCTGTATAATGACAGGCAATGCCCCAACCTCCTCCAGGAGCTCTTTTAGCAGCTTTCCTGATTGAAGGCTCCAGCCCAGAAGCAACTGCCACTTCTCCCTTAACTTAGAGTGACTCTCTTTCATGTGGAACTCTGTAATTCAGCCTTTCCTTGTAGCTAGGTCAGCTCTCCAGATTGGCACTCTATGCCCCAGAGACATCTTTCTTGTAGTTCTTGGAGATGGGATAATGCCAAGGGCTTTTGACTCCTAAAGTGGCAGCCCCAACCCCACCCCAGATGGCTTCTCCACTCCATCATGTTACATGTGCTGCTCAGACTCTTCAGTCCTGAGTCTGAGTTAGACTGCAGTTCTGCTCAGCACTGACCCATGTCAATTGTTTTTTGAGTCTTTCTTTCTCTCCTCCCTTACTTCTGCTTCTGGGAATATTCTCCATGTAGAGATGGTCTTTCTCCATGCTTTGGTACCTAAATTATTATTCTTAGATGACTCCTTCATACTGAAACTCCAGTGCATGCTTGCCAACCTCTACCAAGGGTGGCTGTTTTTCAACTGTCCTGTCCTGTTCCTAGAGATGCTAGCTATGGGAGTGCTGCTGGTCCATTTTCTTTGGACACTGCTAAGAACTTTATGCATCTTTCACTCATATGTTCCTGTAAGATTCTATTTCTTGCACAAAACTCATTATGTAGACAAGGCTAGCCTCAAATTCATAGAGATCTGCTTGCTTCTGCCTCCCAAGTGCTGGGATTAAAGGCATGCATCACCACATCTAGTTTGGACAATGAATTTCAGTGCCATCTCAAGACAGTTCTGTGTTCATCAACTTCTCCCAGAATGTCTTTTAGAGGTACTTGTTAGAAGTTGAGTCGTCCCATTTGTATGTTCCTTAATCCCAAGCACCCCAGAATGTGGCTGTATTTCATAATAGCATCTATAAGGAAGTAACAGGGTCATAAGAGCCAGGATCCAAGGAGATTATGTTCCCGACTGCACAGAGATAGAGGAACTATCGTTTAAGGGCTTGGGAGGATATGGCAACCTTAAGGTAAGAAAAGGGGCCTCCAAGGACTCCATCTACCAAGTTAAAGTGAAAATTAATTTCTGTTGTTTAAATGACCTTGATTATGGCATTTTAAAATGGTACTATGACTCTAATAAAGAATCCAAGAGATTCTGAAGATGACAAGCAAAGGCCTAGAACACTAAAGATAACTTTTAAAGGACCAAGGAAGAGGAGTTCATGCAAGATACTAAAGCTTGGGCTGGAGAGATGGTTCAGCAGTTAAGAGCATTTGCTGCTTTTGCAGAGGACCCTGCTTCAGTTTCCAGCACCATGTGGTGGCTCACAACCATCCATAACTCTAGTTCCGGGGGACCTATTGCCCTCTTTTGGCTTCTGTGGGCACCAAGAATTCACATGGATATACATACATGCAGGCAAGACACTCAAGCACATACAATAAAAGTAAATAAATCTTAAAGATATTAAGGATCTGCAGATGGCAGTAGAAAGGATGCAGTCTTGTGTGGGTTAGGGTCAGATAGACCAAATTAGGAGACCCAGGACACCACTCACAGACTCCCTGCCCAATGTGTCTCTTTATCTGTATCTCCTATGATTCTCCTTTTATGCTTTGTGTGCATGTGTTCATGAATGTGCAGGTACACATATGTGTGTAGATGCACATGTGTGTATAGGTCAGACAAAAGTCTCAGGCGTTCTTTAGGATTCATCATTTTGGGCTTTTGAGGCTCAGTCAGTCTCTCACTGTCCTGGAGCTTACCACGTAGGCTGGACTGGTTGACTAGTGAGACCCAGGAATATACCTGTGTCTATTTCCCCAGCACTAAGATTACAAACGTGTATTACCATGTCTGGATTGTTTTAAAATGTGGATTTGGGGTATTAAACTTGTGTGTCTGCATTTACAAGGCAAGCATTTTTCTAAGTAGCCTCATTAGTCCTATTGTGGGCCTATTAATTAAGCTGGCACATGTAAACAAATGTTCCCCAGAGTTTAGTGAACTCCTCTAGTAAATTAGTAGAACTCAAGTAAGGGATTATGCAAAGCCCCCTTTATAGTTGTTTCATGAGAAATACAGGTAAACTCTTAGGGCTTAAAGCTGGCCTCTGAATTGGACAAGGCTGTCAGGGCATTCAGCTAAGACCCATGGGAATGGAGCTATCTCCAAGCCAGTGTCAGAGTTGAACTGAATTAGAAGACCATACCTTGTATTAGCTGCAGAATTGCTTGATTGATAAATGTGGACACTACCCTACACATTTGGTCACAGGTGTGTTCTGTGATGATTGATGATTGTGAGAAAATGAGTTTTTTTTAAACATAGAAAAAGAACAAAATGGAAATTATAGAATAAACAAAATGAAAGCAAATTCCCAGAGTATTAGATGTAGTTGGAGAGAATCTTGGGAACCTGGAAGATTGGAAGAAAATGTTCAGAAAAGGGAGTATATAGTTCAGAATATGAGGAAACAGAGGGGCTATAGTAAGAAAAGCTGACACACATGCAGTTTTGGAGCAAACAAAGAGGAGAATAAGGCAGATGCAGTATTTAAGAAAGTCATGGATGATGTGTTTCAAAAACTGACAATGCAAGCCATGAGTTCTGGAAGCATCACGAACACCAAAGGCAGCAAATACAAAGAGAAATGCATGCTTATGACAATTGCATACCAAGTAAGGAAAGCTCAAAGCTTATGAAAGTGGAGGGCACACAAGTTACCTATAAAGTGTAAAAATGTTGGTAGTTGAGTTCTCAACTGAGAGCAGTTGGTGTAGAAGAAGCATGGTTTGTGTAGTCCCTGCCTGGATCACAGAGCCAGCTGCAGAAGGGTAGTCAGGAGCAGAGAGGCAGTAAGTTAAAAATAATTACAGAAACAAAGTATGCACCACACAGATACTGAAAGGAAGATGATGTGGCTGTGTTAAATCAAAGCAGAGCTCAAGCTTTCAGTGTTGAGGCAGGCATCAGTGCCAGAGACAGAGGGTTGCTTATAATGATGAAGGATCATGTTTATGAAAGTGACAAGACGATCCTAAACACGCATGTACCCTAATGTAACTTCACAAGGACAAAGTAAAACATTAAGACATAGGCTATAAAAGAACACAAAACGTTTACACAGATTCGAAGTATCTGTTAAATTCTTCCAAAGACACATGAAGCTCACCATTCTAGGTGGTACGAAGGAAAAGGACAACCACAAAACCAAGAAAGAAATTGACCTGGCTAACAACAACAACCACTAAGAAGGGAAATGCTTTCATTACCGCTTCTGCCCTCATGTCCTACAAAAGAAAGAAAAGGCAGGCACAGGCACACCTTTTTACTCAGCAGACCCACCAAACTTTGAGCAAGAGGATGTGACAAGCCAACCTTGTTTTTGTGAAAAGGGAACATTTACATGCTCAATAGCTCTGCCTAGACTTTTGAGAATCCTTACACCTGGCCTGAGGGTCCTTGATCTCTCCTCTGAGCTGACTGTCTTAGGGTCTGTATTCAGGAGCTGGGACCTCATGGGAAGAAAGTCAATCCCTAGGGCTCAGAAATGGGGCATGCAAGGATGGTCAGAGAAAGAACATAAAGTCCAGATTCCAGGTGATTAGGGAAGTGACAGTGGATAGGGAGCTTCCTTTGGGTTCTTCACTGAGATTTGTAGTACAAAGGGCCTGCCTGGGCTGTTAACGAGCAGCTGTCCTTGGGTCAGGATTGAGTTTTCTGGTAGAGCCTAGAGTCTCTAGGTCTTGGTCATCTCTTCTGCTTATTGATGCTGGCTAATAGTCACATTGTGCCTTTGGATATTCTGACTTGTGGGGAAATGGGGGGGGGCTTGTCTACATTGATGAGGAAGAGCACAGTCTCCATTGGCTGGTGGGGTCGTGTCTGCCAGGCAGAGCAGAGGGACCTGAGGCAGAGCAGAGGGACCTACAGTTCCAGCAGGACCCCACAACTGCCATTCAGGGGAATCAGAGAGACTGGAGGAGTTCCTTGATGTCACGGTTCCTCAGGCAGTAGATTACAGGGTTCAGCATGGGAGTCACTACCGAGTAGATCACAGACACCAGCTTGTTGAGGTTGAAGGAGCTTATGGCATGAGGCCGGGCGTACATGAAGGTGGTGGTGGTGTAGAAGATTAAGACCACCACCAAATGGGATGCACAGGTGGAGAAGGCCTTCCTGCGGCCTGCCCCTCCTGGAATCCTTAGGACAGTGGCAAGGATGCGGGCATAGGAGGCTGAGGTCACTATCAGAGAGGTTACAAGGACTGCCAGAGCTGCCACAAAGTCCAGCATTTCAATGGCAGTGGTGTCCGAGCAGGACAGTTGCAACAGGGGTGAGACATCACAGAAGAAGTGGTTGAGGGCATTGGAACCACAGAACCTGAGGCGGGAGATGAGAGCTGTGGACACAAAGGAGGCCAAGAAGCCCCCAAACCAGGCACTAAGAGCTAGATGCCGGCACAGCTTTGAATCCATGATGGCTGGGTAGTGCAGTGGGTGGCAGATGGCCAGGTACCGGTCACAGGCCATGGTGGTCAGTAAGAAACACTCGGAGGAGCCCAGTGAGAGAAAGAGGAACAGCTGGGTGAGGCACCCTGAGAGGGAGATGGTTTTTGCGCCTGTCAGCAGGCCAGCAAGCAGCTTGGGCACCGTCACTGTAGTGTAGAGGGTCTCCAGCACAGACAGATTGGCCAGGAAGAAGTACATGGGTATGTGGAGCTGCCGGCTAGCACTGATGGTGCCCACAATGACCAAGTTCTCTAGGACAGTCACCACATAGATAATTAGGAATAACCCAAATAGTAGCTCCTGCAGGTGGCACAGCTCTGGGAAACCAAGAAGGATGAACTCCGTCACCAAGGTGTTGTTGCAGTTGCTCATGTTCCTTTCTGGCTGGTGAGGCCACTTCTGAGTACCCTGGGAAAAGTGTCCTTAAGTGCCCTGTGTGATGTGCCCGGGCCACTGTTCCATTGGTCAGATCTGTTGGAGGCTCTGCAACCCCTCCTGGGGTCTCAACGGCCCCCTGGGGTCTCAGCAGCAAGTGCTGCTACACTGTCCCAGGACCAAGGGACTTCTCTGTTGGGGCTCCCAGGGCTGATCAGCCCTGTTTGCAGGGAGAGGTCAGTCAAGGAAAGAGGATTCTCACTGTGCACCTTCAGGGTCTGCTGCAACACTACTCGTCATTTCCACCTCCAAGCTCACTTCCACATTTACCAAGAACTGACACCTGAGCAATGGCCCTGGGTCTGTGAACAGCAGCATGGTCAGGAACACCCCTCTTACACATTTGTGAATGTGTGTCACCCTCCTTGACCCAATACACAGGCACATGCTTTCCAAGTGCTCTCTCTCTCTCTCTCTCTCTCTCTCTCTCTCTCTCTCTCGCACACACACACACACACACACACACACACACACACACACACACACACCAGGTATGTGCATAGACACATGCACACACATGCTCATACCATGTAACAAACATACACACACAGTTCCAGGAAAACTTGCTTTGCCTCATGTGCTGCTCAGGGCTTGGCTTTTGTCTGCTGTCCTGTCTGACGACTCAGGGACCTTGGTGGGTTCATGCTTTTTCCTGTGGCCAGCAGATCCTCCATGTCTCAGGAAGGTCAGACTGAAAGGCTATGCCTCCACTGGTCACAGGGAAGGGGGAACAAAGCAGAGGGGAAATGGCTCATCCTATTTTATAATGATGTTTCCTTTCCGTTTTTTCTTCTGTCCCCCTCTCTCTTCTCCCTGAGACAGTCTCTGCAGGCCAGGTGGACAGCAAATTCAGTATCTTCCTGCATCAGATTCCTGTGTATTGGGGTTACAGATGTGTGATTCCATGTGACTTAGCCTCCACATTTGATGTTCTAACATGGCCCAGACTTTGGCTAGCCAGAGTTCATTTTTCCCCCCGTGTTTTCCAAGGAGCAAACTTATTGTTGGAGAATGAGTAGAAGATGTCATCAGCAATCCTCAAGTGATCTATGCAGTTTCCTGTGGGGACATCTCTGTAGCTAGGTGTCTGAGGGCAGATGGGGGTGACCTGGAACAACAAAAGCCAGTTAGGGCTCCCCATGTAGTACTTCATAGTTTCCTTGGCCCACCTTTGATGGGGAGCAGACCCAGGACACTGGATCACATCTAGCACCAGGCTGTCTGTTCCTGGACAGGCTGAGGAGGTTGAACACAGTGCTTGACACACTCTGCAACTCTTTCCACAGTTGGTTCTTTTTCCTAGGTTGTGCAGTTGGCTCTTCTGGTGTGGTGAATTCACTGACAGCAGGCTGTGGCCCCTGAGGAGTGCAGAAGCTGTTAGTCTGCTCTGAAACCCAGAGTCGGGCTGACTCCACAACTCAGGGACTGTGGGAATCCTGGCTGGTGGGATGATCTGAGTTGGACAGGAGCCCAAAGGCTGTCTCCAGTCTCCTTTCAGCACCTTGGGAAGGGAGTGGATCAGCAAAACAAGAAGGGGTACCACTTGCAAGCTGAGGGTGGAAGCCTGTCAGCCTGATCCCATACATACCAGAGACCGACTACACGAGTATCATCAAATCCAAGCAATCTGGCACAGGGTGATTGCTACCCCTGACTCAGGGCTGAGGGACTTCCAGTTCCCAGGTCTGGTGTCACAGACTGGCCAGATTTGTGGCAGCAGTTGAGGGGTCCTAGGAAGGTGTTACTTTCCCTGGACCCTTTGTCTCAAGGTCTCAGCAAACCAGAAAAGGCCCTGCAGCGTCTGTGTGTGTCAGATCTGGGGGAAGTGTTTTCCTCTCACAGGGCTTGCTGCTTTGGGTCTCCATGGTCTTTATGGGCTCCTTAGTGGCCTAGTTCTCCCAATTCTTAAGGACTGTAATTGATCTCAGGACAATTTGTGGAGTTCTGTGGCAATTCCTGCAGGTCCAAGGGGGAATTGTGCTCAGCTGAGATGTCTCCCTCCTTCTCCTTAGCACCAGGCTTCCTACAGGGTCAGCTATCCGAGAGAAGTCTGAGAATAAAGGCCCTTTCCCATCAGATTTCAGAGTGCCCCTTTCATTTTATTCTCAGGACTGACACCCGCCCACTCATTCATTTTATGGAGTGACAGGAAGAACACTCAACACAAGAGGAGACAGTGGAGAGTGAGCCTGGCTCCCACCACAGTGCCCTTCCTCTCAGAGTCCCAGCATGATTGACCTGTCCACAGCACGTGACTTTGCCTTGCTTGTGCTTGGACATTACGGCAGAGAGTGCTGTCCTTCAGTTCTTGCTTTTTGCTACTAAGATAACTGTCCTTCTGGGCCACTCATCCTACTTGACCTTGTGTGCTGTCCGAGGTGTGACCATAATAACATACTTGGGTTGTTTCCAGCCTTTAACTGTTGAGGACAGCACTGGGTGACATTTCAGCACCTAGATCCTGTTTGTGGTCTGAATGTTGCTCTTAGATCTAGTCCTAAGAAAGGGGATATCAGAGTTGAACTTTTGAAAATTTGCAAGAAAATGTCAGAATATTTTCTCAAAGTGACCGCATTGATAGTGGAGCACAGCATGGCCAAATTCGGAATCCTTGCCAAGTTAGTGGGTATCAAGAATCTCATTGTTTTGGGATTGGAGAGCAGACTCAATGGTTCAGAGCTCTTCTTGTTCTTGCAGAAGATCTGGGTTCAGTTCCCATAGTGGCTCACAACTGTAACTCCAGTTCCAGGGAATCAGATCCCCATAACTGACCCACCTGGGCACCACGCTAACATGTGGTGCATATACATACATGCAGAAAATAAACTCCTATATGTAAAATAAAGCAAACAAATCTAAAAGTGTTTTAAATTGTGTCTCGTTGTGATGATAAAACAAATATTGTTCCCTGAACATTGGAACACCCAGTGATCATAAGGTTTCATAAAATGAATATTATTGGACCTAAAGGGACAAATAATTCACAATACAATAATAGTGTGTGGCTTCAATATACAACTGTCATCAGCTGATAGATTTCTTGGGGGGAAAAGTCAATAAGGAAACCACATAGTTAAACTATACCACAGACTGAAAGGACATAACAGGCACCTAGAGACTATTTCACCCACCAGATATGAATATTCCTTTTTCTTAGCAGCCTATTGGTCATGAATTGCTTTAGTTTGTGCTTTTATGAGAAAGTCTTTACTTCAGCATTTATTTAAAAAGATAACTTTGCCAGGCATAAGTGGCACACACCTTTGATCCCAGCACTTGGGAGGCAGAGGCAGGTATATATATCTCTGTGAGTTCAAGGACAGACTGAACTACAGAGTGAGTCCCAGAACAGCCAGGGATATATAGGAATATCTTGTCTTGACAACCAGAGAAAAGGGAAAAAAAGATAACTTTGCTGCATAGTGTAATTTGTGCTAGCAGGCACTCACACACTCAGGGCTTGAGCTACAGCCACCACTCTTTCCTGACTTTTAGAATTTCTGCTGATGGGTCTGATATTCTGATGGGCTTGCCTTTGTCAGATGGCATTTTCTTAAAGATTTCCATACTGTTTCTTTGTTTTGTACTCTTACCATTTTACCCATGACACAGAGAGTTCTTTTTGGTCATATTTATTCGGGGTTCAAAATGTTTCCTATACTTGAATGTCTGTATCCCCCCTTCCCAGATTTTGGAGAAGTTCTTTTTAATTTCACTGAATAAGTTTCTATGCCTATTAATATTATTATTATTAGGTTTTTTTGAGACAGAGTTTCTGTGTGTAACAATCCTATCTGTCCTGGAACTCACTTTGTAGAACAGACTGGGCTTGAACTCACAAAAATCAGCTTGCCTCTGCCTCCAGAGTGCTTGGATTAAAGGGGTATGCCACTAACACTTGATACCTCCTCCTCCTCCTCCTCCTCCTCCTCCTCCTCCTTCATTATTGATGTGGTCTCATGTATTCCACACTGGTCTTGAACTCTTACTATGTAGGTAAAAATGACCTTGAACTTCCCACCTGCCTCAATCCCTCAAGCCTGGAATTATAGGCAAGGTCCACTAAGTGTAGTCTATGTGGGGCTGGAGACAAACCCAGGCTTTCTGCATGCTAAGAAAGCCCTTTGCAAGGGGATCCAAGATGGTGGCGGCCGGCGCGGACATATTTTGATTTCGGGGTCAACAATCACAAGGTGGCAAGTGTTCCAGGACGCTATACAAAGGGCACAACCCCTTCTAAATCTCACCCAGCTACACAGGGACCACGGAAGATGCCTGGGCAGGACACCCCATCCCAAATCTCGGACACGCTAGGAAGCCTCTGGACCCAGGAATCGGGATAGCCCATCCCCCCAAAAGGAGAGACCCCCAGTAAGTTCCAACCTAATACCCAGATGGCAGATTCAGAAAACACACAGAGATAATCCCCACCCTGCTGGGCACTCCCAGGTCTCACACAGACGATCCAATTATCTAGCGAAAGGTTGCGACCCTTGGAAGTGAGCAGGAGATCCCCTGCAAAGTGCCTTCAGACCACAGATCGCAGTCTGTGATGTCACTGGCCAGTTTCCAAGCCGCGGGAGCAGCAAGGCTACTGCAGCTGAACTTCAGACTTACCCGCTACAGGAACCAACCCTGGGCAAACTGCTAGATATTTGAAACGGTCGTATATCGGTCTTATGGACTAGTACAGGCCCTTCCGGCAGGGAATCAGAGCTTACTTGTAAAAAGCTCCGCCACCTGAATTAATTAGGTCCCCACCTGGGAGGTGGGACTGAATGACTCACCTTATAGGGGTGGAGTAAGGCAACTCGAATCCTACACCACAGTGCCCCCTTTGGACCCAAGTCCAGAAGACAGCAAATTCCACATGGTCAGAGGCCCCAGACCAAAAAAAAAAAAAAAAAAAAAAACAGAGCGAAATGTCTCCAACAAAAGAAAGCAACGCTATTCCGTCCAGCCCGAACCACCTCACCACAACTGAAACACATGAAAACGATGACAATTCTACAGTATGGAAAGTGATAAAGTCCCTTCAAGAAGAACTCAAAATTATGAAGGAATTCAAAGAAGCCACAATCTTACAAGTCAAAACAATGGATAACATCATTAAAGAGCTCCAAGCAAAGGTGACCAGCTTGAACAGGAAAAGGATAAAGCAATGAAAGATCTCCAGACAAAAACAAGCAAACTGGAGAAGGAAATGTACAAAACGAACAATACCATTCAAGACATGAAAATAGAAATGGAAACAATAAAGAAAACACAGTCAGAGTTAAATGAGGAAATGGAGAATCAAGGGAAGAGAACAGGAACTATGGATGTGAATATCAAAAACAGGATGCAAGAGATGGAAGACAGGATCTCAGGCATGGAATATTCGATGGAAGAAATCAGTACAACATCCAAAGAAAATGAGAAGGCTAAAAAAAATCTCTCACCCACAACATCCAAGAAATCAAGGACTCAATGAAAAGACGGAACCTAAGAATTATAGGCATAGAGGAAAGAGAAGACTCC
>CAJQZJ010036756.1:0-34989 GCA_907164525.1 Lophiomys imhausi
CTGAGGTTCCCACCAGGTGTTGCTGTAGGCTTCCCACACTGACTTGTGTAGTTAATGTCAAGGTGCAGTTTTACAGGTAAACCTAGAGTTTGTATTTCATGGAATAACATGGTAATGTATAAGAGTATAAGCTACCGAGACAGATGATTAGGCCTTAATAATTTTTTAATAGTTAAAGTAGTTTTAACTTTAATTAAAAGAGTTAATAGTTTCTGATTCTCATACTATTCAGTTTTAAATTGACAATGAAATATGTTTTTGGTATGAGATTGGAAAAGGAAATAGTGAAATGATGCCTGGAATCTAGTTATTAATCTACATATGGCACCTGTTACTATTTATAGTGAATAAGTAAATCTATTTCATAGCACTTGTCTACCAGGAGAAAAGTAGTATGTTGCATCCTCTTTGCATTCCATAAGGCAATGAGTACACACAGAAAAATGGAAGAACTCTGAGAGCAGGTTTGTGTACCAATATGTTCTTTGTCGTAAAATGTAATACATGGACAAACGGAGAATGAAAAGGATGAAAAGGAAATTATCTTTCAAAACTTTCAACATCTATCTTGGGAATTATTCCAGAATAAGCATGAGGTGTGGACCTAATTCTAAAAAGTCTCTAATGAGATGAAAGGCCTTGATAGTAAATTTGTCAGAGCTTGCATATCTATTCCAAGATAACAGTTTAATTAGTTTAATTATTATAACTTCTCATTGCCTCAGCAAATTCAGTTATCTCTCTGATATAGCCATGAACATATAAAACTAAATCTCTTCACCTACCCTTATTGGATCCATCAATAATATCATAAAACTATAACAAAACAACTACACTTGCTGCACAATGGCAAGATGGTTCACTGTGTGGTGCCTGCCACACATGTCATTCTCACTGCTAGAAGCATACCTATCTTTCAGATGTTGATGGAGTATGGTTGATAGCTAACTGGACTTCAATCCAATATAGTCCTCTGTCAGATGCAAGGACAAAGGATTAATGTTCTATGTCATTTCTCCATGGAATGAAAATGGTAGATATTTCCCTCTAAATTTGAATTATGATGGAATTGGTAATAGAAGGTAGCATTTTCAAGGATCAATTGGCTTGAGAATTCCTATGTTATATGACCTAAGTTGGACTAAAGTTAATTGCCAATTGATGACTGCCTTTGAGAAACCGTGATGGCGGTATATGTAGGAGCTATATAGCTAACTAGTAAATGCCATTTTCTTCTTCATCTTCAGGCTTTTCTCACTGATAATCTATGATGGAATCATGACCTAAATTTTGATCATATATATTAATAAAGATGGAAACTTGAGACACCAACAATGACAGGAACACATGTAAAAAAAAAAAATCCGTCCAAATATGCTTTAATTTGAATATGCTGTTCTATTCCTGTAGGAGATGAATAGTGTTGCTCAGTGATTATTGACTGATACCAATTAACTTTCTTGACAAGTGGATCTATTTATCTACCTAATTACTATATTGACCTAATCATTGTATCTGACCCCTAAAACTTTTGCCTCAAATGATCCTAGATAGTTCATCTTCAAGAAAACTTTGAACAGTATTATTTGAGTGTTTGGGCATCAAATTCTTCTATCATAAAAGGAAATATCAGAGTGTAAGACAACAAATTAGTGGTCAATACTGGAGTCAAAGCCTCTAAAGCGAAGGGCACCTAGGTATTGGTTCACTAGCTCCATGTTTATTATTTGAGTAGATACTTTACATACTGTATTAGAGATGCTGTCTGTCAATGATTCATGAAGTTTAGAAGACTCTTATGAAATGATGTGGCATTAGATAGTGCTGTTCCCAAACACCATGAGCTAGAGTACCCACATACTGCTAGTATTATATATTGTGTTCATACTAGACAACTAAAACCACTAAGAAGAATCCATGCCTTCTCAGTCAGATAATTTTAAAATTACCTACAAACTTTGTAGCAGATAAACAAATGTAGTAACCTGAGAACTTACTGTTCAAGGGTAGTAGGATATATTTGCCAACATGACAATTTCACTAATTGTTATTTTATATTATATATAATTATGTATGTATGTTAATATATATTATATATAAACATGCATGCAATAAGAATTTGTGAAAAAGAGGCCATGAATATTAAAGAGAGCTGAGAGGATCATATAGGATGGTTTGAAAGGAAGAAAGGGAAGAGAGAAGTGCTATAACTAAGTTGTAGTCTCAAAAATTAAAAATAAAATAAATTAAATTAAAATAAAAAATAAAGTGTGTCTTTGTTATTATATCATAAACCTATTTTATGTTCTTTTAAAACTTTCTTGTAAAATTTTTCTTGACAATAGACTCTTCTCTCATACAATACATCCTGGCCACAGTTGTCCCCTCCACTCCTCCCAGCTTCTGCCTACCACCTCCTCTCTTCCATAAATCTACTCCCCTTCTGCTTCCTCTTCAGAAAAGAGCAGTCCTGCAAGAGACATAAAGTGTGTTTTCATCTTAAACAAATATCCACACCTCATAAATTCACTAGTTTACCAGTAGATGGCAGTGATTAACCTTTACATATCTACCTTCTCTCAGGTTTGAGGAAAAGCCTAGGTGAAAATTTGTTTTCATTTGTTAGTGGTATAGATAGTGCTTGTAATAACTTGAAATTTAAATTGTGTAAATATTCTTCTAAAGTAGTTTTAGCAAATGTGAGATGGCTCACTGGGTAAAAGCACTGGTTGCCAAGCCTGACTACTTGAGTTTGATTTCTGAAACTCACACTGAAGGAGAGAACTGACTCCTGTGATTTTTCCCTCTGATTTCTACTTGTGTGCAATGGAATACACACCACTCATCACTCCTTCCACACACACACACTAACACACACACACACATACACAGACACACCCATACACAGACACACCCATAAGAGCATGTATGAATGCACACACTCACACATGTGAGTATACACACAGAAGAAAATAAAGTGGTTTTAATACATTAAACTCTTTTTCATCAGTAAATTGATATTTCCACAAACACAATTTTCTAAAATTCATAACTTTCTCAAGTTATTACCAAATAATAAAGCAACAGATAATAAATCAAGCCACTTTTGGCTTAGTGAGAGGAAATGAGTCTAATAGGAGGCATGTTGTAGACGATTCAAAAACTTGCTTTGAGGATTTGTGGTGTAGGACACTGTAATATGTGCAAACTGTTTCTCTTAATCAATAAAACCAGCATCTTCATATTGAATGAGAGGCTGGAGGGGGTGACCTTCAGAGCTTTAAGGCTACATTTCCAAAGTTTTGGACTGCATACTGCAGTTTGTATTTTTGAGGGAGAAAAAACAAACAAACAAACAAACATTACCCAATATGTGGTATAAATATTTTAAAAGTTTTAAAAGTTTGCAAAAGAAGGAATCTAAATTTTGTGTGTATATATGTGCATATTCATGTGTGCATGAGTGCTCTCATGCTTACATGTGTGCTTGCTTGCATGTGTGTGTGTGTGTGTATGTATATGTAACTGTGGAGGCCAGATGACAATACCTGGCTGTCATTCCTTAGGTATCATATACCTTGTTTTTAAAAGATGAATTCTCTCATTTTCCCTGCAATTCAACAAGTAGGCTAGGATGGGTGGCCAGCAAACCTTAGGAATCAGCTTGCCTTTGTGTAACCATAGCAGGTTTTGCTTCATATGTGGTTTTGGGATCCAACTCAGGTTTTTTACTTTGTCTGGCAAGCACTTTACTGACAGAAACATCTCCTGAGGTCAGGATTGTAGTTTTTAATTGATTTTATTTTGGTATATGAGTGTTTTGCCTGTGATCGTGTATCTGCATCACATGTGTGCCTGGTAACTAACTGTGGAGGTCAGAAAAGGGTATTGCATTCTCTGGATCTGTAGTTAGGAGTGGTTCTAAGCCACCACCCAAGTGGTTGCTACAAAGTAAGCCTGGTTTCTTTGCAAAGGCAGTCAATTCTCTTGGCTACTGAAATATCTCTCACAGCTCACAACATTCTAATCTTTAAAAGCTCATGAAGTGAAATTCAAGTCTCACCCGTGAAAAACTTTTCCGTTGGCCTATTCTTTCAAATTGCCTAAATTTTGCTTTTAAAGAATGTATTATCCATCCACACACACACACACACACACACACACACACACACACACACACACACATATATATATATATATATATATATATATACATATACTGCTTTCCATAAATATGTTAAACTATTTCAATTTCAAGAAAAGAAATGTGTGATTAAAGTCTCTGAGCCTAATTATTTGGAGGATACACAACCAATATATTATTATTATAATTATTATTGCATTATTTTAATAACACTTTGATTTACAACCAACAAAAGTATTTGAAAACAAGACTCAATTAAGGAAAACAGAGATGATGAAAGACTGCAACTTCCTTTTTAAAAAGTAAACATAAATTATCAGAATAAACTGACCTACAAATTAGCCACCTCATTATTTAGGCCCAAGAGTACAGGTTTTGGGGTTTTGGGGATTTTTTTGTTTTGGTTTAGTTTTTTTGTTTTGTTTTGTTTTTAATCTGTTACTTTACTTTTTTCCATGTTTTTCAAGATTTCAAATGAAACGGTGCTTTTTGTTGTTGTTGTTCTCAGTTTATTTCACTTAGTATAGAGTTCCACAGTTTTGTCTAGGCTGTCCCAAATGATAGAATCTTACTTTTAAGACTGCATAATATTATACTATACATAATTTAAAAACGTATTAAATGTTTATATTGGGAGAAAAGGCAATTATTTTAGGGAGGGGAGCATAAATTATTGCTGCAACTATGGGAAACACCATGTATGTTCTCAAAATTTTAAATTTTCACCTCCTTGCAAAGAGCTGAAATAATTGAAATTGCTATTATGAAGAAATATATGCATTCCCACCTTTATTTCAGCATTATTCATGGTAGTCAGTATATAAATGGTCCTTTTACATATCTACTTTGCCTCTAGACTCTGTGTTTAACAGCATCAGAGGAAATATTCTGTACAAAGTATACATGAGAGATGATACAAAGTATGGATAGGATATTTTATGTGGAAGAGAGTCTATAGATTCAAAAACCTGAATTATAATTGATAGCAAAGGCAAACATCACCTCAATGTAATGCAGTAAGTTTCTAACAATTGGAACAATTATTAACTGGTGGTTCCGGTGAGAGGGGGATAGTGCTCCCAATCAAACTGCAAATATTCCCAATGAAGTTAAAAATGGCATAAAGGAAATATTCAGGTCAAGGTGCAGATTAAATGACAGCTAAGATTCCCTGGTTGTCAGCTCAAAAATAGTAAAAAAAAAAATTAGCTATATATTGAAAAATACATGCCAAGCTTCCACAACAAAACATATTTAAATTTAGGTCACCATAGGGCTAGAGAAAGCCCTAGCCAAAGAAATACCTCATTTTTATCATGCTACCATTTTATGATGTCCTTCCTGGGAATGAACTTTTAGGTCAAGAATAATCTCCACAGAGATCAGTGAAGTCTGATTGAATGGATAGAGCTCAGCAGATAATTTTTATTAAACTAAATGTTACTCATTAGAAAATGGGTTTCAAAAAGTAGCCTTAGCATTTGACAGACTGAGAACATGGAGTTCAGAAAAGATGTTTGGAAATGCACATGCCTAGTAAATCAACCACTTTCTGTCAGATGGTCATGTATACAAGAATGTATGGACAGCATGAATTGGACTTGTTGGGTTTTACAAAAATTACCCAAAAATAGGGGATAGATCTGGGAACAGTTGGGACAGTGAATGTCTGAACTTTGTTCTTAGACAATTTCACACAAATATACAGTGCATACTGACCAATCTCATATTCTGCCCTCTCTCACCCTCAACTCCACCACTGTGTCCCTCTTCCTACTCCACAAATCTCTCCCTCTCTCTTGTGTTCATATTTCATTTTGTTTTTACTTGAGAGAGCCTCAAAACCAATCAGAGAGATGTCAGTTACCCCAGTGAAGTTGCTATTGTATAGGTGGCCCTATAATGCTTGGCAGATTGGTTTTCAGATTCTGGCTGGCCTGATGTTGATATTTCTTATGACCAAGGTGTGGAGCATTGTTCTAGTTAGGCTTCTAATCACCAAAACCAAAAGCAACTTCTCGAGGAAAGAGTTTATTAATATTCAATGTTTGGACCCCAATCTTTCACTGAAGGAAGCTAAGGCAGGAAGTCAGGTGGTAATAAATGGAGTGAGGTTCATGGAGGAATGCTGTTTACTGGCTTGCTTCCCTAGCTTACACTCAACTTTATTATACAATCCAAGAAAATGACAATAGGTCAGTCTGATGAAGGCATTTTCTCAATTAAGGTATCCTCTTCTAAGATAACCGTGGCTTTTGTCAAACAGACAAGAACAAACAAACAAAAGTTAGTCAAGAGCCTGTGTTGTTTTAAGGGTTTCTGGGGCCTACTTGACCAAATTTAGTGGCAGAGTCTCACCATTGGGACTGGGAAAATTGTTCAATAACTCATTGTTCCTGGGAGCAGTGCCATTCAGCTCTGAAAGGAAATTTTTCATATATTTTATATATGAGTTTAATTTCCAGCACCCACATGGCATCTCTCAGCAATCTGTAACTCTAGTTCTAGGACATTCAGCATCCTCTTCTGACCTCTGTGGGCACCAGGCCTACATATGGCACACACACACACACACACACACACACACACACACACACACACACACACACACACACATATGCAGGCAAAACAATCATGCAAAGAAAATAAACATAAATGAATCTTCAAAACTTTATGTATTATTTATTTATGATACAAGATCACAGGTTTCCACATAGAATTTTAATCTTCTTATCCTGGTCACTCCTCCCTACAACTCCACCCCTAACCTCTCAATCCCTGCACTCTCTCCCTACTTAATCCTTTCCACCCAAAGTAATTACTTTTGCCCATGTCCCCTTGTTACTTTATTGGCTTCCATAGGTACTCTATGTTAAATAAACAGAGCAAAAGAGTCAGAGTTAGAAAGAGTATGTCGTGTCTGCTCTTCTGGGCCTGGGTGATGTAACTCAGTATAAGATTTTCAATGTACATCCATTTCCCAGCAAATGTCATAATTTTATTTTTCCTTACAGCTGAATAACATTCTATTACATAACATGTACCCGATTTCCATCCTCTATTCATCAGTTGATGGACTCCTAGGCTGCATCTATTTTTAACATAATGTAAATAGAGCAGACCTGAACACAGATGTGTAGCTATCTAGTAGTATAATAGAGATCATTGTGTAGATGCCCAGAAGCTGAGTCAGAAGACAGTTTTAGTTTTACTTAGTGAGAAACCTCCAGACTGATTTCCGAAGTGACTTCACTAGTTACAGTCCCACCAAAACTGTACAAGTCTTTTCCCCAGATTAACACCAACATTTGTTGTTACTGGTATTCTTGGTGAGGATCATTCTGACTTGGGTGACATAGAATGTTAAAGTGGTTTTAATCTGTGTTCTCTTGATGATTAAGGATGCAAATCACATTAAAGGTGTTCACTGGCATGTGCATTTTGAGACCTACTTACTTCTGTAGCTCATTTTTAATTTGGTTGTTTGCTTTCATGGATTTTTTTTTCTCTTCATACATGCTAGGCACTAAATCTCGTTCATATGTAGCTAGCAAAGATTTTCACCCATTCTGTGTGCCATCTCTTCATGTGATTGACAGTTTCCTTTGCCGTAGGGTATATTTTTTTAATTTCATGAAATCCTATTTGTCAATTGCTGTGTTACTAGAATCCTATTTAGAAAAACACTATATATACTTATATGCTCAGTATTAAAGAATTATGTTAACAAAAATCAGGTTCATAAATCAATCTGAGGACTCACGTATTAGTCCACACATCTACAGATACTTGATTTTTGACAAAGATACCAAAAGTAATCATTGGATAAAGGACAGCATCTTCTACAAATGGTACTTGGAAACCTGAATATCAATGTACAGAGGAATGAAGCTAGACCCCTCTTACACCTTGCACAAAACTCAGTTTCAAATGAATCAAAGACCTGTACATAATATCTCTCTCATACTCTAAATAAGTTTAAAATATTGGAACCCCTTTACTAAAAATGCTCAGAAGACCTTAGTTAATTTCATCAGGTATAATTGTTTTTAATAGTTTTTATTTATAGAAATCATGATTGTTTTCCCCTTTTGATCATATTTTATTTGATGCTATTCTGTACAGTATGGGCAAATATGAATTATTGTTCTATAGATCTCCAGGTCTTAATAGTCATTATATGAAAATGTGTTTTAACCACAAAGCCATCTCTCTAGGAAGAGTAGTAGTAGTTATTTGGACTTAAAAGATGGATAGCATGGTAAGGGATGTTTAGAATATGGCATTTAAAGATGTTTTCTTAACTTAAGATTTTTTGATATTGAGACATGTCAGCTCCTGAGAGCACCCCCCCCCATTCTACTCCAAGTAGAAGATGAGCATCAAAGAATCTCCATTTTCAGATGGCAACATTAGTGGCAAGCTAGTCACTGGACAAGAAAAAGCCTTGTCTTCAACTGTAGACAGAGTGCTGTCCAAAATGGACAAAACATAGAAGCAGGTAAGATGACAACCTAGCTCTGCCAGGATGGAGTGGGCAAGTCCTTCATAATTCCTGCTTTACAATTAACGTCTGTCAGAGATACTTGGACAGAAGACTTAAGATAGATGCCCCAATGTTTTGAGAGAAATTGGAGACTGTCCAGGTAGCCAGTTGTCAGTAATTTCTTAGTTTTAGAAGCTGCTGGCTCTGCACTTTCTGCATAATCAGATATATTTATCATTTTCAGGTCTCTGATGTGGTCGAAGACTAGGTTATAGTCTCACAATTAAGTTTTAAATTTTTTAGGAATTAAAAGGCAGTTGGAGCCGATGAAGGACATTCTGATACTGGCTGCACTCAGGCAGATGCTGCGTGCTGCAGATGACGCCTTAGAAGACTTACCTCTCGAGGACACTGCATCAGCTGATGGCTCCTTCAACAATAGGTCACATATCTAGAATGAAAGTAGACCCTGAGGAGTAAAGAGAAGAGAGATGTCCTAGAACCAATGAGCTCCCACATGCCTGTACCATCTGCAGTTGGTTAATCTTGATGTCTTTCTCAAGTTCCTTAGGCAAAACAAACGACTTTGCTTTTACTTCTCTGGCCCATTTTACAACTCTATGTGCCCCAAGTGACTGCACAGCGGTTACAAAATGATATAGATATCTGCTATTCTAAGTAGAGTGTGAGCTCTTTGAGAAACAGGATTTGGGTTTGTCTTGTAGTACAGAGCTCAGCCCAGGGTCTGATAACCATTAAGAATACTCAGGATAACTTCTCTGTACCACTTTCTCTAACTTGATAATATTTACTTAGATATCTACTCCACATGGATGGGAAGACTCACACAGTGAGATGCTGGAAAGAGAACAAGGAAATAAGGATGGAGAGGGTTTCACTTATCTCTGGTTGAAAACATGAATGTCTCTAAACAAATTTAAATTAATTAAAAAGAGCCAAATTTACTAACAACTTTATTAATTACAATAATGAATTAATTTCATTAAATAAAGTTTCTTTGTAACCAGAAAAAAATAAATAAAAATAAAAGGATGTTCTAGGCCTAAGAAGATGTTTTTAAGTTGATAATGCAAATTAGGATGGAAACTGATTTAGGTATAGAACTTTAACCTCATCAAGATAGATAGATAATAGAATGTTATTATTTGTTGCCAATGTGTATGGACTGGACATTGGAAATGTAGGTTATACCTTATAATTTTATTAATTTTTGCCTAATTGTTCTTATTCTTTTGTATTGTATTCATTGTTATAAGAAAAACAGCCATTTATTGGACTAAAAGGGGGACATATTGGGGGGAAAAGATACACCTTAAATTAAAAAAAAAGAGGATAGGAGAGAGATGGAGAAGAGGGTAGGATGGTGGGAACTGGAGGGGGCTAGTATTGAGATATAACTTGAAAAAATAAATAAATGTTGAATAAAATTCCTTTATTGAGGCTGCTCTTCCAGAGGACCCAGCACCCACATGGCATCTGGCAACAACCATCTGTTACAACCCTTTAGGCCATCTAGTACCCTTTTCTGACCTCTATGAGCACTACGCCTGCAGACGACACACATAACATATATATGAGCAAAACAATCATGCAAAAAGAACTATAAGTAAATCTTCAAACTGTATATATTATTATTGTGTGTGATACGTGTATGTATTCATGTGTTCATGTCACAGCACATGTGTGGAGATAAGAAAACAAATTCCACCAAAGATCCCAGGAATGAAACTCAGCTTCTCAGGCTTGTACAGAAAGCATTCTTACTGCTGAGTCATCTGCCCAGCCCTCATTCTAATTTTTATTGTAATTGACTTAAATTTATATGTAAGTAGTCACATGGTGCTAGTGACTACTATGAGCAAAACAGATATGAGCCATTCTGCATATTAAAAATAATTTCTCAATAACTGTAGCCTATTTTTGGAGAAAACTGCTAGTGTTAATACTTCTTTCAGTCAACAATTAAGGTTGTTTTGGAATCTTTAAAAAGTTCTTTAGTGTGGTTGTTGTATCCTTGTCCTGATTTTCTTATTTGTGTTAATGTGTTTGGAAGCATGTGTTTAATTTTTTTAAAGCTCTTTTGACCTTGGTCTTTTCACTTACTGAATGTATCAAAATTGAGCTTTTAAAAATATAACTTTGGTGCCCATCATGTGCAAAGTACTATGTTATGCTGAGAGAGAGATACAATTAAGTTCTTGTTGCCAAAAGTCTTTGAATTCTTTTGTCTTGCTTGTTTCTGGTAGAGTCTATTTTCCCATTCTGGTAACAACTCACAATCCAAGTGCCTGTGCCTCTTGAGTGCATGGATGACAGGAGGGCCCACTACACTTGAACTACAAAAACCCTTTACTCTTCCATTTTCTCAGTTATATTTTCCCTTCCTTACACATATTCAGAGAATTTATCCAAAGTTATTCAACCTAAAAGCCAAGTGAGAGAAATTTAATTTTCATTTCTTACTAAATTGTGTTTTGTAATCTAATATTAGTGAGGTAGGCAGGGCCAAGGTAGAAGGTGCATATTCATTTAGAGCATTCAATTGAAAATTACCATAAAGCCAGAGGCTGTTTCTTGTTTATAAGTCCCTAATCTGTGTTATCATGTCTTCTGTTTTCTACTTTGCCACATATATGAAAACATTCCCCTTCAGATTTTGAATTTTTAGCATAATATTAAAAATATAATTGTAGAAACCCTTGGAGTATAGAAAAAACTTCTCTATTCTACTTATTTTGGTTTTTCTTATTTGTTCTAGGAGATAATTATTAGGAGAAAGATTAGATCTTATATTAGACAAGATCATGAAAATTATTTAAAAAGAGAAAGGATTTATTTGATAATTAAACTTGAAAAACCAAATATTGAAAACTTATAAATTTATTCTGAAATAATAACTGAGTGTAGCATGAAGAGGTTATGAGTATGTATGTGCATTCTTCTAATATCAGATATTGAGAAAAATAAATATAATTGGAAAAATCAAACCTTTAAATTAATTAATGTAAAAGGAAAGATTAAAATTCTTCAATTATCAAAATTATTATATAAGCTACTATATTATGTTAGAAAAGAAAGTTGCTTTTCTATCTTTAAACAGTTAAATGATGCATACATTTTTCTGGATTTCTTTTACATTAAAAACATTATCTTTTCATTTGAATACTTGAGAACCCATAAAAACACTAAATTTGACTGTGGGTTTGCCTTGCCCAAGTTTGAAACTGCAGCCTTGTTAGCAATTATATTTATTAATAACAATAAATTGTTATATTAGGCTGGAGGAGCAGCTGGAAGTAGGGTTGGTAAAAAACTTTTCCCTATCTGTAGTTTGCTGTTTGTTTTTCTATTTTTTAAAATAAATTTATTTATTTGTTCCTTCAAGTTACATCTCCATCATATTGTCCTCGTTCCCCACTTCCAAGCCCCACACTCCCACCCTCTACCCCCTAACACTTCCATCCCACTTCTCTGGAGTGGAGTATCCCTACATAACAGTCACTTGCCTCAGTTCAGAAGTCATAGGAGGGCCAAGAGCCTCCTCATACACTGGGGGCCTACAAGGCAGTACCACCAGTGAAAAGTATCTCATTGCCAGGGAGAGAAAACTAAAAAAAAAAAAAAAACAAAACAAACAAAAGTCTATGTCCATGTTTCCTTTAGTGCATTGGTTGTAGTATAGATATCCTGTACAATATACCTAAAATCTGACTATAAGTGAATAGATGCCATGTGCATCCTTCTGAGTCTGGGTTAGCTCACTCAGCTTGAACTTTTCTAGTTCCATCCATTTGGCTGCAAATTGCATAATTTCATTGTTTCTCATAGCTGAGTAATATTCCATCATGTAGATGTACCACAGGTTTTTAATCCATTCTTCGGTGAGGGACATCTGGGTTGTTTCCAGTTTCTAGCTATTACAAATAAGGCTGCTATGAACATAGATGAGGAAACTTCCTTATGATTCAGTGAAGAGTCATTTAGGTGTATACCCAGAAATGGTATGGCTAGGTCCTGAGGCAAAGCTATTCCAAGTTTTCTAAGATACTGCCATACTGACCACCATAGAGGTTGCGCAAGCCTGCACTCCCACCAGCAATGGAGGAGGATTCCCCTTTCTCCACACCCTTGCAAGCATGTGCTGTCATTTGAGCTTTTGATCTTAGCCATTCTGACAGGAGTGAGATGGAATCTCAGAGTCCTCTTGAGTTGCATTTCTCTGATGATTAAGGATGTTGAGCATTTCTTCAAGTGTCTCTCAGCCACTAGGGATTCCTCCTTTGTGAATTCACTATTTACCTCTGTTCCCCATTTTTTGATTGGATTATTTGGTTTCTTGGCATTTAATTTCTTGAGTTTTTGTAAATTTTGGATATTAGCCCTCTGTCAGATGTGGGGTTGGTGAAGATTTTCTCCCAGTCTGTAGGTTGCCGTTTTGTTCGAATGACAGTGTCTTTTGCCTTAAAGAAGCTTTTCAGTTTCATGAGGTCCCATTTGTTGATTGTTGGTCTCAGGTCCTGAGCTGTTGGTGTTCTGTTCAGGAAGTTGTCACCTGTGCCAATGAGTTCGAGGGTTTTTCCCACTTTTTCTTCTAGTAGATTTAGTGTGACTGGCCTTATGTTAAGGTCTTTGATCCACTTGGACTTAAGTTTTGTACAAGGTGATAAGTATGGGTCTAATTTCATTCTTCTACAAGTGGACATCCAGTTGGACCAGCATCATTTGTTGAAGATGCTGTTCTTTTTCCATTGTGATATTTTGGCTTCTTTGTCAAAAATTAGGTGGCCATAGGTGTGTGGGTCCATTTCTGGGTCTTCAATTGGATTCAATTGATCTACTGTTCTCTTTCTAAACCAGTACTGTTTTTACTACCATGGATCTGTAGTACAGCTTGAAATCTGGGATGGTGATACCTCCAGAAGTTTTTTTTTTATTGTACAGGATTGATTTAGCTATTCTGGGTTTTTTGTTGTTCCATATGAAATTGAGAATAGCTTTTTCCAGGTCTATAAAGAGTTGTGTTGGTATTTTGATAGGAATTGCATTGAATCGATATATTGCTTTTGGTAGGATGGCCATTTTTATTATGTTGATCCTACCTATCCATGAGCATGGGAGATCTTTCCATCTTCTAAAGGCCTCTTCAATTTCTTTCTTCAACGGCTTGAAGTTCTTGTTGTACAGGTCTTTACTTGCTTGGATAGAGTTACCCCCAGGTATTTTATATTGTTTATGGCTATTGTGAAGGGGGTTGTTTCCCTTATTTCTTTCTCAGCCCATTTGTTTGTTGTATAAAGAAGGGATTCTTATTTCTTTTGAATTAATTTTGTATCCAACCACCTTGCTGATACAATTCTCTGGTGGAATTTTTTGGGTCGCTTATGTATACTATCATATCTTCTGCAAATAGGGATAATTTGACTTCTTCATCTCCAGTTTTCATCCCCTTGATCTCCTTTACTTATCTTATTGCTCTAGCAAGAACTTCAAGTACTATATTGAAGAGATATGGTGAAAGTGGCATACTTGTCTTGTCTCTGAGTTTAGAGGAAATGCTTCAAGTTTATCTCCATTTAATGTGATATTGGCCACTGGCTTGCTGTATGTTGCCTTTATTATTTCTAGGTATGATCCTTGTATGCCCGTTCTCTCCAGAACTTTTAGCATAAAGGGGTGTTGGATTTTGTCAAATGCTTTTTCTGCATCTAGTGAGATTATCATGTGGTTTTTTTCTTTCATCTTGTTTATATGGTGAATTACGTTGATAGACTTTCATATATTGAATCATCACTTTATCCTGGGATAAGCCTACTTGATCATGGTGTGTGATACGTTTGATGAATTCTTGAATTCTGTTTGCTAGTATTTTATTAACGATTTTTGCATCTATGTTCATGACGGAGATTGTTCTGAAGTTCTCTTTCTTTGTTGGGATTTTGTGTGGTTTAGGAATCAGGGTGACTGTGGCATTATGGAATGAGTTTCACAGTGTTCTTTCTGATTCTATTTGTTGAAAGAGTTTGAAGAGTATTGGTGTTAGCCCCTCTTTGAAGGTCCGGTAGAATTCCGTGCTAAAGCCCTGGGCTTTTTTTGGTTGGGAGATTTTTAATGCCTGTTTCTATTTCCTTAGGGGTTATAGGGCTGTTTAATCTGTTAATCTGATCTTGATTTAGCTTCAGTAGGTGGATTCTATCAAGAAAATTGTCCATTTCACTTAAGTTTTCAAATTTGGTGGAGTATAGATTTTTAAAGAAGGGCCCAAATATTCTCTGGATTTCCTCAATGTCTGTTGGTATTCCCCCCTTTTCATTTATGATTTTGTTGATTTGGGTTTTTTCCCTCTGCCTTTTAGCTAATTTGGCTAAAGGTTTGTTTATTTGGTTGATATTCTCGAAGAACCAACTCTTGGATTCATTGATTGTTTGTATAGTTCTTTTGTTTCTAACTTGTTGATTTCAGCCCGATGTTTGATGATTTCCTGCCTTCTGCTCCTCTTGGGAGTGTTTGCTTCTTTTTTTTCCAATTCACCCAGTTTAGCTGTTAATTTTCTAATATGAGCTGTCACAATTTTCTTTTTGAAGGCTGTAATGGCTATGAACTTTCCTCGTAGCATAGCTTTCATTGTGTCTCATAGGTTTGGGTATGTTGTGCCTTCATTTTCATTGGATTTTAAGAAGTCTTTGATTTCCTCCTTTATTTATTCCCTGACCCAGTAGTCATCCAGTAAAGAGTTGTTCAATTTCCATGTGTGTGTAGGCTTTCTGTTGATTCTTTTGTTGTTGAAATCCAGCTTTATTCCATGGTGGTCTGATAAGATACAAGGGGTTATTTCAATTTTCTTGTATCTGTTGAGGCTATCTTTGTGTCCAACTATATGGTCGATTTTGAAGAAGGTTCTGTGAGGTGCTGAGAAGAAGTTGTATTCCTTTGTGTTTGGGTGAAACATTCTGTAGGTATCTGTTAGGTCCATTTGTTTCATGATTTCTGTTAGACACATTATTTCTCTGTTTGGCTTCTGTTTTGATGATCTATCTATTGTTATGAGTGGGGTGTTGAAGTCTCCCACTACTAATGTGTGGGGATCGATGTGCAATTTAAGTTTTAGAAGAGTTTCTTTTAAAAATGTAGGTGCCTTTGTATTTGGGGCACAGATGTTCAATATTGAGATGTCCTCTTGATGAATATTTCCATTAAAGTGTATGTAATGCCCTTCTCTGTCTTTTTTTATTAACTTCATTTGGAAGTCTATTTTGTTTGATATTAGGATGGCTACTCCAGCTTGCTTCCTGGGTCCATTTGCTTGGAAAACCTTTTCCCAGTCCTTTACTCTGAGATAGTATCTATCTTTGTTAGTGAGATATGTTTCTTGTATGCAGGAAAATTATGGGTCTTGTTTACGGATCCAATCTGTAAGTCTGTGTCTTTTTATTGGTGAGTTGATTCCATTGATGTTGATGGATATTAGTGACCAGGGGTTGTTATTTCCCATTATTTTGGTATAGGTGGTCATCCTGTGTTTCTTTTGGTTTAGTTGCTGTGGAATTTTCTATTTCCTCTGTTTTCTTGGGTGTAGTTATCTTTTCTTGGTTGGAATTTTCCTTCTAGGATCTTCTGTAGGGCTGGGTTTGTGGGGAGATATTGTTTAAATTTGATTTTGTCATGGAATATCTTGTTTTCTCCATCTATGTTGATGGAGAGTTTTTCTGGGTATAGTAGTCTGGCTGGGCACCTATGTTCTCTCAGGGCTTGTAGAACATCTGTCCATGCCCTTCTGGCTTTTAAAGTTTCTGAGGAGAAGTCAGGTGTAATTCTGATGGGTCTGCCATTATTTGTTACTTGACCTTTTTCTCTTACAGCTTTTAATATTCTTTCTTTGTTCTGTACATTTGGAGTTTCAATTATTATGTGGCAAGAGGAATTTCTTTTCTGATCTAATCTTTGTGGTGTTCTGTAAGCCTCTTGTATTTTTATTGGTATCTCTTTCTTTAGGTTTGGGAAGTTTTCTTCTATGATTTTGTTGAAGATATTTCCTGGACCATGGAGTCGGGAGTCTTCTCTTTCCTCTATGCCTATAATTCTTGGGTTCCGCCTTTTCATTGAGTCCTTGATTTCTTGGATGCTATGGGTGAGAGATTTTTTAGCTTTCTCATTTTCTTTGGATGTTGTACTGATTTCTTCTATCGAATCTTCCATGCCTGAAATCCTGTCTTCCATCTCTTGTATCCTATTTTTGATACTCGTATCTATAATTCCTGTTCTCTTTCCTTGATTCTCCACTTCCACTCTTAACTCTGTCTGTGTTTTCTTTATTGTTTCCATTTCCATTTTCATGTCTTGAATAATTTTATTCGTTTTGTATATTTCCTGTTCCAATTTGCTTGTCTTTGCCTGGAATACTTTCATTGCCCTGTCTTTTTCCTGTTCAAGTTGATCCACTTTGGCTTGGAGCTCTCTAATGGTATTATCCATTGCTTTCACTTGTGAAATTTTGAATTCTTTGGATTCCTTCATAGATTTAAATTCTTCTTGAAAGGACTCTATCACTTTCCATAATGTAGAATTGTCATCGTTTTCATGTGTTTCAGCTGTGGTGAGGTAGTCAGGGCTTGATGTTCTAGCGTAGTTTTGTTTTGTTGGAGTCATGTCTCCCTGACTTCTGTTGTTTCTGTTTTTCCTCTGTCTTTAGCCATTTGGTTGTGCTTACTTGTTTGTTCCTGTTGTCTTCTGGGCTTGGAGCCAAAGGGGGTGCTTTGGTGTAGCTGTCGTATAGCTTGGTGATCAGTCTCTTTCCACTGGCTGGATGGAGCCTTGTGTGTAGGTTCTCAGTGTGTCTCCGAGAGCTCACCCCTTCCTTTTTCATCCCAATTGGGGACTCAGGTGAGTGGTGGTGATGGTGATGTGTTCCTGTAAATTCCAGGGATGGTCTTCCTATAGATGACAGTGCAGGTTGGCAGGCCTCAGGCTGTTGGGTGGGATTGTAGCTCCCCTGCAGCTTACGTGTTGGACCGTGTTTGTGGTCCTCCCCACCTGCTCACAGTGGGTTCTCAGGGTCAATGTGCATCTAATAGCCAGAAGCACTCTGAGCTGGTACAGCCTATTCCCAGGCAATGAGGAATGGTCTGGATTGTTTCACTGCTCCCAAGTCAGAGCTCTCTATGTTGCAAACTGAGTGTTCAGCCTGCAGTGGCTCTGGTGGTATGGTCCTGTGTTTCCAAGCACAGATTCTGTGGACTCTGGAGGTCCCAATGACTTTTGGACTCTTGAAAGAATCCGACTCCACGCCTGTAAGGTGAGTCACTCAGCAGTGTCTCCCAGTTTGAAACCTCACTGATCCAGGGGGTGGAGCTATATATGCTTACACTCTGGGTTCCCGCCAGAAGGGCCAGTACTACCAAAAGAGTCTAATAATAATAATAAAAAACCCACAGTTTGCTCAGGGCTTGGACCCTGTGGTATGCAGATCAGCCTTCTAACCCTGCCACCTTTTCTGCCACTCTCACAGCTCCACCTACGTGTGTATGGAGCTGGCTTTGGATACTGGCAAATGGGGCCACTGTCATCCAAGTTCCAGTACATAGCAGTGGAGCTGCTATGTAACCTGCAGCTGGAAGAGTATCCTGCTGCTCAGTCCAGCTGCAGCGTTTTCTTTCCCCAATGACTGTAAATCCAATAGAGGGGCCTATATGTATGTCCAGTACCCCTCTGGAGGCGCACAGATATTCCTGGGCTTTCCAAAATGCAGCTGTGGACCTACTGACCTTCAGTACTTCAGTTGGGATTTTTCTTCTAGGATTGTCTGTAGGGCTGGATTTGTGGGTAGATACTGTTTAAATTTGATTTTGTCATGGAATATCTTGTTTTCTCCATCTAGGTTGATAAAGAGTTTCACTGGATATAGTAGTCTAGCCAGGCACCAATGTTCTTTTAGGACTTGTAGGATATCTGCCCAAGCCCTTCTGGCTTTTACAGTTTCTGAGGAGAAGTCAGGTGTAATTCTGATGGGTCTGCCATTATAGATTACTTGACCTTTATCTCTTACAGCTTTTAATATTCTTCCTTTGTTCTGTACATTTGGAGTTTCAATTATTATGTGGCAAGAGGAATTTCTTTTCTGGTCTAATCTGTTTGGTTTTCTGTAAGCTTCTTGGAATTTTACTGGCATCTATTACTTTATGTTGGGGAAGTTTTCTTCTATGATTTTGTTGAAGATGTTTCCTAGACCTTAAAGTCGGGAGTCTTCTCTTTCCTCTATGCCTATAATTCTTGGGTTCCATCTTTAATTGAGTTATTGATTTCTTGGATGTTTGTGGGTGAGTACTCTTTTAGATTTCTCATTTTCTTTGGTTGTTGCACTGATTTTTTCAAGTGAATCTTCCATGCCTGAGATTCTGTCTTCCATCTCTTGTATCTATTTTTTGATACTCATGTCTGTAGTTCCTGTTCTCTTCCCTTGATTTTCCACATCCAGGATTGCCTCTGCTTATGTTCTTTATTGATTCCACTTCCAATTTCAAGTCTTGAACAAATGTTTTCATTTTAGACTTTTCCTGTGCCAATTTGCTTGTCTTTGTCTGCAAACTTTCAAATCTTTCATTGCCTTGTCTCTTGCCCTTTCATGTTAGGCTGTGTTGGCTTGAAGGTCTCTAATGGTATTCTCTTTTGCTTTAAGTTGTAAAATTGAGGATTCTTTAAACTCTTTCAGAGATTTAATTTCATCTTGTAAGACTCTATCACTTTCAAAGTATAGATTAGTCATCATTTTCATGTGTTTCAGCTGTGGTGGGATGGTCAGGGTTTGCTGTACTAGCATAGCTGAATTTTGTTGGAGTCATATTTCCCTGACTTTTGTCAGTTATGTTCTTTTGCTGGCTATTAGCCATATGGTTATTCTTAACTCTTTATTCCTGGTGATAAGAAGGGAGCTTTGGTGTAGAAACTGTATAACATGGTAATCTGTAGCTCTCCATAGGCTGAATGGGGCCTTGTGTGAGGGCAGGTTCTCAGTATGTCTCACAAAGCTCACCCCTTCCTGTTTTGTCCCAATTGGGAACTCTGATCAGAGTTTGTGGTGGGATGTGTTATTCCTGCCTGCAGGCTCCTGAGATCCAATTGGTGTTCTTAGTGATGTTGGTGCAGGTTGGCAGGCCACAGACTGTAGGATGGAGCTGCAGCTCCCCTGCAGCTTATGTGTAGGAACCATGATCATGGTCCTCCTGACCTGCTCTCAGGAGGTTCTCAGGTTCAATGTTCCCCTTATAACCAGAAGCACTGTGATCTGGTATAGCCCACGTCACCCAGGCAATGAGCAATGGTTCAGGGTTGTTTCACTGCTATTGAGTCAGAGCTTTCTATGTTGTAGTCTGGGTATTCAGCTGAGGGTGAAGATAGGTGCAGTCAGGGAATTCTAATGTGGAATTTACACCCTGTCCACAGTGCTTGGATTTGGGGATGCTCAGCTGCCTTTTCCCAGCCAGAATAACTGTGCTCCAGTGTAGCCTGCCTATGCTGACATGGCTGCTGGCAGTTTCCCTGTAGCTAGGGTGTCAGGACTGTGGTTGTGGTCCTTCCACACTCTTCTCCAGAGGTTTCAAGATCAACTGGTGCCTCTAAGTCAGAAATTCTTTGGATCAGTTCAGTCCACCTGCTTGGGCCACACACAATAATTCAGAACTTCTTTAATGCTCCAGACAGAAATCTAGACACTGCAAATTGAGGCAGTAGACAGAGACCCCTCCCAAAGTGGGTGTGGGCAGTGAGTTCCCAAAGCTTCTCCAGTACTTGGACTCAGGGGGAATCTCAGAGGTCTTTTCCCTGTCAGCAGTGCTGTGTTCCAGTGTAGCCTGTCTGGGTTGGCAGGGCTTCTAACAGATTCCCTGTAGCTAGGGTGTCAGGACTGTGGGTATGCTCCTCCCAAGCTATACTTGGGGAGGACCCAGGATCAGCCTGTGTCTAACTGTCAGAAGTTCTGTGGTTGGGCACCGCCTGCCCCCTCGGTTAGCATGCCTCAGTCCAGGGCCGTTTCACTGCTTTGGGTGGAGATCTAGATGTACCAGACTGAGGCTGTAGACTAAGTGCCCTGCTGAAGTGAGCACTGGCAGAGAGTGTCTGTGTATATCTGTGTAACAATAGTAACTGGAAGAAGCTATCAGTTTGGGAGTGAAGGGGACATGGAGAGAGTTAGAAGGACTGGACTTAGGAGGGACTCGGGGGAGGAAATGCAGAGGAGAAAGTTTTATATCTATCTATCTATCTATCTATCTATCTATCTATCTATATATATATATATAACTTATTATATACATCCATTCTGTATTAGATGGCTAAAATCCGACTATAAGTGAATTGATGCCATGTGCATCCTACAGAGTCTGGGTTAGCTCACTCAAGATGGAAAAATGTATTTCTTGTAGAATTGTAAAAGAGATAAAGAGAGAGGACTATTTCAGTCTTAACTACCAAATTTGTCAAAATATCTACATCAGTGTCCATAACACTCTATGAATAAAATGTGTAAGCTGATATCTAAGACCAAGTCCTTCCAAGTCATCACAAGATTAGACTTTTTCTTGCCTCTGTAAGGATTTACCCAGTTATGCACATTCTTACAGCAAGAACTTCCTACCAATTGCATCATAATTATTAATATAAAGATACATATTTTACAGAAACTCTCTTTTTTGTTTTTTATTTTGTTTTGTTTTTTTACTTATTTTTTTATTTTTAAACATTTATTTATTACTTTGTTACATCTCCAATAGATAGGCCCTTAGTCTGTCTATTTAAATTAGACATACTTCCATATCTTAATGCATACAATTATTTGGTTTTTATTCATAATATTATCATTGGTTCCACTTTTTAAAAAATTGTTCTTCCATAATTATGAAAGAAACACAGATGATGTTTATACTACTTGATTATTTATGTAAATGTTTAATCTGATGGCCCCTGTACCTTTATACCCTGAAATATTCCTCCACATGTCTTTCTCTTTGTAATTTAAAATTGATGAGGTAGACCATGGATAGCTTTATGATATATTGGACAAATCTGCCCCCAATCTCTCTGCTGTGTATCTAACACTTTTTCTGACTTGCATGAACTCTACACACGTGTAATTGAAGATCATACACATGGGTAAAAATCATTAATACACATAAAATTTAAAAATAAAAAATTATCAATTAAAAATAGGCTAAAAATGAACAAGTGAGAATTGTACAAGACTATAATAATTCTACATCTTTAGGCATTCCAATAGTTTCTTATGGGATCATTCTCCCCAAAGCCTCCACATTACCAAATCTAAGGAATCTTAATTTTTGGACCTCTTGTCTGCTAGAGGAAAAGGCATGGACCAATGAAGTTAAGTCCACTATGAAAAGAAAGGTGGCCCCTTTAAGACATGAGACATGAGACATGGAATTCTCTGACATGCATGATTGTTACCATTGTGAAATCAGAATGTGATCAAGAAAGGTTATAGATACATGTTGGTCTTTCTGACTAGAGTTTAACAGAATGTTTTCAGAGTTATGGCTTTTCTTTTGTGTTTCATGGTTGCACTTTATTTCCTCCTGAAGAAAATTCTGAAGTTAAAGCAGAAAAATAAGGCTCAGAAATAGAAGACAAAATTTTAAACCATGAAGGAAAGATACGGGGTCAGTCTCATACTTCTTTATCAGGCCTTTTCAGATAAGATCTAATCTCTTTCTTATTTCTAATAGTAACATTAATCTAAGATTCTCTACCATTCTATGGTAGTTGTATATAAGACCTGAAACTTAGGGATGGATCATGATGTATATTTCATATTATTTAACCATTTCTATGTCAAAGTACAAATGTAGCTTTATAGAGTATCTGAAGCTTCCCATTGTCAAATTAATTGTATCAAAGTGGCTACTTAAAAATTATCCTTTCTCTTATAATATTTATTATTATAAGAGAAAGAACCATTTGTTGGACTGAAAGGGGGAGCTGTAGGGGGAAAAGATATACCTTAAACTTAAAAAAAAGGGAAGAGGATGGGGGGTTGAGGGGAAAGAGGGTGGGAGGGTGTAACTGGAGGGGGGAGTAGGTAGGGGATTGTGATTGAGATGTAACTTTAAGAAATAAAAAGTAAATTATAAAAAAAATCCTTAATTTATTTAAAATTATCCTTAATTTTAAAATGACTGTCTAAATACCCATAACACAATGTTGTACCTGTATTCATTGTTAATAGTAAATATTACTCATAGAACTGTCACTATATAGGTGACAAATGATAGTTGGCAGATAGCTAGATTAATAGATGCTTGCAAAGTTACTAGTATCTTTACTTTTGCTCACTTGTCATTTTGTAGGATGTGGCTTAGAACTATCATGATACTTAGAATAGAAATGCAATGTGAGCTATTAGACACTTTATTTCACATTTCCTTAAAATCATAACTAACCAATTTCTCTCCCTCTTAAAAAAAAAATCCCTGTGAAGAATCTCTGGAGTCTATCCCATCAGAAAGCTTTTTCTGGAAGTACTTTTTATCCATCATCACAATTATCAAGAACAAATTCCAAGTAAGCCATCTATCCTTTAAAAGGGAAATGAAAAGTACAAATACTGAAAAAGAAAGACAAGAGAATCTCATTTGGAAATAATTGCTTTAGATCTTTTAAACTTCTGTATTCTTTGGGGGGGTATATGAGGAAAAGTTATAAAGAGAAACAGGCATATTTCAAGACATCACTGTTTCTAACTGTGAAGATATACAAAATGATGTTACTGTCAGAATAAAATACAGCTCTTTAGCATATTTCCTGAGGAAAATCTCGAAATTATACTGTAGAACTTTTGATGCTGTGCTTCCCCATTTATCTAAGTATCACAACTTCTTGGGCATTCTGAAAAAGAACATAGAAACTATTCTCTATCAAGTCTCAAATTTTGTAGTATAATTAAAAGAAAAATGGTTCAGTACTTTCTATCTTATGAGTGCATTGTGCCTCTTGTTTCAATCTAATGACTTCTGCATGACTTCATTCATTTCATATAGAATATAGTCATAACAATCTATTGCATTATAATATTTTAACAATATATGAATATTTTATATTTTGAGGTATTCTAATTTTTTATTCTTAAAATAGCTTTATTGCTCAAGAACACAAAGAAGGCATTCTTTACAACTATCCAGCTCGTAACTGGAATGGCTGTCCCAGACCAACTAATTCTGCAGTAAACTTCGGGAAAAATTCTTTGTTGACCACAAACATGAAACCAATCTTTGTATGTAGAAAATATTTCAACTTCTATTTATAGTTTTCATCATCATAATTGTAGTACAGATAACATAGTGAACTTTGGTATTTATTATGCTAGAATGATAAAACAAAATCAGTTTGGATAAAGGCTTAGAAAGTTTACTCTATTTAAATCACTATATTTCAGTTTGTATAATAGGATTAGGAAATGGTAGTCAAAGAGATAGAATACATAATATTGAATATGTATTAATGTACATATAATGACATGTGGCATGTTTTTGTATTAATTTATTAATTTGTGCACTATAATTTATATATAAAATATTTAAATTTGCTATCACTAGTAAGGAGATTTAAAACCAATGAAAACAGATTAAATGCTAGGAGACTTACTCATAGATGTATTAACATTCATCTTGTACAGTAATAAAATGAACTTTGATAGTATCACAAAACTACTTGTTTTTCTTACATACATATCATCTATCAATGTTTGCTTCTTATTGTAGTGAAGGGATTCTGAGTTGCAGACTATCTAAGCCAGTTTAGAGGAAAGATAGTACATGTATTTAATGGGTATTTAAAAGCAGCTAAAATTAATTTACTAAAAGAAATACTTTATTGCTTTAAATAATTATGGACTTATAGTTAAGTATTTCCTGAAATAACATCATATATGATTAATTTTCTAAGACATAGGCATATCGATGCAAGCTTAGATATTTTATTAAATGTCATGTAATTACATTGATATTTTAAACTTCCTTGCAGAATTTTTCATCATCTGGACCACCAAGAGCAACCTATAATCCAAAAGAAAAGAAATATTCAGTTTAAGAAGAAGCAGAATCTCCTTACAACATTGATCGTGCACATATTAAGTCCACCTACTAATTTCCACATGAAAAAAGTGTTTTTGTGTAAACCTAGACATATACAGCATTTTTTATATTCCAAGAAAACATTACTAATTGGATTTCCATGCTCTAAATACTTTGTTTTTCCTATAATTCTGCTAATTCTTCTCTTTATGCCTTAACTTTTTTCTTTGTTGTCCCCCCTGATGACCATAAGGCAAAACTTTAATTACTTCTCTCCAATTTTATTAATTCAGTGGATACAGATTGTGGTGGAAATTTTGATTTCTTTAAAAACACGGTTGTGTTGAATGAATGTGGTTTTATGTTTTTGTCTCAAGTGTGGGATGTGGGGCGGGTGCTTTGTCCACTGCTGAAAAATAGATTTGTAAGAAGGACATGAAAAATACCCTAATGGAAGAACACATGGTTTTGCTAGTCAGAAGCTCTCACATGCAGGAACATGTTTTTTGCTAAAACAAAACATCCTTTGATGGACAGACTCCTTGAGAACAGGTGATCTGGCTCAGCAGGAAAGTACTTCTTGCAGGAGTTATGACATAGGGCAATTAGAAAACATCTTTATGTGAATTTTGAGGGGGTATAAATAGAAATCCCAGAAACACAGAGGGGCTTTTGCTTGGCATCACTTCTCATAGCTGCATCACTTCGAAATATGCCACACAATGCTTCAAAAGTTGCTTCTTCTGAGACTTATTGTTGCCTTTGCTGGTGAAGACTGACACCGAGACCATGGTCCCAAGAGGGAGTGCAGCAATTGTTATCACAGCTGCCAAAATAGGAGCTGCTACTGTTGCTGCTCCTATCCTTTCTAGACCTCCCCCAAATTGCTGCTGGTTCATGTTGCTGTTGGTTCATATTTTTCCTGCTACCTGTTCTTGTGTGTGCTGTTTGGCTGGACTGCTGGAATCATGTGGTCCTACTTCTCCTTGGTCAATTATTGGTCACTGAAGGATGTGTGGCCAGAGACAATCTCTTCAGTTACATACTCACTGATGAGTTTACCAGGCTCAAATGGATAGCTCCTAACCAATAGTCACAAAGATGGTCCTAGTTAAGCTCAGCAAATCATAAGAAACAACTACATGTTGAGTCACTGAGATAGCTTAGTCAGTAAGGTGGTGATTACTGTTGCACCTTCAAACTTCCTTTGATGTACCCCACTCCCTGCATGTTCTTTTACCTCATTCATGTCTTTTTTTACATTTATTTTGATTTATTGTTTGTTGTTGGTGGTGGTGTCTCGTACATGCTAATATATGCATGGGGAGTCCAGAGGATAACTTTTAGGAGTTGGCTCTCTCCTTCTATCATGTTGGTCCTGGGAACTGAACTCATGTTTATCAGTCACTGGCAGAAAATACCCTACTGTATTATATGGATATATGAATTTGTCAAAGAACAAATTTAATAAGTTACTTGAAATTTTTAAAATGAGTAATTTAGAGTGATATGATAAAAACTATAGTGACCTATCAGTATTAAACAACTAATTGAAGTATACAATTTTAGCATAAATTAATTTGTAAAAACAAACTAACAATTGTCAAATGGTTTCTGTAAAGTGAGTATTCCAAAGAAGTATCAGAAAATCTGGGTTCCTCTCTCCTGTATTTCCTTCTTCCCTAGCTAACTCTCTCAGAAATACTTTCTTACAAAAATACCCACAAGTGTGTATCTTAGGTGATTTTAAAACCAGTCACTTTGATAGTGAAGATTAAGCATTACAATTCTATCACTTGTCAACTTGATATCTAAACTAACACTTTTAAAAATTATTTTATTCTGTTCATTCTTCTTCCATACACTACAACCCAACTGTGACCTCCACTCCCTCCATTTCTCTTAGTTCTTCCCACACATACCTCCTCTCTCTCCCAGATTCCACTATTCCTCCTGTTTCCCTTCAAAAAAGGAGGTTCTCTAGTGATATCAACCAAACTCGATATAATAAGATGCTTCCATTCCTTGTCCCCATAGTCTATAACAATTTCAATCCTGTTTAAAATTTAAGAAATCAAGTCTTGTACAAGGAACATTATATAGAACAAAATTGTAGTTATATATAACAACAAATAATAAAAAAGAAGCCATGAATTTGAAGTAGAGCAAGGAAGGGTATATGGGAGGATTTGGAAAGAGGAAAGGGAAGTGGGAAATGATGTAATTATAATTGCAAAAATAAAAGAAATATTTCTAAAAAAATCATGTCTCACCTGATACTCAACATATTTTAACTGTAAGACCCTATAACGCACACACACACACACACACACACACACACACACACACACACACACACACACACACAAAACCAAACCAAACTGCTATATAGTTCTAAAACACATTTGTACAAACTAATCATTGTCATTCAAAAAGGAAAGAATGGAGCCATAGCAAAGAATGATCAGACCAAAGCAGACTGAAGACAAGCAAGGAGGGCAAATGTCAAATTATACACTCCATGTTCACATCATCTCAGGTTCATGATGGAATATTTTGGGTTCCAAAGGGCTTAGGTAACTCTATATTTCCAGCTTTTCTTCATGAAGCACATATAGCCTTTCTCTTGAGTTGCTTTTATTTTGTGTTATCAGCATCTCTTAGTGGAGATCCCATGATTGTGGCATCTCTAACATCCCCAGGTCTACACTAGAACTTAAGCTTTGCGTTCACAACATAATATAGTTGGCTTTCAAGGTCTCCCTTGTGAGAATCTAATATTGCTGCATGTTGATTGACCCCAGTGTCTCTCTGGAACTGTTCTGGAAGACTCTGCTATGCTATCAATTTTGCTTCCTTCATTTCTCCAGTACCACATAGATGGTTCTGCCAAGTCCTACTTCCATCTTGTGATGGAGCTTGTTCCCTTTGGTCTACAGTTGTGTCAGCTTCTGTGAGCTGATCATGGTGAAATATTTGATCGGTTAGGAAACTACTTTTCTGAAGGGCTTTCTGACAGTAGAATTTTCTACTTCAGATTATGCATTTTCCTTCCAAATGAACATACATTTTTTTCAGAATATATCCTTTAAAATAGGTAGGACAAAGCATTATGTTTCTTGTTAATAATTTTCTCTTTAACTAATCTTTTTTAGCAGTTACAGCAGCTTTCAAACCTTACTTGTTTGTAAGATTGAACTTGTTCATACTCTTCCTCACCAAAATTTACATTTTTAATATCTTTCAGTTGTATGTTTTGCTTACTTTTACACTTGACCTGACTGACAGAAGTAAACACTAGCCGCAGCATTTTCTGAATAATATCCTGTCTTAAAATTTTCTCCACTGAAACAATTTGTCCATTATCTTTAAATTCAACCTCACTCAAGATCTTAGAATATAAATAGAATTTAACTGGATTATTTGGTAGACTATTTTCTAAGTGTCTTCTAACTCAGATCCTGATAAAGTAATCTTTCTTCTGTTCTGAAACTTCATGAAATGAGACCTATTGTCTTGAGTTTCTCTTAGTATTCTTTTTTTCTACATTCTGATTAGAATGGTCCATTAAGCTCTGGTTATACCATTCAAAGTTTTTTTGTAGTCCAACATTCCAAACCCTTAATATTTCTCCTTCAAATCCTAACGACCTAAGAACCACATGGTCAAGATTTTTGTTTTTGTTTTTGTTTTTTTCCATCAAGGAAACTACTTTTGTTTTTTTTTCACACTAATTTTCTGTGTTAGTTATTTATAACCTTGCTGGAACAAAATGTCCTGAAAAACAAACAAACAAACAAAAACCTCAACTTAAATAAGTTTGTTTTTATGTCTTCTTAAGTTTCTTTCTTTAGTGCCTTAAAGCTTTTATTACACAAATCTTTCACCTGCTTGGTTAGAGATATCCCTCGATATTTTTGAAGCTATTTCAAAAGGTATTGTTTACCTGATTTCTTTCTTAGTCTATCATTTATGTATACAAAGGCTTCTAGTTTGTATGTGTTAATTTTGTGTCCTGCTACTTGGTTGAAAGTGTTTATCAATTGTAAGGGTGTTCTAGTGGAGTTTTTAGGATATTTTTATGTGTAAAATCACATTACGTGCAAATAAAGATACTTGAATTCTTCCTTTTTTATTTGTATCCACTTGGTTTCCTTCAGTTGTCTTACTTTTCTAGCTTAGGCAGGATTTCACATACTGTACTGAATAGATATGGAGAGAGTGGAAATTCCCTTTTCTTGTCCTTGATTTTAGTGGAAACGCTTTGAGTTTTTCTCCATTTAGGTTGATGTTGACTACGGGTTTAGTATAAATTGCCTTTATTATGCTGAGGTATGTCCATTGTATCCCTAGTCTCTTTAGGACTTTTATCATGAAAAGATGTTGAATTTTGTCTAAAGCCTTTTCAGTACCTAATGAGATAATCATATGGACTTTGTCTTTTAGTTTATCTATTTGTGGATTACATTTGTTTTATATATATATATTAAGCCATCCTTGCATCTCTGGGATAAAGCCTACTTGATTGTGGTAAATAATGTTTTTATATGTTCTTGGAATTAGTTTGCAAGTATTGTATTTAGATTTTCTCACATATATGATCATAAGGGAAATTGGTCTGTAATTTTCTTTTTTTGTTGGGCCAGTATGGTTTAAATATCAGGGTCATTGTGGCTTTACAAATATAATTAGGAAATGTTCCTTCCATTTATATTTTGCAGAAATAATTTGCAGTTTTAATTCTTCTCTAAAGGACTGGTAGAGCTAAATAATTCTGGTCCTGGGCATTTTTAGTTGGGAGACTTCTAATTACTACTTCTATTTCACTAGCAGTTATGTGATGGGGTGGTGTTAAGCATTCTAAATGTTAATTGGTTCTGTTTTCTGTCTGTTACTTAATTGACTCTGATTTGTTAAATAAATGCTGAGGCCTGGAGATTGGACAAAGACAGAGGTAGGCAGGACTAAGGTACGAGGGTTTTTACAGAGAGACAGAGAACATCTGGGGGATAATAGGCTGGAGAGAACTCAGGGGCAGACAAGGAAGACAGGCCATGGGGTAGATTACAGAAGATCCTTCCACATGGCCTGGAACATCAGCTTAAGCATGGAGAATAATAGTCCAAAGGGACGTATGTATATATGGGGTCATATTTGGGTAATAGAATTATGAGGTAGCTTAGATGGGCTAGAATTGTACAACCCATGCCTAGGCTTGTTAATATCCACCTGGTGTCTGTGTGTACTCATTTATAATGGCGGGTTAAGTATTAACACCGCCAAACCAATTAAAGATAATATAAATACTGGTTAAACTATTTAGTTAGCATTTTTCAACAGTTATGTGTCTCTTTTAAATGCTTATGTGATCTTGATTTAAGTTTGATAGGTTGTATATAACAAGAAAGTTATCAATTACATTAAGGTTTTTCTAATTTGGGGGAGTAAAGATTTTTGAAGTATGTCCTTATGATTCCCTGAATTTTTTTTCTTGTCTGTCATGTCTTTTTCAACTCTAATTTTTTTTTAATTTGTATCTTCTCACTCTGCCTTTTGATTTATTTGGTTAAGGGTTTGTCAATATTATTGATTTTTCTCAACGAACAGGTTTTTCTTTTATTGATTCTATATACTGTTTTGTTGTGGTTGTTTTTTTTTTCTATTTTATTAGATTCGGCCTTGAGTTGGATTATCTTCCCATTCATTTCTTTTGGAAGTTACTTCTTCTTTTTGTTATAGAGCTTTCAGGTGTGTCATTAAGTTACTAATATGAGATCTCTACAGTGTTTTCATGGACACACTTAGTGTTATAAAAAATCTGTCTCTTGAACTAATTTCATTATGTCCCATAATTTTGGGTGTGCTGTATTTTCATTTTCATTCTATTCTAAAATTTTTAAATTTTCTTCTTAATTTCTGTCTTGTCCCATTTTTCATTCAGTAGAGAGTTGTTCAACTTCCATGAGTTTGTATACTTTACTTTTTTTCTGATTTCAAGCTTTAAACCATGTGCTCAGTTGGATTCAGGATGTTATTTAAATTTTCTTCTATTTTTTAAGACTTGCTTTGTGTTAAAGTGTATAGTCAAATTTGGAGAAAGTTCCATGAGATACTAAAAACAAGGTACATTCTTTTTATTTTGGGAAAATATTCTGTAAATATATGCTAGCTCCAGTTGATGTACATTTAACTTCAACGTTTCTGTTTAGTTTTTGTCTGGATGATCAACCTATTGGTGAGAGGGTAGTATTTGTGATTTGAGCTATAGTACTGTTCTTTTTATGTACTTGGGTGTCCTTTGTTTAGCATATAGATGTTTAGAATTACAATATCTTCTTGGTGGATTTTTCATTTAAATGTACATAGTGTCCTTCCCTTCAATTTGATTAGTTTTGGTTTGGATTCTATTTTGACAGATAATAAAGTGGCTTACATTGGATTGCTTTTTGAGTCCATTTGCTTGGAATATCTTCCTTTCATCCTTTAACCTAAGGTGATGTCTAGCCCTCATGGTAAGGTGTGTCTCTTGGGTCCACCAGAAAAAATGGGTCTGTTTTCTAAACCAATCCATTATTCTATGGCTTTATATTGAGGAATAAAGGCTATTAATATTGAGAGTAATCAATGAACCATGTTTATTTATTCCTGTTATTTTGTTGTAATGATATGGTGTTTTCCCTTCTTTTGATTTACTGGTCTGGGATCAATTATTCCTTGCATGATCTTAGGTGTGCCTAAACTCTTTAGATTTTTTCCCTTATATTGCTTCTAGATTTGCAGATCCTGCTTAAATTTGTTTTTTTTTTTTAAATCAAGAATGCAATGTAGAGCTAGGCAGTTGACTTACCTGCTTCCAAGTTTTGTCCTTTTCAACTGAAGATAGATGCTCCAATGATATAGAGAGAAATTGGAGACTGTCCAGGCAACCAGTTGTCTGTCATTTCGTGGTTTTGGAAGCTAATTGAACTGCACTTCCTGTTTATTCATGTATTTATCCTTATCATGTCTCTGATGTGGTTGAAGACTAGATAGTTACAGTCTCACAGTAAATTTTAAGTTGTTTGGGAATTAAAAGGATGATTTAGGACTAAGAAGATGTTTTAAGTTGGTAATGCAAGTTAGGATGGAAACTGAGTTAGGTTTAGAATTTAAACTCATCAAGATAGATAGATACTAGAATATTATTATCAATTGACAAAATGTATGGACAGGAGATTGGGAATGTATGTTATACCTTAAATTTTTCATAATTGTGACCTAATTGTTCTTATTGTTTTGTATTGTATTTACAATTATAAGAAAAAGAGCCTTTTATTAGACTAAAAGGGAGAGCTGTTGTGGGGGGAGATACACCTTACATTTTAAAAAAAAAGCAGATGAGAAGATGAGGGGGAAGAGGGTAGGATGGTGGGACTGGGAGGAGGAGGAGGGAGGGGACTGTGATTGAGATTAAACTTGAAGAAATAAGTAAATGTTGAAAAAGAATGCGTTATTTCCTCTATTGTGATTGAAAATTTTACTATGTATGGTAGTCTGAACTGGCATCTGTGGTCCATTAGAGCTGACATAACAGCCCTTTGTATTCTTCTTGCTTTTAGAGTCTCCAATGAGAAGTCAAGAGTTATTCTAGTTGATGCTACTTGGACTTTTCCATTTGCAGTTTAATATTCTTTCTTTGTTCTGTACATTGAATGTTCTGTTTATTATACATCATAGGGAATTTCTTCTCTGGTCATGTTTATTTGTTATTTTTTATGTTTCTTGTATCTTGATAGGCATCTCCTTCTTTAGGAATTTGCAGGTTTTTTTAAAGTTTTATTCATTTTGCATCCTGATTATAGTCAGCCACCCCCTTCTCCACCCAGTCCCACCCTCCCACCCTCTTCTTTTCCCTTTTCCCATCCCTTTCTCTTCAGAAAAGTGGAACCCTCAAATCAATCCAAAACTGGTACACTGAAATATTGGCCAGATTCTAACAACATAACAGTACCTTTCCCCAGTATTTAAGAGTCACAACAAAGATTCATACAGTAATATGTAAATTGCTAGTGCTGTTATTCTTCAAACTTTCCTTATCCCATGGGTATGGTATGAAGGACATAAAAACACTGGTTGTCAGTTCAATTGCAATCAAATTGGTCTCAATTATCTGCCCTTCCTACACTGTTTCTGTCTAAGACACTGCGAAATAATATCTGCCCTTTCTGCACTGTTTCTGTCAAAAAATTGCCATCTAATATCTGCCCTCTCTACACTGTTTATGTCTAAGATATTGCCATCTAGTATCTGCCCTGTTTACACTGTTTTTGTCTAAGACATAACCATCTAATATCTGCTTTCCCTGCATTGTTCCTGTCTAAGATATTGCCATCTTACATCTGCCATCTCTGCACTGTTTCTGTCTAAGATATTGCCATCTAATATCTGTGCTTTCTGCAGTTTCTGACTAAGATATTGCCATCTAATATCTTTCCTTTCTGCACTGTTTCTGTCGAAGACATTGCCATCTATTATCTGCACTCCATACACTGTTTCTTTCAAAGATATTGCCATCTAATATCTGCCCTCTCTTCACTGTTTCTAACACATGGCAATCTAATATCTGCCTTTTCAGCACTCTTTCTGTCTAAGACATAGCCATCTAATATCTGCCCTCTCTGCACTGTTCCTATCTGAGATATTGCCATCTAATATCTGCCCTCTCTGCACTGCTTCTGTCTAAGATATTGCCATCTAATATCAGTGCTTTCTGCACTGTTATTGTCTAAGATGTTACCATCTAGTATCTGCCCTTTCTACTCTGTTTCTGTCTAAGACATTGCCATCTAATATCTGCCCTTTCTGCACTGTTTCTGTCTAAGACATTGCCATCTAATATCTGCCCTTTCTGCATTGTTTCTGTCTAAGACATTGCCATCTAATAGCTGCCCTTTCTTCATTGTTTCTAAGACAATGCCCCCTAATATCTGCCCTCTCTACACTGTAATATCTAAGACACTGCCATCTAATACCTGCACTCTCTACACTGTTTCTAAGACATTGTCATCTAATATCTGCCCTTTCTGTACTGTTTCTGTCTAAGACATTGCCATCTAATATCTGCCCTTAATGCACTGTATCTGTCTAAGACAATGCCATCAAATATCTGCCTTTTCTGCACTGTTTCTGTCTAAGGAGGTACCATCTATTGTCTGCCCTCTATACACTGTTTCTTTCTAATACATTGCCATCTAATATCTTCCCTATATACACTGTTTGTCTAAGACATTGCCATCTAATATCTGCCCTTTCTGCACTGTTTCTGCCTAAGACATTGCAATCTAATATCTGCCCTTTCTGCATTGTTTCCTTTTAAGACACTACCACCTATTTCTGCCTTCTCTACACTGTAATGTCTAAGATATTACCATCTAATACCTGCCCTCTCTAAACTGTTTCTAGGACATTACAATCTAATATCTTCCCTCTGTGCCCTGTTTCTGTCTAAGATATTGCCATCCAATATCTGCCTTTTCAGCACTGTTTCTGTCTAAGGCATTGTGATCACATACTGCCCTTTCTGCACTGTTTCTGTCTAAGACATTGTCATTTAATATCTGCCCTTTCTGAACTGTTTCTGCCTAACACATTGCAATCTAATATCAGACTTTTCAGCACTCTTACTGTCTAAGACATTGCCATCTATATCTGTCCTTTCTGCACTGTTTCTGTCTAGGACATTGCAATCTAATATCTGCCTTTTCACCACTCTTTCTGTCTAAGACATAGTCATCTAATATCTGCCATCTCTGCACTGTTCCTATCTAAGATATTGCCATCTAATATATGCCATTTCTGCACTGTTTCTGACTAAGACATTGCCATCTAATATTGGCCCTTTCTGCACTGTTTCTCTCTAAGACATTGCCATCTAATATCTGCCTTTTCTGCAATGTTTCTGTCTAAGACATTGCCATCTATTATCTGCCCTCTCTACAATGTTTCTTTCTAAGGTATTGCCATGTAATATTTCCCCTCTCAACACTGTTTTTTCTAAACATACCCATCTAATATCTGCCCTCTCTGCAATGTTTTTGTCTAAGACATTGCCATCTAATATCTGCTCTCTCTACACTGTTTCTAAGATATTGTCATCTAATATCTGCATTTTCTGCTATGTTTCTGTCTAATCATTGCCATCTAATATCTTCCCTTAATGCACTGTTTCTGACTAGGACAATACCATCTATTATCTGCCTTTTCTGCACTGTTTCTGTCTAAGACAATGC
>CAJQZJ010036761.1:0-25949 GCA_907164525.1 Lophiomys imhausi
CACACACACACACACACACACACACACACACACACACACACACACACGAATAAATGAATAATTAGCTGACTACACATGCAGACATACAGGATATAAGAATGACTTAGCAACTGTTCCAGATAGTCCTGGCACTGCACACTGTTGGGGAGACTAGCAATGACTAAGCTAATACTATGCAAAACAAACTAATCACCCGTAGGGAAAGTTACAAATGCTTCCTTACCTTTAAATTTTTGTTAAAATATTAAAAACCCTTTTACTTCTAGTTACAGATGTGTAAGAAAGTGAGCGGGGGGGGGGGGCAGTACTAAAACCACACCAGGGCAGTTTTAGTTGGAAGGGGCTGGTCAAAAGGTGCCACTTGTCATCAGGAAGGAGTTGGGAAGGCACCGAAGGTGCTCAGAATACATTGTGTGAAATTCTCACAGTCTGCCATTGTGTTATCATGCTATGTATGCCCAGTTCATGAAACCACAAGAAGATAGCCAGGAGTCCAACTCAGGCAAAAGCAAAAGGAGGGCTGGAGAGATGGTTCAGTGGCTAAGAGCAAAACCAGAAGGATCTTTAATGGGAGAGAGGCAAGTCTAGACAGGGACCGGACATTTTCTCCACACAGGGAGACAATGAACGGCCCCAAACCTGGAAACTTTGGGGCTCTTAAGGGCTAGGCAAGGAAGAGGGACAAGCAAGCAGGGCAGGTGGGGTGGGCTTTCAAGCCTTGGCATTATATGATTGGCTAAGCATAACTGACCTTTAGATAGATTGGTCTGGACCAACTGGCCAAACCATAAATGGGCCAGAGGCACATCTGGTATTGTAATATCCTGATAAACCTGTTTGTGGGAGTGGAGGGGGTACTTCCAGTCATTCCCAGTCTCCAGGGCTGTTGTCATAGGGTTGGAATGTACAAACATTGAGCCATTTTTCCTTGAAGGTCCCGGTTATCTGTGGTTTGCACAGATGGTCCCTGTCTCCTTGAGCTCAAGGGCTCTAGGGAGCTGTGTGTGGTTTTGCTCTCAGGCTAACATTGCTGCTTTGTTCTTTAGCTGAGGGGGTGGGTAAAAGCCAGGGTGAGGGTCTCTACCCTTTCAGTCATGCCTACATCAGCTAATCCCCTTGTAACTCCCTTGGTTTTCCATTCTAATGTCACTTCCACCGTTACCAGTTTTCATTTCTCTGTGTTACTCTCGCTCGTCACACTGGCCGACCTTGTTAGATTTTTCACTTTCGCAAAATATCCCACAGTTTATCACTGGAAGGTGAGGAAATGGCAGAGCTCCATTCTGCACTATCTGTGTTTGAGCTGAAGACCAGATGGGCAGGAATCAATTACCAAAAAACATCTCTTCTCCCTTCCCCCCTGCTTTGTGTGTGTGAGACTTAATGAGTTTAATTATGATCGACTGATGAGCGTCGGTTGGATTTTTTTTTTTAATTAATGCACCAGTAACTTACCAGGGGCTACACCACTGAAGAAAATTAATCTCAGTGACCATGAATCATTCTTCAAAGTACATTTGCAGTTATTTGTATTTTTGTTGTTTTAGCACTAGGCCTTATTCCAATGTCTTCTGCCTTGCTCTGTTCTGAAAGAAGTTCTTGTCCTTCGTTGCTGTTGTTGTTCTGGGTGTCACGTATTGTTTCTCTGTAACTGCTTTGGAGATTTCTCTCTTCATCAGTATTATTCTTTTAGATTTATTTTATTTTCAGTCATGTGTATGGGGAGGGTGTTTGATACATGCATATGAGTACAGATACCCTTAGAGGCCGGAAAAGGACATCAGATCCCCTGGAGCTAAAGTTGCAGGTGGTTACAAGCCACCCAAGGTGAGTGCTGGGAACTGAACCTGGGACCTTCAAAAGAGCAGCAAGTGCTCTTCACCCTTGAGCTATCTCGCTAGCCCCATCAATAGTTTATTTATTCAAATCACCAGTGTCATTTCCAGGGTAGTTTCTATAAGTTGTCATCTCTCATTATGTGTTATTATTTCCTTTGCTCCTTTGCAGGTCTGGTGTTGTTTTTTGCTGGATCCTGATCGATTTGAGCCTTGTTGCCGCTGGCTAACTTTATAACCTTATAACCATTTTTGAGCCCGCCCTCCCCATCTTTACCCTCACTGTGATGCAGCTCAGTTACTTAGAAATAATTTCATACTTCCAAAAAGTGTTTTAAAATCTAAGAGTTGGAGCCGGGCCGTGGTGGCGCATGCTTTTAATCCCAGCACTTGGGAGGCTGAGGCAGGCAGATCTCTGTGAGTTTGAGGCCAGCCTGGTCTACAGAGTTACTCCAGGAGAGCCAGGGCTACACAGAGAAACCCCATCTCATAAATAAATAAATAAACAAACAAACAAGAAAGAGAGAGAGAGAGAGAGAGAGAGAGAGAAAGAAAGAAAGAAAGAAAGAAAGAAAGAAAGAAAGAAAGAAAGAAAGAAAGAGTTGGTCCTGAGTTTGAGGCCAGCCTGGTCTACAGAGTTACTCCAGGAGAGCCAGGGCTACACAGAGAAACCCCATCTCATAAATAAATAAATTAGAAAGAAAGAAAGAGTTGGTCCTGGCAGCCTTTCATCTCTGGTTAATATTGCTCTACAACACGCTTTATCCAGTGAAAGATTGTTTTTGGTGGTCACCACTCTTCCTGGTGCTGAATGCTGGGCTCCTTCCCTGGCTCATTTTGAAAGGTTCTTTCCCCCAGCCTGTTCCTGTCTTCCCATGCACTGACCTGCACTTACCTGGATGAGATTCAAGCAGGACTGTAAAAATCTTTTCATCTCTCTTCTCCCTATGACCCATGTGACTAGCTGCCTAGCCTCCTTGAAATTCTAACTTTACCTCTCCCACTTCCAGAGATTTCTGGGCTGGGAATAAATCTATTCCATGCTGTAGCCTGGAAGCTCTCTGCAAGTGGCAATGATACATACAGTCTGGAGGTCGGAGTGGCTTTGTTCAAGCCACCAATTAATGAATTAAAAGGCTGAAAAAAAAAATCTCAGCTACAACAGGTAGCAGCAGAGAAATGTTACCCACCACAGACATGCAGCAGCAAACACAGAGAAAAAGACTCTGAAAAACAGAAGAGGAACTCAGGAAACTGAAAATTCCAGTCTCTTCTTTTTTGTTTGTTTGTTTGCTTTTTGTTTTTCGAGACAGGGTTTCTCTGTGTATCAGCCCTGGCTGTCCTGAAACTCACTGTGTAGACCAGGCTGGCCTCGAACTCAGGAGATCCACCTCCCTCTTCCACCCGAGTGTTGGGATTAAAGGTGTGCGCCGCCACACCCAGCTTGTTCAGTCTCTTCTTGAGGGCTAGGGTTTTTAAGTTTCTGAAGAGTTTTCCTCCCCTAAATTAGAGCTCGTCAGTTTGAAAAAAGAAAGAATAGGCCAGGTGTTGGTGGCACATGCCTTTGATCCCAGCACTTGGGAGGCAGAGGCAGCCTATATGTCTATATGTCTGTGAGTTAGAGGTCAGCCTGGTGTACAAATCAAGTCTAAGACAGCCAGAGCTCTGTTACACAGAGAAACCCTGTCTCCAAAAAAAAAAAAAAAAAGAGAGCGAGAGAGAGAAAAGAAAAAGAAAGAAAGAAAAGAAAAAACAAAGCATGGTTGATTGGTCCACAGCTGTTAACAGGTCCTGATCCTGCCTTGAATTTGTTGAGCCAATCCATCAGCAGGGGCCTGCAGGCAGGAGAAAAGGCCCACAGGCCTTTGTTGTAAGCTGCCAGGCTTTTGTCTCAAGTCAGGGATGTGAGGAAGAAGCTGGCCAAAGTTCAACACCTTCATTGCCTATCCAAGCCTCTTTCCATATCTGTCTGCCTGACAGGGAGTCTGTCAAACTCCTTGTCTCACAGTAATATGGTTTGTCCATAGGTCCTTGCTCTTTCAGAGGTGGTTACACATTTTTAGTCCCATGGCAATGATATCCAGTATTTCAAAACAATTGCGCGCTCTCTCTCTCTCTCTCTCTCTCTCTCTCTCTCTCTCTCTCTCTCTCTCTCTCTCTCTCTCGTGTGTGTGTGTGTGTGTGTGTGTGTGTGTGTGTGTGTGTGTGTAGTCTAGCTTTTTAGTCATTTCAGACTAGTGGGTAAATTCAATTCCCAATGCTCCATCTTATCCAAAACAATCCTAATTCCTCTCTCCAACCCACTCCGTCTATAGGAATACACAAAGTAGTTTCTATAGTATGAACAGCTGTTTAATTATTTTTATGTGTATGAGTGTTTTTGTCTGTATGTCTGTTTATCTTGTATGTGCCTGGTGCTTGTGGAGACCAGAAGGGGGGAATCAGATCTCCTGGAACTAAAGTTATAGACAGTTGTGAGCTGCCATGTGGGTGCTGGATATTGAACCTGGGGTCTTCTGGAAGAGCAGCAAATGCTCTTAACCACCGAGCCACCCTTTCAGCCCCTTACTGGACAGCTCTGGGAAGCTTTATTTCCTTATTCTCTGACTATTTTTTCCCTAGGCTGTAACGTGGTCATTGCTTCCCGGAAGCTGGACAGATTAATCGCCACTGCCGATGAGCTAAGAGCCTCCTTGCCTCCATCCAGCCATGTTCAAGTCACTCCCATGCAGTGTAACATCAGGAAAGAAGAAGAGGTAATGGGAATATAGCCGCATCGCATGCTTACTCAATGTTCTCTGCAGAGGTGGCTTCTAACCCCAGCTGGACTTCAAGGCTCACCAGAAGGCACAGCCTGTGAGGAGAGCTGATGACCTCAGAAGGAGGAGTGGTAAAGCAAGAAAGGGGAGCTGAGCAAAGAAGTGCTCTCAGCTACAGACCCTTTAAGACACTAGTTCTTATGCTGGGCATGGTGGCACAGGTCTTTAATCCCAGCACTCCGCACTAGGGAGGCAGAGGCAGGTGGATCTCTGTGAGTTCAAGGCCAGACTGGTCTACAAAGCAAGTCCAGGACAGCCAGGGGTACATAGAGAAACCTTGTCTTAAAACACCAAACAACAACAACAACAAAAAGGCAGTAATTCTTAATCTTCCTAATGCTACAACCCTTAATATACTTCCTTATGTTATGGTGACCACAACCAATTTTGCTACTGTTGTGAATCATATGTAAATATCTGATACACAGGTTATCTGATATGCAACCCTTGTGAAAGGGTCATTTGACCCACAAAGGAGCCGCAACCCACAGGTTGGTGACCGCTGTTTTGGGGCATTTCTTAGTGTTCATTTTTGACTGATTTCATCGCTATTACTTAAGGTTGGTACTCAGAAATTAATAGCACTGAGGTTTGTTGTGCTTAGGGGTGATCCGATTTTTTGGTGTACCTTGACATCAAAATTAGAATTTTGGCTTATGATTTATGAGTACGGTACTGTGGTATTATGGTATTTATGAGTATTTTACTGTGGCTAAATTCACACTGTGGGATTTTGAGGTTTATTTACTGGTAGCACTGTGTGTTTGGGTTGCAGTATTTAGAATTAATATGCATTATAAGAGTCTACAAACCTGCATTTTATTGCTTAGACACGTGACTGGGCCAAGTCGTGAGTTAGATATTAAACTTTTACTTTCAATGTTTCTTTAGGTGAATAATTTGGTCAAATCTACATTAGTTAAGTATGGCAAGATCGACTTCTTAGTGAACAATGGAGGAGGCCAGTTCCTATCTCCTATTGAAGACATCAGTGCAAAGGGATGGCACGCTGTGATCGAAACCAACCTGACAGGGACTTTCTACATGTGTAAAGCAGGCAAGTGCCTCGACAACGACGATGCGTCTTCAGTGAGAAATCTCAGGGAATGCTGGAAGAGAAGCTTTAACAGCTTCAGAAGCCTCATGCCACTAACATTTGACCCCCATTTATCTGGAGTCTTATCAAGATCCATATCTTTTATTTGTAGTTTGTGTCTCTCTTTTTTTGTTTATTTGGTTGGTTGTTTTGTTTTTGTTTTTTTGTTTTTCAAGACAGGGTTTCTCTGTGTATCCTTGGCTGTCCTGGACTCACTCTGTAGATCAGGCTGGCCTTGAACTCACAGAGATCCGCCTGCCTCTGCCTCCCGAGTGCTGGGATTAAAGGCATGCGCCACCACGCCTGGCCACTGCAGACAGCTGTGAACTGCCATGTGGGTGCTTGGATTTGAACCCGGGTCCTTTGGAAGAACAGCCAGTGCTCTTAACCGCTGAGCCACCCCTCCAGCCCCGGTTTGTGTCTCTTTAGAGACTTAATTGTTTTTCTTTTAGTAGTGTATGTGTATGCCTGGGTGTGTGCATATGCACGGTGGGCATAGGGTGGCCCGAAGAGGAAAGGATAGGAATCAGAGCTCACAGGCAGCTTACCTATAGGTTGTTGTGAGTCACACAGTGGGAGCTGGGAACAGAACCTGAGTCCTCTGCAAGAGCAGCCAGTACCTCACCACTGAACCATCTCTCCAGCCCCTGAGTCTCCTTCATTTGATCTGAATCTTTTTAAAGAACCCATGCTCTTTCGTTTTCTAATTAATAAATGCCTGGCTGTTATTTCTTTCTTTCTTTTTTTAAAGAAATCAATATTAGGACTCTCTGGCTACCTAATATTAGGCAGTCCTACCATTAATTTATAGAATGCTCCAAATTCAGGATTTCTCTTGTTCTGGTGATGATAAAATGTACTTTAAAGGGGGATAGAGAGATGGTTCAGTGGTTAAAAGCATTGGTTGTTCTTCCAAAGGACCCGGGTTCAATTCCCAGCACCCACATGGTAGCTCATAATTGTAACTCAAGTTTCAGTTTTCAGGATCTGACACCCTAACACAGACATACATGTAGACCAAACACCAAATTAAAAAAAAAAAAAACTGGAGAGATGGCTCAGCAGTTTAGCACTGGCTGTTCTTCCAAAGGACCCAGGTTCAAATCCCAGCATGCACATGGCAGTTTGAAACTGTCTGTAATGGCCATTCTTGGTGGCGCATTAATCCCAGCACTCAGAAGGCAGAGGCAGGTGGATCTGTGATTTCAAGGCCAGCCTGGTTTACAGAGTGAGTTCCATGATAGCCAGAGATGCACAAAGAAACCCTGTCTTGAAAAACAAAGCAAAACAAAAAAGATGTATTTTAAAAATTTGGGGGAAGAACCTCACCTTTTGGGAATGTATACTTCCTGTCACATACCGAAGATTGTTTTGTTATTGTTGATTTACACTAAATTTCATCACCTAAGATTCTGTGACTTCGTTAGATAATTGTCAAAATGAAACTGAAAAGAAGACAATCCTTAAAAATTACATATACAGCCAGGTGTGGTGGCACGCACCTTTAATCCCAGTGTAGGAGGCAGGGGAGGAAGAGGCAGGTGGATCTCTGAGATTCGAAGCCTGTTTTCTTATAGAACTCTGGACCACCAACCCTGGGGTGGCCCACATCAGTCACCAATTAAGAAAATGTCTACAGCTTGCTTGCATTCTGATCTTACGGAAGCATTTTCTCAATTGAGGTTCCCTCCTCTGAGATGACTCTAGCTTGTGTCAAGTTGATGTAAAACTAGCCAGAATACATGTTTAAAGTGTTCTTTCTCATTATTATCCCATGTCTTTTATTATTTGTGGTGGGGAAGATTCGAGGCAGGGTTTCTCTGCATAGCCCTGGCTGTCCTGGAACGTACGCTATAGACCAGCCTGGTCTTTCTGTATAGAAACTGGAGGTCATCCTGGGCTACACAAGACCTCATCTCAACAACAAACACTAGATTAAAATAGAACACATCAAATATATGCTGGAGCAGGTTGTAGCAAGGGAAGACACTGTTTAATATGATTGTCTGTGTTCTGCAGTTTACAATTCCTGGATGAAAGAACATGGAGGGTCTATTGTCAATATCATTATCCCTATTAATAATGGGTTTCCAATAGCCTCGTAAGTATCTTGTATGTTTCTTCTTTCTATGCCCTTAGCTTTTGTTCTCTGAATAGGAGCAGTAATGAAAATGTCTTAAATAAATGATTCACCCCTTTAATAAGTTGTAACTGCAATAATTTCATTTTTAAATGATGTTATGATTAGTTCTTGGGAAATTTTCGTGGAATGTATTTTGATCATATTCATTTCCTTTTATTTGAAACCTTTAAAAAAAAAAAAAAACTTGTTCGTATAGCTGGGCCTAGTGACACAGGCCTTTAATCGAAGCACTCGGGAGGCAGAGTGATCTCTGTGAGTTGGAGGCCAGCCTGGTCTACCAAGTGCATTCCAGGACAGCCAGGGCTCTGTTCCACAGAGAAACCATGTCTCAAAAACAAACAGACAAAAACCGTGTGTGCTTGGAGGCCAGAGGTTAACATCAGGTACCTTCACCAACCCCTGTCCACCTTAGTCTCTGAGATGAGAGTCTGTCACTGAACCGTGACCTTCTGATTTGGCTCGGATGGCTGGCCAGCGAGTCTCAGGGATGTTGTCGTCTCTGTCTCCACTTTGCTGGAATCACAAGCAAACTGTACCGCCATGCCTGACTTTTATGTGAGTTTAAACATCGAAACTCAAGTCTTCAGGCTTGTGCGGCCAGCACTTTACCTGCTGAACCTTTTCCCTGGTCGATAATGATGCTCATTCAGATTAAGGCTGCCTTATGTGGTTGTTTGAATGAGAATGGCCCCCATAGACCCATGTTTGCAAGCTTGGTCCCCAGTCAATGGAACCATGTGGGAAGAATTAGGAAGTGTTGTAACAGAAAAGTTTTATTTAAAACACTTATTTTTATTAATATTTAACAAACACCTACAAAATACCTATATCCTATAACCTAATACCTAAAACCTAATACCTATAAGCACTTAATATCTAAGAACACCTAACCAACCCTATTTTAATTTTCTTAAAAAGGATATTAATATTTTTAGTGTAGGTCCATGCAGGAAAACTTGATTTTAGCAGTCTAGTTACAGCAGTCCCAGCAGGCAGTCCTTTCCAAGCTTAGTGTCTGTTGGGCCTAACTTTGCCACTTCGTATGGTCAGTTTATTTCAACTGCTAGATTGTGGCCAGCTTATGAGGCCAGCCTGTTTTAACCATTAAACTTGAGGTCGGCTTCCTCTGTTAGCTGAGACTCACTTCTATAGTCTCCTCGGCCGGTGAATACTTCACAACCTAGCGTTCCTCACAGTGGCCTCAGAACTCTGTCCACTGCCCTCAATCTCCTGGCACTTTCAGGCCCCTGGACAGATGTTAGTGTCCAGTTTTCTCTCAGTAGGTTCTATGCCATGCCTTTTTTTTTTTTTGCCAGCTTATCAGGCTGACTTGCAGTAAAAAGTCTCTCTCTCCGACTCCACCTCTCAGTTTCTGACCATTACGGTTAAAAGCTGGCGAATGGCATGCCTTGCTGTATACTTCTCCAGTGTGCATTGTCTTCTCCGTCCAGAGAGCAAGCCACATGGAGCTCTTTGGTTTATATAGAGGGTAATCTTTGGGTCTTTTCTGGGGTGTTGGGGTTTCACAGGCTCATGAGCTCTCTCACGATATCTAACGGTCCCCATAGCTTTTCGCAGCAACAACATCATCTGAGGCTTGTGTGGTTTCTTAGCCACACCTCTTCAACAAGCCATGTCATGTTTCTCACAGAGCTATGGCCTCAACTGGCCGCTGCCCATGTTGGCCCCAAGTCCAAGCAACTCCTTCTTTATATGCTGCTAGGTGCCAGGTTGATCCACATACTAATACACTAAAGAGAACTAACTCCTACCATAAGGTGTGGCCTCTTCAAGATGGGTGTGGCCTTGTTAAAGGGGTGTGTCCCTGGATATGGGCTCAAGGTTTCATGGAAGTGTACTTGTTTGTTATTTATCTCATTCATATTACTTGAAGGTCCTGTATCTTTTCTGGCAGTTAAATTGAGATGTTATAAATCTAGCTGTCACTGTGGAAAATAGCTTCTTTGTTAAATTGTGAAAATTAAATTGACCTGGATTAATGTAGAATTGAACACCATGAATATACCCGTTTGATTTTAGGATTGCTAAATTGTAACTCATAACAAAAACCCAGAGCCCAAATTTCTGAGGGGTTGTACTTCTAACTAGCCACTGTACAAGCAATGAGTTGACTTCTTCTATGGAAATTTTAATAACATGCTTGCTTCCTGCATTATCTAGGACTCTTTCAGTTGTGCAGAGAATTGGTTACTCTTTGTTTCTCTAACCATAATACTTGACCGAGACAGCTTAGAGGAGGAGGTGTTTGTTTTGGCTCATGGGTTCAGAGGGATCCATCCATCACAGTGAGCCAGGAAGCAGATAAAGGAGGATGCTGATCCACAACCGGCTTCTCCTTTGTCTTTTTTTTATTCTCACCTCTTGGGATGGTGCTCCCCACATGCAGAGCAGGTCTTCCCCATCCCTTCCCTACAGTGAACCCTGAGAGAATTTCCTGAGAGAATTCTCTCAGGAAACATCTTCACAGACACACTCAAGAGGTATGCCTTACTAATCCCCAAGTGTTTGCTAATCCAATTAACCTGACAATCAAAATTGACTGTTACATATTAGCTTTTAACAGTCGAGCCAACCCTTCAGCCCACAACTCAAATTCTTTACCCGGTAAAATGAGATGAGGAAGAGGGAGGATCTTTCAAATAGAACTAGGAAAGAATTGATAAACAAATGTTCAAGGCTAAAGTTGAAGGAACTCCTCCATCCCTTACTGCCTAATCTGTCTCTTCCCAGCTGATTTCAGATGCTTTTGAATGGAAAATTTTTCCTAGTTTTCTATGTTGATTTGTCCACATTAAACCATACTGCACTTGGTTTGGGGATATTATTATGCTGCACATGGAAATTCTGAATCACATTATCTCTGTACTTTCTTTTTTAATAGTTTTAAAGTTTTTATTTTATGTGTATGAGTGCTCTATCTGCATGCACACCTGCAGCCAGAAGAGGGCGTCAGATCACATTGTGGATGGTTGTGAGCCACCATGTGGTTGCTGGGAATTGAACTCAGGACCTTTAGAAGAGCAGCCAGTGCTCTTAACCACTGAGCCATCTCTCCAGCCCTGTACTTTCTTTCTTTTTTTTTGTTTTGTTTTAAAGTGTATGTGTTTGTTGTTGTTGAGACAGGGTTGCCTGGCTTGTATGTATGTTTGACATGTTTGTCCCTGGTTTGACTGGAACTTGCTATGTAGACCAGGCTGACTTTGAATGCAAGGTGATCTGACAGTTCTCCTTCCCATGTGCTGGGATTAAAAGCATGCAGCACCATGTGCAGGTTTTTAATTTTTTTTTAATTATATTTATTTACTTTTTTTTTTAATTTGGGGTGTGTATCACTACAACTCATGTACCTCCAGAGATCAGAGGACAGCTTACAGGGTTTCTCTTCTTCCACAATGTGGTCTTGAGGTAATCAGGCTTTTTTTTTTTTTTTTTTTTTAATCTAATGCATATGAGTGCTCTATCTGCATGTACACCTGCAGCCAGAAGAGGGCATCAGATCACATTGTGGATGGTTGTGAGCCACCATGTGGTTGCTGGGAATTGAACTCAGGACCTTTGGAAGAGCACTAGTCAGTGCTCTTAACCGCTGAGCCATCTCTCCAGCCCCTGGTAATCAGGCTTTGCAGTGGGAGATTTTGCCATTTCCATTGCCCAAGACCTAAACCGTTTGAACTCCTTGGTTGGAATTCTATTGATAATACATATAACCAAATATATGAATTGCATATCCCATGTTATTTAAAATATATACAATATCTGCATCCTTTCCCTTAAAATTATCAATTTGGGGCTGGCAAGATAGGTCAGCTGGTAAAGGAGCTTGCCACTGAGACTGAGGACCAGTGTTCCATCCCCATCCACAAAATGGAAGGAGAAAACTGACTCACTAGATGTCCTCTGCCCTCCATACATGCATTGTGGTGTGTGTGTGCATGTGTGTGTGCACATGTGCATATGTGTGTGTGCATGTGTGTAAAGAGAGAGAAAATGAAAAAAACACTTGATGCTTTCCTCTGTAATAAAAAGCTTATTAGCATATCCCTCCCACACACATGGCTTTTGAGGGACACAGCTTACGCAGTGTGTTGTGTGTTTGATAACTGTGGCTTGGCTTCAACATAGAAGGACCCAGCTCTTCCTTTAAACAGAGACTCAATATGACAGAGACTCATAACAAAAACAATCTTGTAGGGTTCTCAGGTCGACAGAAGCTGATGACAATGTGTATGTCTTTAAAGGCACAGTGGAGCTGCAAGAGAAGGCGTTTACAACCTAACAAAATCCATGGCTTTGGCATGGGCCAGCAACGGAGTAAGGATCAACTGTGTTGCTCCTGTAAGTAACTGTTATATGTGAAGTCTGCTGACAAAGTGGGATCCTCTGCTTCCATTTGCATTGTGGATAACTGTGCCATTGATAACAAGATAGGTAGCATATATTAACAACTATGTAAATATACTTTAAAAGGTTGAATTTTAACATAGGTTAAACTGTGAAAGGCTGTCATCCATTAAAGCATTAGTGTTATTTGATAGTGAGATAGCAATGCACACTCTTGCTATATGTTAATATTATGTATATTTAAACAATAACAATGCCAGAACTTTACTTCATATCATGGATTGTAAGTACCTGCATTATAAAAAGCATTGAGCAAATTCCATTGCACAGTCAGGGTTAAGAAATGAAATATGAGGGGAGGGAGCTGAAGAGATGGCTCAGTGGTTAAGAGCCCTGACTGCTCTTCCAAAGGACCTGGGTTCAAACTCCATCACCCACATGGCAGTTCACAGCTGTCTGTAATTGCGGGGTGTGGTGGTGCAAGCCATTGATCACAACACTCGGGAGGCAGAGGCAGGCAGATCTCTGTGAGTTCGAGACCAGCCTGGTCTACAGAGTGAATTCCAAGACAATCAGAGCTACATAGTGAGACCTTGTCTCAGGGGTGGTGGTGGTGGGGGCATCTTTTTTTGCTTTGTTTATGAGTGTGGTGCATGTATGTGTTCATATCTATGTGTTCATATGTATGCAGTGCAGGTGGAAGGCAGGGGTCAATGTCAGCTGTCTTCGTCAGCTACTCTCTTCCTGAATTTTTGAGGGTCTCTTTGTTGATCCTCCAAGCTCCCCTATTTGGCTAGACAAGCTGGCCAGCAAGCTACAAGGAGCTGCCTGCCCCCACCCTGCCCACTCCTCCCCAGTGCTAGGGTCACTGAAGCATGCTGCTTCACCTGGCTCATAAGTGGGTACTGGGGATCTGAACTCAAGTTCTCATGATTCCATGGCAAGCCCTTCACCAACTACAAATGATCCATCTCCCTGGCCTCTGTTTGTTTTTGTTGTTTTTGTTTTTTGGTTTTTCGAGACAGAGTTTCTCTGTGTAACAGCTCTGGCTGTCCTGGACTCGCTTTGGAGACCAGGCTGGCCTCGAACTCACAGTGATCTGCCTGCCTCTGGATTAAAGGCATGCGCCACCCTGCCCGGCTGCTCTGTTTGCTTTTTGATGAAGGTTCTTGTGTAGCCCAGTCTGGCTTTCACTCCATTATATAGGTTGAGTGGGCCTTGAACTCCTGGTCCTCCTGCCTCTGCCTCCCCAAATATTTATTTGTTGTGAAATAAGCCATGACTTGGCCATCCTCTGATATTTTGTGCCTGGCATCTACTCCAAGAGACATTAGGTGAGTGTATATCTCTGTCCTACAAAGATCAACTCAAACTCTTCCTGGGATGTCTCTGGTCATGGTTAAAGTGGATCTAACGTCTCCATTTGGGCTTGGTAGCGCACATCCGTAACACTGGTGGGGTGTCGGGAAGGGAGGGTAGGCAGATATCCATGGAGCCCACTGACCAGCATAGCCACCCTGGGGCTCCAGCCAGCTGGCCTAGTGAATCAGTGAGCTCTGGGTTCAGTGATAAGGTGGAGAAAGAGTAAAGAACAGACTTGATGCCAACCTCTGACCCCCATGTTCATGTGCACATCCATGCAATCCATACACTCACTCTAACTTTAAAATAAATGATTTTTTAATTAGCTATCCAGGATTCCATAGACATATCTTGGATTCAGGTGTGTGTGTGTGTGGTTTTTTGTTTTGTTTGTTTTTTTACATTTCACTTTAAATTTAAAAACCAAGAAAATCCAGTATTTGCAAGTCTTCCCTGGTAAAGCAGGCCTGCTCAGAGGAAGAGAAACTAAAAGGGCCATCGTTCCTGGTTAGGTGCCCCACCGCAGTACTTACATAAACATACTCCTCAGAAACCAAGTCTTTCATGAAAAAGACCAAGACCTAGCTAGCTATTAAAGTTTTAAATTTAAAGTGAAATGTAAAAAAAAATTAAATTAAATTAAAAAACCGCACCCGGATCCAAGATATATGTATGTATCCTGGATAGCTAATTTAAAAAAATTATTTATTAAAGGCCCCACAAATTTGCTTGTAGGTCATGGTCGGCTGGAGCCTCTTTCACAGTCTTGAGAAAAGTTAATTTAGAAACGTTTATCTTCTGCATTGATGTTAAGCCTCCTCTTGTTAATCAGTGTATTCTCCTGGTGCCTTCTTGTTGCTGTTGTGTGGGTGTCAGTGGTTGGACCTGAGGCCTTCAGCATACTAGGCCAGTGTTCTGCCTCTGAGTTACACTCCCAGCCCTTAGTGTCTTGAAAAGTTAATTCTCCCTGTTTAATCTCCTTCCTATTTTCTTTTCTAATATAGGGAACCATTTATTCCCAGACTGCTGTTGACAACTATGGTGAACTGGGACAAACCATGTTTGAAATGGCCTTTGAGAATATCCCAGCTATGCGTATTGGAGTCCCTGAGGAGGTGATGTATCTGTTCAGTCTTGGCGAGACTGACTTGAGAAATGTGTGACATTTGGTACACTTGTCATGTGGCCTGGCTGACTAGTAGAGATGATTGCCTCACTGCCACCAAACCATTTCCCCTGTACTTTGGGCTCTGGGTTAGTTGCTTTGACTGCTGATGCCAGGATTTCCTCAGGAATGAAGGCCATGGAGTTAAAGACAACATGTTTCTGTTGTCTTTGCAGCTACACCATTTTATCGCGTGCAATGTTGGTGCAAGCAGCCTTAAGCATGCCAGATAACTACAGACTTGGAAAGTTTCATAGAATAGGGAAATATGTAAAAAATCAATAGCTTTTTCAAATGACCTAGGCGTAAACTTAGCGCTAATGGTGGTAGGATAGGGAAAAGTTTCTTACCGAAGAATGAAAAAAAAAAAACAGAATAAATAAAGACATGTGGGACTGGAGAGGTGGCTCATCAGTTAAGAGCAGGAACTGTTCTTCCAAAGGACCCAGGTTCAAATCTCAGCACCTACATCAGATGGCTACATAACCATCTATGATTATATATGATTATAGATGGTTATATATCTATCTATCTATAACCTATATACATATAACCACCTATAACCCACCCTATGGGGATCCAGCACCTCTGGCCTCTACAGGCATCTGCATTCACATGGATAGTCCTACACACACACACTCTTAAAAATAATAACAATAAATATTTTCAAAATAAATGTCATATTTCTTGGTAGGGGAACCAATTTTATTAAAAAGTCCATTTTTGTTGGCCCCATGCCTTTAATGCTAATACACAGTAGGCAGAAGCAGACAAATAAATCTCTGTGAACTTGAGGCCAGCCTGGCCTACATAGAAAGTTCCAGGACAGCCAGGGCCACCTAGTGAAACCCTGTCTCAAAAGCACAAAGACCAAAACAAAGTTAAAGTCAAATTACAGAGTTTAGGTGCCAGTAAGATGGGTCAGCAGGTAAAGATTTGATCCAACCCCTGACGGCCACCAGAACTCAGCAGCATGCACATGAGTGCAGTGCCCCTGGAGGCCAGAAGAGGGTGCTAGATCCTCCAGAGCCGTAGTCACAACTGTTGTGAGCCACCTGACTTGGGCTCTGCGAACCAAGTTCAGGTTCTTGGCAAGAGCAACAGCATGTTCTTTACTGAGTCCATCTCGCCAAACCCAATTTTTAAAAATTAAAAAAAAGAGTCAGATTTCCCTAAGCCAATCTATAAATTTAATATAATTTTGGAATTTAACATGCTGAGAAGGGTTTATTAGGTAAATATTTATGCAAAAACAGCCCAAGACTTTACATTTAAATTTTATTTTATTCATTGTCACTGTGTGTGTGTATGTGTGAATGCGTGAGTTCGTGTGTGTGTGTGTGTGTGTGTGTGTGTGTGTGTGTGTGTGGTGTGTATTAGACCATTTATCTTGCCTCAGGCTAGCCTGAACTACATAGAGAGTTCCAGGCTAGCCAGGGCTACATAGTGAGAGTCTTTCTCAAAAACAAACAAAACAGAGGCTGGAGAGATGGCTCAGGGGTTAAGAGCACTGGCTTCTCTTCCAAAGGACCTGGGTTCAAATCCCAGCACCCACTTGGCAGTTCACAGCTGTCTGCAATTGCCAGGCATGGTGGTGCACACCTTTAATCCCAGCACTCGGGAGGCAGAGACAGGCAAATCTCTGTGAGTTCAAGGGCAGCCTGGTCTACACAGCAAGTCCAGGATACCTAGGGCTACACAGAGAAACCTGTCTTGATAAACAAACAAACAAAAAAAAAAACAGCCGGGCGGTGGTGGCGCACACCTTTAATCCCAGCACTTGGGAGGCAGAGGCAGGCGGATCTCTGTGAGTTCGAGGCCAGCCTGATCTACAAAGTGAGTCCAGGACAGCCAGAGATATACAGAGAAACCCTGTCTCGAAAAACCAAAAAAAAAACAACAACAAAAAACCAAAACAATAAGGAAGATACTGCCCCAAATAACTATTTGATGGGCCATATTATGTTAACATTTTCCTGCTGAAAGGAAAAACTTTAAGTTATTTGAAATGAGGAGATAATATAACTAAATTTTATTAGGGATAGACTTTTTGTTAATGTGAGTTAGAGTATCAGATTCATATTAGAGCTAGGTGGTGGTGGCACAAACCTTTAATCTAGCACTAGAGAGGCAGAGGCAGGTGGATATCTGAGTTCTAGGCCAACCTGGTCTACAGAATGAGTTCCAGGACAGCCAAGGCTACACAGAGAAATCTTGTCTTGAAAAACCAAAAGAAGAAGAAGAAAATAAAAAAGAAAGAAAAGAATCATATTAGAAATTTAAGCCAAGAAAAATACTTATTATTACTTTATTTTAAAATAATAAGCATTATGTGCTAATATTTTAAATAAAATGGCCACTTTTTTTCAAAACAATTCTTGTGCATGCTAGAGAAGCACCCCACGAGCTCAGCTATACCCCAGCCCTAACAGTTTCTTTAAAAATAGTTGCAGTGTGGAACCTGACATGATCTCCCTAAACTTTTTGTGCTGTATTATTTGAACCTTTTCTGTTTCACATTGTGAGTCTTTGTTCTATTTAATTTATAACAAAGGTCATCGTCTTTTGAAACCTCCAAATCACCCAGTCATTTGGATCTAACTGTAGACACAGTTCATTGTGTAACATTGAAGGGTCACATTACCTAATGTCTCCACCCACTGCTCAGATCCCTGAGAATTGGAGATAAATTGATAAGGGTGGTACGAGCTTTCCAAAATTCTGTTTTAACTTGAAAGCTTAACTTTTGTCACTGAAAACAAATGGTGTCCATTGTTTCTGTTCAAAGTGACAGCCTCACTTCCTTCATTTAAAAGAGGGGTGCTTACTGATGGCCACATGTTTGGAGAAAAGGAGGCTCAGTGGGAGTAGGAGATGAGAGGCAGTAATGGGGACAATGACCAAAATTCATTATATACATATATGAAATTGTCAAAAAGTTTTGCCACACCAGGTGTGTGTGGTGGCACACACCTTTAATCCCAGCACTAGGGAGGGAGAGGCAGGCAGATCTCTGTGAGTTCAAGGACAGCATGGTCTGTAAAGTGAGTTCAGGGCAGCCAGGGGTACACAGAGAAACATTGTCTCAAAAAAAAAAACAAACAAACAAAGAAACAAAAACCCTGTAATCCAGCCATTTTAGACAACAAATAAAAATGATATTTTATTAAAAAGTGGTTTGTGGGATTAGAGACGTGGCCCAGTGGTGAAAAGCACTTATTGCTCTTGCAGGGGACCCAAGGTTGATTGACTGTGTCCACATCCAATGGCTCACAACCACCTGAACTCCAGGTCTCTGAGACCTGACTCCTCCTTCTGGACTCTTCAGACACCTGCACTACAAATGCGCATACCCACACACAGATACACACATATAATTAAAGCGTAAAACTAGGGGCTGCAAAGATGGCTCAGTGATTAGAGCGCTGGTTGTTCTTCTGAAAGACCCAGGTTCAAATCCCAGCACCCACATGGCAGTTCACAGCTGTCTGTAATTGCCGGGTGTGGTGGCGCTTGCCTTTAATCCCAGCACTCGAGAGGCAGAGGCAGGTGGATCACTGTGAGTTTAAGGCCAGCCTGGTCTACAAAGTGAGTCCAGGACAGCCAGGGCTACACTGAGAAACCCTGTCTCAAAAAACCAAAAAAAAAAAAAAAAGTGGCTTGTTCAGTTTAATCACATATTATTTTTTGTTGTTGTTGTTTTGGTTTTTCAAGACAGGGTTTCTCTGTGTAGCCATGACTGTCCTAGACTCACTATGTAGACCAGCCTAGCTTCGAACTCACAGAGATCCACCTGCCTCTCCCTCTTGAGTGCTGGAATTAAAGGCGTGCTCCACCACACCGGGCCAGACTCTTTTTCTTGAGATGGCCACTGGACTTCTCTGTGCAGCAAAAGCTCTCGGGGCGGGGATGAGGGTATGTGCACACATATGCGTGCACACTTCCTATTTATTTCATCATCTAGAACACTAGAAAGAGGTACACTCACCCGACTCCCATTCACAGGATTATCTAGGCCAGAATACTATGACTGCTGGTACCTCGACTAATAATATAGTTTGTATTCTTTAAAAACATTTTTCAACACTTGAAATGTTTTATTAGTCTCACTGTATAGCTTTGGCTGGCCTACATGGTAGAGCAAGCTGTCCTCAAACTCACAGAGATTCTCTGCTTCCTAGTGCTCTGATTAAAGGTGTGTGCCACCAACCCCAGCCACATTTATTTATTTTTCCTGAGGTGCTTTCGTGACACAGCAAGAGTGTGGTGGTCAGAGGACACTGTTCCGGTGTTTGTCCTTGGCTTCCACCATGTAAGTTCCAACGATCGATCGTATTCAGAGCAGCAGTCTTGGTAGCAAGCTTCTCTGCTGGTTGAGCCACCTTGGTGGCCCCAGTTTTGAATTCTCACCATGACCCGTACTGAGGCTCCAGCAGTTTCCCCATTATTGCTTTGGCCCTGTCAGTAAAATTTCAACACAGTGACAATGACTTTGTCTTTAAAACTCCCCTGAAGGAGCACAGCGGGTCGAACTTTGACTACTACTGACATAGCCATTGTGAGATCCAGAATGAGGGAGAGACCCTGGTCCTTGCCTGATTGTATGCTGTGTGTAAGATCGGCAAAACCTTGACACCAGATGCAACTTGCCGGCCGGTTTACCAATGGGCTGTGTGTGTGTCCGAGCATATGTACAGACATGCTTGTGCTATGTGGAGGTCAGAATCCAGCTCTGTGGAGCTGGTTCTCTCCTACCCTCCATGGGATCTGATCAAATGCAGATCATTTGTTTGCCCATCGTATTTGTTTGTTGTTCTTGCTTCAGTGCCTAGTATAAAAGCCAGGGGAGGGACGTGCTCAGGATCTTCACCCTTTGTGAACCTCTGTTTCCATTTACCATCAGTGAAAAGAGTTCTGTTTGGTGTGGGGACTTTCTCTAAAACCTCACCAGGTGGTGGGGACCCTGAGGATCCCTGGTGGAAAGCTCCTGTGGTCTGCGCCGCTGTACACTGGGCATGACAGGGCCACAGATTGAGCAGATCAGAATGCCAGCACTGCTACACACACAAATTTACTGTATCTGGGACCAAGATGGCAGTCATGACAAATAGGGTTTGTGGCAGACAAGTGGGAGCCTCGGAAGAGAGTTAATTGTTGAAGCAGGAAGCTGCCAGGATTCCATGCTTCCCTGCGGTTTCTCCCACCATCCTGCTTGCCTGCTGCTGTCTACGGGTTCTTCACATCTCACTGCCTTTGCCCAGGTGATTATCCAACTTCACTGTTGTCCAGACTGTACAGGAACACTGTCTCTGTGCTGTCAGATCATGGTGCACGTATATGAGGATTCATGATGCAGTCCTGTGGTTTAAGATGTGGTTATTCAGGAGTCTCAGGCTCTCAGGAATGGAGAAGGGCTTTCAGTCCTTTTCTTCTTCCTTCTTCTTCTTCTTCTTCTTCTTCTTCTTCTTCTTCTTCTTCTTCTTCTTCTTCTTCTTCTTCTTCTTCTTTTCTTTTTTTTTTTTTTTTTTGGTTTTTCGAGACAGGGTTTCTCTGTTTAACAGCTCTGGCTGTCCTAGACTCACTTTGTAGACCAGGCTGGCCTTGAACTCAAAGAGATCCGCCTGCCTCTGCCTCCCAAGTGCTGGGATTAAAGGCGTGCGCCACCACCGCCCGGCTCTTCTTCTTTTCTTTTTTAAGCCTTCACTCTTGTGTGTGCCCATATTCTCTTCTATCCTCAGGTCTCCTCTATGGTGTGTTTCCTGCTGTCCCCTGCAGCTTCCTTTATCACTGGACAGTTGGTCAATGTGGACGGGGGGCCAGTTTCTGTATATGCGCTCTTTCAAGATTCCAGGTAAGCACCCAAGAAGTAAAGAGTCAGGAGCCCTTTACCTGTCCATGCTATGTTACTGAAGTCACTTCTTCAGAGGTGTCTTACAGGGCATCGAAAAGTACAAGATGTTTATATTTATGATATAATTTTAAAGAAAATGTTCTCAAATAAAAAAGAACTGGGCGTGGTGGTGCACGCCCAGACTAACCTTGGCCTCCCCAGTACTAGAATTACAGGTCTGTGCAATAATGCTTGGATTGAAAACTACTTGTATAAATTCAATTCAATAACAATATTACACACAATTGCATGTGTGTGTTTGTATCTTTTTTGAGGTTGGAAGGATCTTATAAAATCAGATAGGTCTTATAAAATCTAAGCCAGGTGTTGTGGGCCTCACCTCTAACCCCAGAACTCAGGAGACAGAGGCAAGCAGATCTCTGTGAGTTCCCAGGCCAGCCAAGGTCACATAGAGAGACCCTGTCTCAAAAAACCAAAAACAAACAAAGTCAGATAGTCCAATGTCCTAATTTTTTTGTTTTTGTTTTTGTTTTTCAAGACAGGGTTTCTCTGTGTATCCTTGACAGTTCTCGACTCACTTTATAGACCAGGTTGGCCTTGAACTCACAAAATCCACCTGCCTCTGCCTCCCGAGTGCTGGGATTAAAGACGTGCACCACCACGCCCGGCCCAATGTCCTAATTTTACAAATGACAAAACAAATCCACAGAAAATAAAAGGCACAGGCCAGACAGGTAGCTCAGTGGTTACCAACACTGGCTGCTCTTTCAGAGGACCTAGGTTCAATTTCCAGCACCTTCATGGTAGCTCACAAGATAGAGGAGCTGATACCCTTCTCTGTCCTCTGCAAGCACCAGGCACACATATATTGCATAGACATACATGCAAGCAATCACATATACACATAAAATATAAATAAATGTGAGGCATAGTGGTGCACGTCTTTAATCCCAGCACTCAGGAGGCAGAGGCAGGCGGATCTCTGTGAGTTCAGGCCAGCCTGGTCTACAAAGTGAGTCCAGAACAGCCATGGGTACATAGAGAAACCCTGTCTCAAAAAAAAGCAAAAACAAAACATAAACATTTTTAAAAGCATGCTAATGTCCAGGAATGTTGCTCAGTTGATAAGACTCCTTTACCAGCATACGCAAACTCTGGATTGAATTCCTAGCACCCCATGAAACCAGAAAATGGTGGTGCATACCTGTAATCCCAGTACTCAAAGTAGTAGAGGCAAGAGGATCAAAAGTTCACTGTCACCGGGCAGTGGTGGCGCACGCCTTTAATCCCAGCACTTGGGAGGCAGAGGCAGGCGGATCTTTGCGAGTTCGAGGCCAGCCTGGTCTACAAAGCGAGTCCAGGACAGCCAGAGCTGTTAAACAGAGAAACCCTGTCTCGAAAAACCAAAAAAAAAAAAAAAAGGTCACCGTCATTCTCAGTTACATATCAAGTTTGAGGCCATACAAACTTTAAGAAAACAAACAAAACCATGAGGCTTGGGTAGAAAGTAAGATAAAAGGCTGAAGACATCCGCAAGTGAGACACACTTTTCCACTTACTAAACAGATCATGACAACTGGCCTGTGGGAGTTGGGGACCTTTCTGTTGTCAGGAGGATGAAGGAATCTTTTAAGAAGAAAGCCAAGCTGTGAGCCAAGGAAACACCCACCAATCCTGTTCCTGCATGCCTCAGCATCTTGAGAATCTTCACAAGAGCTTATAATTTCTGTAGAGAAAAATCATTTTAACATAATAGTTTCATCTATGCAAAACTACTCCCAAAATAAATGTGTACTCTGTATATTCATGTTCACCAGTTATCTTTGTTTGTTTGTTTTTAGAGACAAAGTTTCTTTGTGTATCTCTGGCTGCCCAGACTCACTTTGTAAACCAGGCTAAGCCTCACAGAGATCCTCCTGCCTCTCTGCCTCCGCCTCCCAAGTGCTGGGATTAAAGGCTTGTGCCACCACGCCCAGCTCATCTCTCCAACCTTTTAACTTGTGAGATATATATATTTTAAGAACAGAGATAAACAAACTTAAAGGTGTATCCTTATTTCTAAGAGAGATATGTGAAAAACTGTAAGCCATTAGGGATCACAGGGTGTGGTGGCACACATCTGTAATCTCAGAACACAGGTGGAGGAAGGGAGACCCAGAATTCAAGGTCACCATCAGCTACACAGGGAGGTGAACTCTCAGAAGCTTCTACAATATTATTGCAAAGTAAAAGTGAAAACACTGAAATCGTGACCTATTTATTATTAACACAGCTGGAGTGGAACAGTTTGCAATCCCTTTGGCTCATGAATCAAAGTTGTGTAAGACTAAAGTCCCCACTGCCTGTGGGGAAGCGTGGCATGGGGTACAATCCGTGGTTCCACATCAGGTGGCATTCTTGCACTTTCTTGGTGGAGGAGTGGCTTACCCACTAATGTGACTTTCTGTTAGAACCCCAGATGCTGGTGCTGCTGGGTGTTTGCAGAGAGGGAAGACAGACCCTTGCCTTGAAGAGGTATCTGTAAGTATTAGAGATGCTGTAGACGCTCCATTCTAACTCCAACAAGAGGACTTCATTGAAAGAATTGCTAAGTATAACAGGGGATTTCTTGTAGAGGATTAACTAGAAGTAAAGGAACCTTGAGAGAATATGAGAAGTGTGGGTAGAAAGAGCAGCCAGCCCTACAGGAAGGGTCGAGATGACACCCTCAAAGAAGACCCCTCCCCTACCGGCCACTCACACACCCAGATCTAACAGGGTGGTCACCCTGTGGCTCCATGCAAGGCAGAGAACTCTCTGAAACCCCATATTAAGATGCTAACGACGACTGGGTGTGGAAGATGTCTCACCAAAGGCCTCTGATGCACACCTCCCTGGGGAGGTGTAGGGCGAGCTTGATAGTGTTGGCTCTGTGAATGTCACTTGCTTTGCTGCGCTGAGAAGCCAAATCCACCTCCTCCTTCAACAGTGGTTCTCAACCTATAGGGCAGGACCATGAGAAAACACATATTTCTGATGGACTTAGGATCCCCCAACCATAATCTATTTTCATTGCCACTTCATAACTGTAATTTTGGCACTGAGAAGAATTACAGTTATGAAGTATAGTTTCAGTTCCTAAAATCATTGGAAATAGGTGTTTTATGATAGTTGTGACCCACCAGTTGAGAGCCACTGTCCCACATCATCTCTCCACCATCCCCTATTGAGAATACCTAGGGCCAGCTGGCCAAGGAAAAACCATGTGAAGGGCGCAGTTTAATTTTCACAAGGCTGACAGACAATAATCTGTTAACTGTTTGGGAGGTGGAGCTTAACTGGTGTAATGCTGCACAGTCTACCTGAAGTTCTGGTTCGATCCCCAGCACCTCGTAAACTAGACCTAGTGGTGCATACCTGTAACGCAAGCGTCCAGGACGTGAAAACAGGAGGCTCAGAAGCTCAGTCATCTTCCGTTGCATAGTGAGTTTTTGTACAGCCACACCTCCACCAGCCTCGTCTAAGAAGGAATCATGATGCCAGGCTCACTTCCACTCCTCTCCATTGCTGTGCCCATTGTACCAGTTCTGGGATGTGCCCGACTGAGTTATGTGGCTGATCTGCGGCCTGAGGCCTTCTCCATGTTGCTGTCTTGGAATGGGTGGGTAAGAATTAATGTGGGATACAGAAGGAACACTTTGTAGCCATTCCTCTTTGTCACCCCTTACCTTAGCCTCCTTTCTGGGCCAAATTATCAGCTGTTGTTGGCCACTATTCAGGAATCTATGTGCACTCTACCCCCAGGTTTTTCTGTGTCCTATATAAATGGCAGTTGTGGGGCTGGAGAGATGGCTCAGCGGTTAAGAGCACCGGCTGTTCTTCCAAAGGACCTGGGTTCAAATCCCAGCACCATATGGCAGTCACAGCTGTCTGCAATTGCCAGGCATGGTAGGGCACGCCTTTAATCCCAGCACTCAGGAGGTGGAGGCAGGTGGATTTCTGTGAGTTCAAGGCCAGCCTGGTCTACAAAGCGAGTCCAGGACAGCCAGGGCTGTTACACAGAGAAATCCTGTCTCAGAAAAAAAAAAAAAAAAACTGGAGATCTGAGGGGTGCGTTTCCACAGCTACCACATGGCTCTATTCTACACCATGAAAAAGCTAATATTAGGGGGCTCCTTTAAGAGTGGGTCATGCGTTAAGTGCAGAATACCAGTTTGTCTACGCAACTCCCTTTTTGGATCCAAAATCTGGCTGCAAAACTTCAATTCCAGCTTTAGAATTTTCTGCACTGTTTTGTTGATCTAAGACCAACTCTTATGTTGTGCTTTTTTTCTTGTGGGCAAGACTCTATATTTGTATGGTGGCCAAGGTGCTTTGTTAAACACCCTGGAATTGGAGTTACAGTTGTGAGCTGTGATGTGGGTGCTGGGAATCAAACCCAGGTCCTCTAGAAAAGCAGCCAGTGTTCTTTGCTTTATTTTTGCTTGTATGTTTTGGGTATAAGATTTCTCTGTGTAACAGAGCCCTGACTGTCCTGGACTCACTTTGTAGATCAGGCTGGCCTTGAACTCACAGATATCTGCCTGCCTCTGCCTCCCAAGTGGCTGTGTTTAAAGGCGTGTGCCACCATCCCCTAGCAGCCAGTGTTCTTAAACAACTCAGCTATCTAGCCCCTCAAGGTGCTTTGTATGTAGATGCCAGCCCTTGAGAGACAAACCCTTGAATCAAGTGAGCACATGACTACATACTGTTCCAAGGCAGTCACACTGTCCTAGTACTGAAGCTATCAGAATCCTGGTGGCCTTCCTGGAGGACGAAAAATCCTCATTCTATAGTCAAACTAGGTTCTGCCACCTCTTTCCACCTACAGCCTCCAAACTTGCCTATCCTGAGGTTGTCAGTTTAGTTATATGAAAAACCTTGAACCCCTTTTGATTGAGAACACATGAGATTTCCAACAACTTTTCTGCCATTCTGGGCGTCCTGCCCATTTTCATGTTTACTCCTTTCTGTACACAGTTACTCCTTTCTGTGCATACTGCAGAGTTCTGTGGAGATTCTCATTTTTACATAAATCCAAAAGTTTAGAGTCTATTTATTGTGTTCATTTTCCCGAGTTCTAGCTTCATCCACATCTATGGAGACTGAGACAATAAAGACTTGGGAAATAGACCCTGGGGGAGGGGAGAAAATCACTAGCCAGTTAAATATAGCTGAAATACCGACGTCAGAGCCAAAGAGGTGGTAGCGGAGGCCTTTAATGTCTGCACTTGGGAGGCAGAGACAGGATAATCTTTGGGAGGATGAACTTTTGGACAGAAGCGCAAACTAAAATGG
>CAJQZJ010036762.1:0-14963 GCA_907164525.1 Lophiomys imhausi
AAAATAAATGCACCCAAAGTTTGGAAATACAGAAATGGGAAAGAAAGAAAACCAAACAGCGGGTGTGTTAGTATTTGAAGAAATACTACTACAGCGTTCTTCCTGTCACATGATAATATCAAAGTTGTATCATTTTAGACATGGGCTTTGCGTCAGGCTGAGCATCATTCTAAGCTTTATTTTTGTTCATCCACTTCACACTCCACCTCAGCTGGGCCTACTGGACCAGTTTATTAAGCACTAAGTCCATTCAAAGACAATAAAAGGAGGAGAAGCTAAAGAACTAAGAATCAATGGATGTGAAAGGGGTTTGTGGCATTGGAAACAAGGAATACTCAGAAAGAACAAGAGGGAAATAAGGAATTGGAGAATTAGGAGTAAAATTAGCAGAAAGCTGGAAACCCAGAGTTACTAGAAACATGAAGCCTTGGGGGCCCTGGGGAGGAAAGGTTGTATGTACAAAGACTCCAACAATTCCTGATAATAAATAAGACATTTGAAAGTGGAACCTTTTTTGGTAAATAGTTTAGGAACTTCCATATCAATAGGGGCTGTCACTGTGGCTCATAAGCTACTTTTCATAGTATGCCTATTAATAATAAACAAGAGGACCTTTTGCCTCCTCCACCAAGTTTAACATTGATTTTGTTAAAAGTGCATGGGGTTTAGCCAGGCATGGTGGCACATGCCTTTAATCTCAGCACTTGGGAGGCAGAGGCAAGCAGATCTCTGTGAGTCGAGGCCTGCCTGGTCTACAAAGTCAGTCCAGAACATCCAGGGCTATTACATAGAGAAACCCCGTCTCGAAAAACAAATCAAAACAAAACAAACAAAAAAAACATCCATGGGATGGGATTGGATCTGGGAGGAGTTTAGGGGGCTCAGTGGGCCTTAAGTATAATCAAAATACATTGTACATATGAATTTTTAAGAACCAACAAGAAATACTATATTAAAAATCAAACAATATTGCTACCAAATATGGATACCAGAAAAGGCAATGTAGTTCATAACACAAACCAAGCATGGACAAGCCAAAGACATAGAAACGGACCAAGATCCTCGTCCTGGCTCAAAGATGCAGCATAGTGTTCACCAACTACGGCCTCAGACTTGCTGTGGGAGGCTTCCTCGCAGACATTAGAACAATCTCAGACTCACACCCACAGTCTGACAGACGATTCCTGTCATAAACAGCATCAGCCCTCATTGACACACAGCCTGTTACAGAGGCACTTTCCACTGTGTTGGGTGTGTGTTCTACTTCTGCAGAGGAACAGACAGAGCTTCTGCAGCCACAGGTGGACTCCTGGAGCCAGAGCTAAGGTCAGTCTCCTCACTGCTGTACTAAAAGCCCCAGGGAGACAGACATCAGTGGAAGTTAGTCCGTTTATTCAAGGCCAACCCCGAGGAAAATAGAAAGGGTTTTGTGTTTCAATTTCCTCCTTCACTTGGCTCAAGACTTGTATGGGGTACTAAGAGGTTACAATGAGACTGGGTGGGAAATCCCACACTGGATGGAGTATTTTTCTCCAATGTCACCGTCATTCTTTAAGAGTCTCGTTGATACTAGCTGGGCATAGTGATATATATACACCTTTAATCCCAGCACTTGGGAAGCAGAGTCAAGTGGCCCTCTATGAGTTCAAGGCCATCCTGGTCCACATAGTGAGGTCCAGGGCAGCCAGAACTACACAGTGAGACCCTGTCTTGAAAAAAGCAAAACAGGAGGCTGGGGAGATGGCTCATCGTTTAAGAGCACTGACTGCTCTTCCAGAGGTCCTGAGTTCAATTCCCAGCAACCACATGGTGGCTCACAACCATCTATAAGATGATCAGATGCCCTCTTCTGGAATCCAGGTGTATATGCTGATAGAGCATTCACATACATAAAAATAAATAAAGCCGCCGGGCGGTGGTGGCGCACGCCTTTAATCCCAGCACTTGGGAGGCAGAGGCAGGCGGATCTTTGTGAGTTCGAGGCCAGCCTGGTCTACAAAGTGAGTCCAGGACAGCCAAGGATACACAGAGAAACCCTGTCTCGAAAAACCAAAAATAAATAAATAAATAAATAAATAAAGCCGGGCGGTGGTGGGGCACGCCTTTAATCCCAGCACTTGGGAGGCAGAGGCAGGCGGATCTTTGTGAGTTCGAGGCCAGCCTGGTCTACAAAGCAAGTCCAGGACAGCCAGAGATATTCAGAGAAACCCTGTCTCGAAAAACCATAAATAAATAAATAAATAAATAAATAAGCAAATAAATAAATAAATAAATAAATAAATCCTTTTAAATTTAAAAAAAAGCCAAACAATAAAAACAATAACAAAGAGTCTCCTTGACCTCAGTTCTACCTCCAGGACAGCATCTGCGTTCTTTCCAGGTAAACATTTTTCTGCCAGTCAGTTTTCGTGAGTTGAGGGAAGAAGGGATATCCCAGAGTTCTGTGAGAACTCCCCAGAGGCAAATAAAGTGTCTTTACAAGTAACCACAACAACAAGAGTGCATGCCAGGGGCTGGAGAGATGGTTCAGTGGGTAAGAGCAAGCAAGAGGACCTGAGTTCAAATCCTGAAAACCCACAGAAAAGCCAGCCATGGCCATGTGCCTTTAACCCCAGTATTGGCCAGTGGGGGTGAGGGGAGGATTTCCATACTATCTGCCTGCCATCTGTCCTATACTCTAAGTAGTTAGCCATGGATTATGAGTGGCTTCCTGGGCTCTCCTTCATCCCCACAGGTAGACTGTAAATATTTCTTTGCCATTAGTGGACTGGACATGTACCAGAAAGCCAGTATGCACCTGTTGACTTCTTAGGAAAGAGGAGCAATAAATGATGAATGAATAATTTTGAATAATGAATAAGTACTCTGAATGGTGTAAAGAAGTGCTAAAAAGAGGAAGGCCTAATTCTCTTCCCCGCGTTTGTTTGTACATATAACATGCCTCAGTGGCCAGTATGAGAAACGGGTTCTGAATCTCTCTCTTGCCTTTTGGATTCTATAAGAGAGAGTAAAACAAATCTGCTACATTCCCAAAACTTTAATTAATAGGACCAAGAGAAGAAACACAACTTTGTTCTCCTTTCTGAATCAGGCTTTGTCCATCCTCCTCTACTCCTAGGTCAAAGCCTGCTGACCAGAATGGCCCTGTAGAACGTTGACAACGAATTGGATCCTTGGTCATCTGGGGATGGACAGATGTTGTAGAATAATACATTTACACTCTAGAATACTTGCTTAGTAAAAAGTGGTTTTAAGCTACTGGCTTCCAATCTTGTTGCCTTTAGTCAATCCTTCACTCATCATTTAAAAAAGATGTTTTTGGAGCCAGGCCTGGTAGCACACATCTATAATTCCAGGGTTTCAGGAGACTGAGGCAGGGGGATTGTGAGTTTGTGGCCAGCCTGGATTATTTAATAAGGCCTTGTATTCACAAAGAAACAAAGATCTTGGAAGAACCTGAACTGAACTAAATCATATTATTTTGTGCTTAAAACACACTACTATAAAATGAAACCCAAACTTGGCCTAAGGGTGTGTAGAACGTAGCCCCTCCTAATATCACTCTCCCGTGCCATACCACCTCCCTCACAGCTACTGTCTACAACCACTCTGGCTGACTGTATTCTCAAGAGCACCAAATACTTTCCTTCTTGACATATTAAAATGCTATCTCCCTTGGGTTTTTTCATTTTGTTTTGGTTTTTGGTTTTGTTTTTGTTTTTTTGGTTGGTAGGGTTTTTTTGTTTTTGGGGTCTTTTTGTTTTGTTTTGTTTTTTGTTTTTTCGAGACAGGGTTTCTCTGTGTAACAGTACTGTCTGTCCTGGAACTCACTTTGTAGACCAGGCTGGCCGCGAACTCACAGAGATCCGCCTGCCTTTCCCTCCCAAGTGCTGGGATTAAAGGCGTGCACCACCACACTCTATCTTGGAAGATATACAGTTCTACCCTACTCTATCATATGATCATCTCCTCTGTTCTCTTAAGACTCAGGTCAAATGTCACCATCCCCAAGGCCTTTTTCCCCCCCAACCAAAAAAAGAGGCCCTTCCCTTTCATGATTCTTCATCCCCAAAGTCATTTTCCTATGTTAAACTTATCAACACTTGTAATTAAGTAGTTGCTCATTTATTTGCTTGTTGTCTTTCCTCTACACAAGACTATAAACTCTTTGAAGTAGAGTCACACAGCAGGTCAACAAGTACATGTTTAAGAAAACGTTTTATGGGCTGGAGATATGGCTCAGCGGTTAAGAGCACTGGCTGATCTTCCAGAGGTCATGAGTTCAATTCCCAGCAACCACATGGTGGCTCACAACCATCCATAATGAAATCTGGTGCCCTCTTCTGGCCTGCAGATATACCTGCAGACAGAACACTGTATACATAATAAATAAATCTTTACAAAAAAAGAAAACGTTTTAAGTGGTAGTAGTTAATAGCTAGCCACTAATTTTGTCAAAGACTGAGGCTAAAGAGAAATATAAGAAAAACATCAATGTGTCCCCTTGTGTGCTAGCCATTCTACACTTGCTAGGTTTCCCTCTTGTATTTATTTTCTGGCTTTTGAAGACTTGCCTCAATTACTTGTAGTTGTGTTTAGGGAGGGTAATGCACACATAGGTACAGTTACCTGCAAAGGCCAGACATGTCAGATCCCCAGAGAGCTGGAGTTACAGGCCGTATCTTTCTCCTTTCTAATAATGCAAATTTCAGGTGGTCACATGGTTTCTCTAGTAAAGATAACATTCCTAGGTTGGAAAGATGGCTCTGTGGCTAACAGCACATACTGCTCTTGGAAAGGACACTACCCACATTTGATTGCTTCAACTGCCTATAATGCCAGTTCCAGAGATCTGAAGCCTCTGGCCTCCTCCAGCACTGCCACTCAGGTGGATATACCCACACACAGATGCATGGACATATACATAATTAAAAATAATTATTTTTTAAAGATAATATTTCCCACCAGGCGTTGAGGCATGCCTTTAATCCCAGCACTCAGGAGGCAGAGGCAGGCAGATCTCTGAGTTTGAAGCCATTCTGGTCTACAGAGTGAGTTCAAGGACAGCTAGGGCTACACAGAGAAACCCTGTCTTGGAAAACAAAACAGAAAGATACTATTTTCCAGCATCCCTTGCAGCTAGGTGTGATCAGTCAAATGATTAATATCTGGACAAGTGGATGTGAGTATGAAACTTTACTGTCTGTCCCTCTACTTCCTGGTTTCACTCTTTTAGCAGCTGGAACATGGTCCTTCCACAAGCCATTGGGACCAAAGCACCCCCCTAGTAGTGGCAGAAGAATGATATGGAAAGAGTTTAAGTCAAGGACCATAGATTTTTTTTTCCCTTCACATTGAAATTATGTGGGGGGGGAAGTCTTGTATTAATCCATAATTTTGGTTTCCTGAATACAGGCAGATAGAAATTCAAACTGGTGAACTAGGATTATCCAAGGCTATTTTATATCTCAATCCCTCTGCTGTGTCACTAGTGTATACACAGAGTTTAAGGAGCATTTTGGAGTTAGAACACAAAATGGCATCATCCTTGATAATGGGTAATTTGAGGAGTTTTGGTTCTTTCTGGTTGCCCAGAAATTCTGAAACTCAAACTGTCCAGTACAAAGAACTGTCCCAGTAATGCTGGTTCAAGTTCCATCAGAAGTCCACTGGAGGTCTGAAGAGATGGCTCAGCAGCTAAAAGCACTGATTATCCTTCCAGAAGACCTGGGTTCAAATCCCAGCACCCACATGGCAGCTCACAACTATCTGTAGCTCCAGTTTCAGGGGACCTACCACTCTCCTCTGGCTTCAGCAGGCTCTGGGCAGACATACATGCAAACAAAACACCCATACGCATGAAATAACAAAATGGTTTTTAAAAAAGAAACCCACTGGGGAGCCCAATCCAGCCCAATAGATGATAGGACTTGATACTTGTAATAAGAGGGACAATGTTTCTAAAAGGAAGTCTTAGTAAATAGAAGTTACTTGTACACCACTAAAAATCTTCAAAGTCCAAACCCACAAAATGAGTAAGCCTACTGAGTTCAAAGGCCTGAGTCATCAACAAGAAGCTGGGCTTTTAGTCTTTTCTGGGCTTTGAGTCCTTGCTGGCCAGGTCCCATGGATCACTACCTACCTCCAGGCCAAACGTGTAGAACTGCCTCTCTTCACTCCGTACACATTCCAGCATCATGTGATTTCCCCATAGTCTGTTCACACCACCTCTCTGCTCCCAGCTAATCCACTCCTACTCTTTCAGATAATTTAGCTTGAATTACAGGTTTGGTGGGTGAAGAAACCAGGAAACCTTTGATTTCATGTTCACTGCAGGGTAGCAAGTGGCTAGGGTGTGGGGTTGAGATTTGATTGAAAAGGCAATGACACCAAGCCTTGACAGCATACCTCAGCATGTAAGTGGTCTGGGTGATGAGGAAGACAAGAGCATGGGTCTCAAAGTTACTGTAACTTTCACCCACCAAGCCCACTGTCCAGCCAGCTCCTTTCACAGAGAAAGACTGGTTCATTTGGCATGAGCCGTATACAATTCCACGGGAAAGTTTCTCATTTAAATCTGGGTGATTGGCCCGATTTTAAGTAAACAATCATGTGGACAACCAACTAAAACAAAACATGAACGGGCTGCATGCTACTGTTGCTTGATAAGAAGTTTCTAATCTGATGTTACTAAGAACCGGAGGACCTTTTGCCTCTTTCCCATGTGGAAGCTGAGCTGCTGTGACTACAAATGTGGAGGACTGTCTTTCCAAAGTCGGTCTGCCACTACACGGTGAAGGGGGCCTTGCTCCTCTGCCTTACTGCCCTTCTCACTCTTCCCTGATTGGTGTGTCTGTCATCCAAGGATCACACATCACCTTGTCTGGGTTGGCCAGAATCTGCTGGCTACAACCACCCCCCGCCAACAAGGAAGTAAAGCATTTATGATTTTACCACCGAAAGTTACCACCCTTCTCATAGAGTCTCATCTAAGGTGGGAAGGAATTGAGCTTTGCCCAGTATTCCATTGTGGTAGAGCAGCACGCCAAACCTCCCTGCCTCCAGCTGGCTGTCCTCCTGCTGCCACACACATGCACACATGTGAATACATGTACACATGCACGCAACACTAATTTTTAAAAGGGATTTTATTTTTATGCATGTGTGTGTGTACATATGCACACATGCTGGTACTCATGGAAGCCAACAGAGGACATCAGAACCCATAGGGCTGGAGTTACAGGTGACTATGAGTTTCCCAGTATGGGTTCTGGGAACCCAACTGGGGTCCCGTTGGAGACTAGGAAGCACTCTTAACTCTGGAGACGTCTCTCCAGCCCCTAAGGTTAAATGTCTAACTACACAGAAAGATGACTGACTTACCACAAGCACGGCAGCGTGTGGCCTAGAGAACGAAAGCAAGCGTTAACTGAAGGTTATTACAGCAGAAGAGAAAAAGAACATCCAGTCTGCAGGTGATTAAGACCCCGCTCGGCAGACAGATGTGATGGCACAGGCCTTTAATCCCAGCACTTGGGAGGCAGAGCCAGGCAGATCTCTATGAGTTCAAAGCCAGCATGGTCTCGAGTTCCAGGATAGCCAAGGCCACAAACAGAAACCCTGTTTAAAAAGAAAACAAACCAAAAAAAGACACAGCGTGGCATGCTACCTCGATGCCCATTGCCCACCTGTTCCTTCTTCACTTTCCTATAGAGGCCCTGGAGCATCGAGGTTCCTTTTAACAAACCTTAAAGAGTTTGTTAAAGCCCTGCCATCATCTTGGTTTGCTGCGTTTCCAAATGAATGGCTTTCTTTCCCCAGCAGCCTGTCCCATTCACTGAATTTTTGTGTGGAAAAACAGATTTCAGTAGCCCAGGCTGGTGGCATGGGCCTGTACTATACTCTCAGCTACTCTGGAGCCTACAGCAGGAGAATTGCAAGTTCCGCGCTTGCTTGCCTGCTTTACAGAGTAAGGTCAAGGGTACCCTAGGCAACTAAATAGAGGCCTTTCTTGAGATAAGAGGCAGTTGTTTGTAAAGACCTTGTACTTGCACTCTCCTTACTGTAAGAGATCGCGCCTTCTATTTGGTTATTGTCCTACCCATTGTGGGGAGTACTCCTCCCACCCCACCCCCACCCACTCCATTCCTACATGCTAGAACGTAAGACCGAATGAACAAAGGCAAGGAAACCACAAGCATCCCATTGACTGTGCTGTTTTCCAGGGGCCTAGAGTAGTACCTAATACCCAACCACTCAATAAACACTGACTGAATGCTCATAAGTGAGCTGTCTTAGAGGGCTCTTGCTTCGAGGCATGGCAGAGTTAGATGCCTTACTGGTATCCCTGCTATGCAGAGATTCTGTGTGTCTGCACATTGAGAACCCCACAAGCGCCCATCATTCTGAGCCAGCAGCTGTTTCGTGGTGGTGGGGGGGAATTAACCAGGAAGATGGGGAGGGGTAGGGTCTGGGAGCTGGATGGGCAGGAAGAGCGTTTCAGAAGAGAAAGGAAGCCACTGCTAATGGGGTGTGACAGTGCATGTGGTGTGGATGGATCATGATGACAGCAAGCTCTTTTTGCCAGGACAAAGGGAACAACGAGGCACAGAGCGAAGAGCAGTCAGTGCTGGATTCAGCCAAAGGAGTCACCGAAGCAGCATGGTGGTGGGTGGTCTAGAGTGGGTGGTGGGTGGTCTAGAGTGAGGGGTGGCTGATGAAGGGGCCTGGAATTAAAATCTGAAAACAAAGGGCCTCCAAGTGAAATCGCTGGGTGTGCTGACTTTTTTTTTTTTTTTAAAGATTATTTATTGTGTATAGTGTTCTGCCTGCATGTACACATTCATTCCAGAAGAGAGCACCAGATCTCATCGTAGATGGTTGTGAGCCACCATGTGGTTGCTGGGAATTGAACTCAGGACCTTTGGAAGAACAGCCAGTGTTCTTAACCTCTGAGCCATCTCTCCAGCCCGGTGTGCTGACTTTTAAGAGCCAGATCTTGAAACCCTGGAGTCAGAGACAGAGACAAAGAGAAGATATCTCCCTATTTTAAATAAGGGACTCCTTGGAGAAGTCCTACACCTCTGAATCACAGGACTGAGGGAAAGAACCTCAAACTGCTTGGCTGCTGTGTCCTTGCAAGCTGGACACATGGAACCTTGTTGTCCCCATTGGACTTAACCCTCATTCTCAGTCACCTTCTCACCTGAATCCCTCCCTCAGTCTGCTCAGTGGCCACACTCAATATTCCTTTCTCCTTTTTCCCCCCTCTTAAAAAGCATATTTGGGGGGGATGGAGGTTTAGCTCTGTGGAGGAAGGCTTGTGCAAGCTCCATGGTTGGATCTTCATGGCAAAAGAACAAACAACAAACATCACTTTGTCCTTGGGATCAGAGAGCTAGAAGTTATGTTTTTCTGAAACAATTCGTCAACATTTCATTTAAATTTACTTTTAGGGGACTGTGGCGATGGCTCAGCAGAAAAACGGTACTAATTTCTCTGCCAGCATGAAGATCTGAGTCAGATTCCCCAGAATGGCTTGTAAGGCCAGGGTTAGGGGAGTGCTGGACAGAGATAGAAGGAATGCTGTGACACCCACCAGCTAAAAAGGGGCAAGCTTGTGGTTCAGTGAGAGACCCTGTCTCAAGGGAATAAGGTTGACAGTGATAGAGAAGGGCATCTGACAGCCTCCTCTGTCTTCTACAGGAAAACACACACACACACACACACGTACACTCATGAATACACCACCCATTAAAAGTTTATTTTTAAAAAGAGGTTATAGTGGTGCCCTTTTTAAATGTGCTCATAAGCATACCACTGACATAAGCGGAAGGGTCTTGATCAACTATCCAGACAAAGATAGCCAGAGAGCGTTAGCACTTTTATGCATGTTGGTTGAAATCAATCAGCAGCTAAGTTAGAGAGGGAAGTGCTCCTAAAAGAGGTCAGAGAAGGGCAGGGAGGTGGAGGGACTTGAAGGAGATGAGATGCTCCCAGAACTGCGGTCTTGCTGGTGGCAGAGACCCAAGGAGAAGCGATGTCTAACTTCACTCTCCATTCCCTCTGTGAATTCTAAGTAGTGGCTCCAATCCCCACCTCCCAAAACACACACAAACGGCATTTGTCGGCTTCTAATAACTCAAAAGGGAAAACAGAGCACCCCAGCAAACTTAGAAATACCATTGATCCTGGATTAAGACCCATGACTTAACATATTCCCCATATCTGCCAAGTTCATAAGGCTAAAATAAGAAGTAGAGAGTGAGCTGGGTGGTGGTGGCGCACGCCTTTAATCCCAGCACTTGGGAGGCAGAGGCAGGCGGATCTTTGTGAGTTCGAGGCCAGCCTGGTCTACAAAGCGAGTCCAGGACAGCCAGAGATATTCAGAGAAACCCTGTCTCGAAAAACCAAAAAAAAAAAAAGAAGAAGTAGAGAGTGGACGTGGCTCCGAGGGTAAAGATGCTTGCTGCTAAGCTTGGTGACGTGAGTCCAACCCCTGGCATCCATATGGTGCAAAGAGAGAACTGACTCCTGCAATGTGTCTTCTAACAGTCACAAAGTGTCACACTCATCACACACACACACACAAATAAATAAATAAATAAATAAATGTAATTTAAAAATTTTAAAGAACAAACAGAAAGGCAGGGTGTAGTGTCCCAAGCCTTTAATCTCAGCACCCGAGAGGCAGAGGCAGATGAATCTCTCATTTCCAGGCCAACCTGGTCTGCATAGTGAGTTCCAGGACAGCTCAGCTAAAGAGACCTTGTCTCAAAATTAATAAATAATAATAATATGATGAATTTAAAGAAAGCAGTGTGAGAAATACATTCTTCCTTGGAACCAAATGGGAGCTGAGAAGTTTCTTGCTGAAGGAATTAACTAGGAGGTGGGTTCTAAAAACCTAGAGATGAATCTTGCAAGAACCATGCAACACTCATCTTTTTTGCTGCTGTGTATCCCAGATGAAACAGATCAGATCTCAAACCTAGGGAAGGGTGCTTCTTTCTTTCATTTCTGGGTGGGGCACAGATAATGAGGTGAGAGTGGGCCTAAATTTATTTATTTTTTTAATCATTCATTGTTTAGGCTCCTCTGTAAATAACTACAACTGTATGTCTTCTCCCGCCCCACACCCTCCCTTCGAGTCCCTGAGATGAAGGGATCTGGGATCTGGGATCTGGGACCTGGATGTCTTCCCTTCAGCTAACCTAAGCCTTCCCCACTTCCTAGCCATCCGCAAACAGCAGCTGGAGTCCAAACAGCCGGATGTCTATTGCACACCGGCACAGCAAGGGCCCAGACTTGCAGCCTTTCTCTACACAGATGCCCTGGAGATTTAATCTTAATTAACGGTGGGAGCTATGGCCCCAAGGATTGGATTTTCAAAACAGAATATCCTTCCCATTTTTTTTTCTTTTCCGCTCTTTTCATTCCCCTCTTTTCCCCCAATGTCATCGAAATTTAAAAATACATACGAAAAATCGAACGAGGAATCTCACCCACACGTGCACTGGGACCCAGGAGGGAGGCTGAGATGCAGAGAGCTGCAGGCAGCCGCTAGGACCAGTCCAGCTCTGGGAGGACGTCTTGCAAGCCGCGAAGGCGGGGCCTGGGCAGGATCTGGGTGGGACCACGTGGGCCAGGGGGCGGGGTCTGTTCAGTCACGTGGGCTCTGCTGCTTCTAAGGAACCCAAGGTCTGATTTTAGCGAGAATTCTGGGACAGACTCTCTGCAATGGGCTCTTGGACTAAGCGTCAGAGCTGCTTAGCGGCCGGGTTGCTGCAGAACCAAGTGGCCGTGGTCACTGGCGGGGCCACGGGCATTGGAAAAGCCATCTCCCAGGAGCTCCTGCACCTGGGTATGTGAGCAGGCCTCTGGGACTGGGCACCCAGAGCTAGGGTCCGCAGAGGTCTAGCTGGGGTAAACCGGGTTCAGAGACAGAGTGGGTCAGAGACAGAGGCGGGCGCTGGCGGGACTGGGGAGAGGATGCAAAGCTAAGGGCTGCAGAGCTGAGCAATGCGAGGGGCGAAAAAGAGGCTTTTTCCCTAATAGCCGAGAAATGTTGGTAAATGAGCCACAAAGTATGAAGTAAAGGGACTTAGAACCCAAAGATGACTGCGCCCCAAATAGGAAATAAGTAGACCTGTGAAAACATGCTGTGGAATTAATTGTGATATTGTAACGTTAATCCATTCGAAATGGTTCCTAATTTTTGGGCATCCTTTAGCAAAAAGCTGTTAGCCTGGTGAGAGGCTCCAATCGCATTTTCTTCTCACATCCCCTCTCCTAAAGCAAGAAAAAAGAAAAAAAATGAATATTTAACTTAGGAGAAGGATCACATAAACACACGCACAAGGAAGGAAGCCAGCAAGAAGAAAATAGTTATATTTAATATTTAGATATGTGAGACTGTACATCTTTGGGTTTAAGAGTGCAAAGTTTAGCCAGATGGTGGTGGTGAACACCTTTAATTCCAACACTCAGAAGGCAGAGGCAGGTGGATCTTTGTGAGTTTGAGGCCAGCCTGGATGAGTTCCAGGACAGCCACGGTTACACAGAGAAGCCCTGACTCAAAGAGGGGGGAAAAAGAGTGCAAAGTTTAAAGGTATATGCAGACAAAGTATTTGTAACATGACACTTTTATTATGTAAAGAGCTTTGACAGGTAGATTTTTTTTAAAACCTGACATAATGAGGGGGAAATGAGACAATGATATGGCCCAAGGATTCTGAGCTACACATAGAAAATAAATACATGAAGAAATGATCAACTTTATCTTATCAGCAATAAACTTCAAAACCAAACAATCTGCCATTGTATTTTGCATTTTACCATCACTTTCAGCCTGTTTGCTATCATGGAACTTTCCCCTGGAGGAAGAATTAATAAGAAAAGCAATCAGTAACCATTTGGTACAAAGGTCAGAACCTTGGCCTCTGTCATCCGATTTGCAGGATCTTGTTTCACCTTCCAGAACCTTCTGCAAACCTTTCTAGGTGTACTGAATCTCCTTTTGAGTAAATTTGCATTAGGCAAACACTGCACCAGTTCTGGGGTCAAGCAACCGAGTATTCTTGTGGCATGACTGAAATATTAGGACAGCCATGTGCCCTAGAGATGCTGGGAGAGTGACAGAGTATGTCTCTAGGAAACTACTTCCTATACCTAAAAGAGATGTAAACGTTGTACTGTTGTATTATGATTGGCTTGCCTTCCATGAGAGAATGTGAAAAAAATATTTGTAAAGATTTGTTGTATTTTTTGAGCCAGGCATAGTGGCACATGCCTTTAATCCCAGTACTTGGGATACAGGCAGGTGGATCGCTATGAGTTCAAGGCCAGCCTGGTCTACATAGTGAGTTCCAGGACAGTGAAGGCTATGCAGAGAGACCCTGTCTCAAAAAAAAATACTGTATGTTTAATTATGTATATGTGTTGTGGATGGGGGAAAGCAAATGCATGTGAGTGCAGATACCCATGGAGACCACAGGTGTTAGATCCCCTGGAACTGGAGTAACAGGTGGTTTTGAGCCACACAGTTGAGTGGTAGGAACCAAACTCAGGTCCTCTGCAAGAGCAAGCTCTCTTAAGCTCTGAGCCAGCTCACCAGCACCAAGTATATGAACTACTTTCTACTGTGGCTTTTTCATCTTTGGTTTTTTTTTTTCTTTTTCAACCAAACTATTGTTAGATGCCCAACTGCCAGCAGACTGTGATACAAGGACAAGATAGACCCTAGCAATCCTTCTGCTAATGTGTACCATCTCTTTCTGCACTCCCCACAACCTTACAGATCTTTTTTACAGAGAGCATCTAGAGAGGAGGCAGCAGAACATCCCATTTTATCCCCACAGATGCATATCTTTGCATTATGGAAGGCACAGTCCTCTGTGAAGCTCTTCCAATGACAGCAAGGCCTACAGACAGCCAACCCCACATGTATGACAAACCCTCTCCCACCCCGACTCATTTGAGTTAAAGGAAACTCTAAACAATGAATACCCTATCTCTGTTCCTGTCTGGTTATAGAATGAGCAGGAGCCTCTCAGTAGAAGGAGATGCTGGATTTGCCTCCTGGTGGGTTCAGGACTTTGTTGTGGGAGCGAGGACGTGGTCCCAGTCTGGGCTCATGAATGTCAACCGTAGGTGTGGGCCCTGGTATCTTGGCATGCTCTGCTTCTTTGGCGTTTCCTTTGTTGCCCTGTTCTCCTCTGGGTGTGGAGTTTGTTGTGGCTTTCAGGCCACATTTAGAGTCTTCGCCTTCACACAGCAAAGCATGATCCTTGGGCTTGTTTGGGTGTGCCAGGGGTGCAGTGGCAGTGACTGGGGACCCAAATATGTCACTGGTCTTCCCACCAGGTGGGTTCAGACGTTGTCAGGTCTGCACAGGAGTTGATTCATCAAAGATACCACTTCCTTTGCCCCCTGGAGGATTTGTCCTTTTGGGTATGTTTTTAGGTTCTTCAGTTGGTCCAAAAATATTAGATGCCATCCTATTAGGCTTGCTTGAAGGAATACCTTCTTCTGGACTTCCAAAAAGATCAATCGATTCTCCTCCTGGGGGCTTCATGGACCTGTGAATAAAGCATTGGAGCCCGACCCGCCCGCCTGGCCGTCCGTGCCTCCGTGCCCTGGAACATGTCGGCCGCCGCCCCACCGCCTCCTCAGCCGTAGGGCCGGTTTTTTTTTTTTTAATGCTAGAATTAATGGCTGTTTCCTGAAAGTTATTGTATAAAACCAATTGGACAATAGAATATTATAAAACATTAGCCAAGAGCTTGCTCAGTGCCTGCTGCTAAGCCTGAGGACCTGAGTTCAGTCCTCAGAAAGGAATGGTAGAAGGAGAATACTGATTTCCACAAATTGCCCTCTCTCCTGTTTACAAGCACCATGGCGTGCATGCCCACACATACACACACACACACACACACACACACACACACACACACACACACACA
>CAJQZJ010036763.1:0-29678 GCA_907164525.1 Lophiomys imhausi
ATCTACTGAGTGCTTATATGCCAGGTACCTGTGTTAATATACTATGTGTATTGTTGAATTATATGCTTACTATAGCACAGTAAGGTAGATGTTGTCATTATTCCTGTTTTATACTTGAGGAAAGGGAAGACAGGAGCATGTAAGTAGTACTTTTTTGTTGTTGTTTTTATGCCATGTATGTCTTTGGTAGCAAAGTCACAATTTTAGACTCAGGAGTCTAAATTCTCATTTCATGTATTGATCTCTTCTACATGGTGGAAGACACCATCATTGAAGTTCAAGTAAACAATGCAATGTGAAAGTGAGAGCTGAAGAACTGAGAAGGAAAGTACATATTGGAAGACATTGATTGGGAAGTCTCTTTGAGGGTAACTAAATTTATACTGCCTACGAGTTTAGAAGAAAATGCCCCTCAGATCTAAACTTCTGTGCATATAGTATCTCCTGGAGAATTCAAAAAGGAAATACAAAAATACTTGCGTTGTGGGCTCACTGCTCCCTACGGTCTCAGATTCTGCCTCTTCCCATGCTGCGACCTGAAGGCATTTGGGTTTCTGGGACCTGAGGTGGGTAGTATAAGCAGTGAAGGTAGATTAGAGAAGCAGATTGGCAGTGACCTTGCAGAAGATTTTAAGGGCCGGACGAAGGACATTTCTCTTGAGTTTCCTTCAGTAATGGGAGGACCAAGTTGGTAATGAGTGCAGGAGGAAGCTCTATGCATAGCTGAAAAAAAAATGATAGACATGTTGACTTACCTTGAGGTAAGCTCACCAGGGACCACCGCACTTAAAGCTGAAAAGGAAGTCTTTATTTCTGGCTGGTGGCTGCACTGGGGAATTGCCCAAATTATGCAGCCCCAAGCCTTAGAGATCTTCTTTTATGCACACACCCTCCCCATATATCCTTGTTGACACAGTTCAGTTGTCAAGCAGTGGAACTACAGAAGCCAAAAATCAATTTAGGGATTTTTACTCAAGGATGTAACTGCAGTGATGGGCTAGGTCTTTGTTCCCATTTTGACCTCCATGCTGTTTTTTAATGTCAGAATGGAGCCTCTAACATGGCATCAGTTACACTATGGGCTTGGGCCTGCTACGTTGCCCCCTGGTTGTATAGGCATGAGTATATCTCGGGACAGGGAGTTACGTTGTCCCCTCAGTGCTAACAATTGAACAGAATTCATTCACTGTTTTGCATAGTTGTGCAGGCAGCTTAGCAATCAGGGACTTACAGTGAGGTTTAAGAGCAACAGCATGGCCGTAAGCAGTTAACCAGGGGCACTTGGAGAATAAAGATTAGTGCCAAATTATCATCTTACTGGTGTCATTTTTCTCTTTCTTTAAGGTTATTTCTGATCATGGCTAAACTTTTTCTAATTACCCCGGACTTGTTGGTGTAGAAGCAACAAATTTCTCCCAATGCCGAACAAAAGTTTTGTTTCATGAAGAAATGGTCCAGTCCTCTGGATTCTCAGGAACAACCTCAATCAAGGAGGCTACCTGGGCTTCCAGCAGGGAAATAAATTCTTCCAGATGCTCTAGGTCTATATCTACTTGAGCCCTGAGTTTCTTCAAGTTTTTATCCCCTACAGTTAGGGCTGAATTTCCAACTGCAGTAGAGCCTGCAATGTCTGCCCCCAGCAACAGGTAAATGAGAATGGAAGTGGCTTGCTGCTGCATATGGAGAAGTCTAGAATCTAGATTTAGGTGGGCCCTACCTTCTCATTGTAGATAAACACCTATTGTATGGTATACATGAAGATGCAAAGGAGTTGGGTCTCCTCCAGTGTAAACAATTCAGAAGGTGTACACTTGGTTAAGCTGGTATTGCAAGTAAACCAGGTAGTCCCTGAGGCTTGACTACCATTCCTGGAGTTACTCTGTTGTGTAAGGCTACAGGAATCTTCATAAAGAGAACTATCTGGGAGGTATCTTGGTGACATAAGTGACCTTCCTTTCTAAGGAGGTCCCCAAACCAACCAGTTTTGTTGGTGACATTTACAGTTGTCAAGATTGGAGTTAGAGCTTATTGTTTTACTAACTCCAATCCTAACATAATATGGGAGTTGGGGTGTGAGAATAACTTACAGCCCTTACCTATGTCCAGTTGAAAATGGTTAAGGTATTGATATCATCTTTTTTTTTTTTTCATAGTGAACACTGAGGAGCTGGCTTCTGCTGCTTCCTGAATTTTTATCTCATGATTACCAAAGGAATTTCTGTGGGGGGTTGCCACTTTAGGGAGCTCATATTCTAAGATGGACCAGTTTTACGTGATAGGCCTGATAACCCTAGGTGCAGGCTTCTTTTGAATAGTAAATTTGCTGCCTGGGTCCCAAACAATTACATATAACCTGACTCCCCAGGTTCTCCTATTTGCCAATAATGATCTTAAGTTTCCTGTCAGGCCTTAACTTTTATAGATATGGAAATACATTACCCAAGACCACAGGTTTTCATAAATTCCTCTGAAGGTTATAAAGGAGTCAGCATGCACTTTGGAGAACTCAGTTTTATAATCCCAATGACCACAATGGTATTCACCCAGCTCTTGGAAGTTCACGGGCATAGTAATCGGTCCCTTTTCTTCAATAATGGACTCACAGCCCTAGGAGTGAACTCCTTTGCAGCCTCTTCTCCTAGTTGCTTCTGAATGTAATATTTTACAGAAATCCTCCTGGAAGGTAGGTTGGGTCTCAGTGGATAGATTGGTTATGAGGTCCAGGTTTCAATCTTTCTTAATTCCTACACCTGGAGTCTTGACTTATGGGGGTTAGGGGTCTTTCCCATGAAGACAAAATAGGGCAATCATAGTCGTAGGGCCTGGGTCAATCTTATCTTTAATAGGTTGGCAATGACCTGGTGATAGCCCATCTGTCATCCTCTGTAGCCTCCTCAAGCTTGGTGTGGTAGATCCACAGGATTACACCTGTGACCTTCACTGCTGTAGGGGTAGTGTGGATCACAGGGTATGAGTCATTCTATGTTGGCTTCAGGATCTTGGTTAGAGGTCCCCTTTACTCACATAATGTCTCAGACTCAGGTGCAGGCAAGGGTGTAACCCATCAAGTTGTCTGATGAACCATCCTCCTGGCTAGTCTCAGGACCTGTGAGAACTTGAGGAAAATTGCTTAGTAATTCTTATGAACACCTGGCACCCTCAAACATAATTTCAAATGGGGTGAAACCTCAATACAGAGTCCACTTGGCCTTAAGAGGACAAATGATAGGCCTAATTTTTGCCATTCTCAAGTTTATATTCAGTTAAAGTTACCTTCAAGATCCTATTCTTCCTTTACACCTAGCCTGCTTTGTGACCTCTAGGGACACTGTAGCTTCCAATCAACATTTAGGACATTTGCCAGATTTGGGGAAATATTGGCTGTGAAAACCAGGCCATTGTCAAAACTCAGGGAGAGAGGCAATCCAAATGCAGGAATCAACTCTTGGAGAAATTTCTTGTTCATCACCTTGGCTGTCTGTCTTCATTTGTGTAGATAGGCTTCCACCTATCCAGAGCAGGTATCTATGAAAACTAGCGGATATTTATAACCAAGAACCATGAGTTTATCTCTGTAAAGTCCACTTCCCAGCGTTCCCTGGGAGTACTTTCTTGGGTATGGATTTCTTCTTGGGCTTTTTCCCCCCTCTGCGATTCACTTGTGCACAATTGTTACATCTGTGACAAGATTGTCTAGTTGAGGCATATAATTGTGGGCCTGAGTAACTCAGCCATTTTGGATGCCCCCAGATGAGTAGCCTGGTGGAGTCTGGTGACCATAGACTTCCAATGGCAGTAGGGAGTATGGGTCTCCTGACTAGCAAGAACCACCATTCATTTGCTGCCTATTTGGCATCCTCCACTTTTTTGCCCATTTGTAGCTCAGTTTGTGTGCAGTTTTGGCATTGGAGCATTCGGATTCACACAGGGTAACCAAGATCTAGAGCGGCCCCACAAGTATTTTGATGACATTTAGCATTCTGTGAATGGCCAATTCTGTCGGGTCATCTTCAGCCCAGACTTCAGGGCATGGCCATTGCAAATTCTGCAAGTATCTTAAAGCTTGAATGCCATTTTTGGGTACCAGATTTGGTTGAAGAAGGTATTCCTTAAACAGGGGCAGGACACATGAGTACGGGTTGGGAGCTGACTAGGAGTCAAAGGAAAGTGAGCAATAGCCTTCTCACAGGATATGGTGGACCGTGAATTTTGTAATAAATTTTTCCCAATTAGGAAATAGGGAAGTCTGGCATGATTAAGAAGGAGTGGGTCACAGTACCTTGTCCTAAGTCTACCATCTAAGAGGTCATCCAGGAAAACAATCTGTCGTTTTGCCCTTTGGGTGGTCAGTGGCCATCCATGGAGACATCAGTGGTTCGAGCAGCTCTGTCAGGACTGAGTGGGCTGTTCGCATGTCAATAGGAATTTAACAGCTTTTCCTTTTACCTTGAATGTCACCCTAAGCTCCTGGAGAGCTCAATGGAATGGAACCCTGGCCCTGTCAGTCTTCACTCAAATGAAGATCGTGGCATCCTTCTTCTGTCTTCTGATTTGAGCATCCATACTTCCTGTTTTGTTTTTGCTTACTATAAGCACATTGGTCTATGATAGCCTTTTCGTTCCCCAGTGTCTTTGGCTTCTCCCTCTGGGATCTCTGTTATTGGTTTCTATTATTGGACCTGCCAACTGCTGCTCAGGTCAGTTTCTTGTTCTGCTTTTCTACACAGTCACAATGACTGCATACCTTTTGAGTGCTCTCCAATAACTGGGACCTATTCACACCTTAAACCCTTCTAAAGTATCAAGTTTCTAATATCCAGGAATAACTGCATAAGAAAAGCAGTACTGGGGCTTGCTGGTTTTCTATTGTATTTGGGTCTATAGTGATGATCAACCAGTAAGCCTCCCACAGGTTCTCCAGACATATTGCAGGGGATTTGGTGGGGGAGGGGTCTTGTGTAGCCTCACTCACCTTAAACAGATTAGTGGAATGTTGGCAGCTGACTTCAACTTTCCTAACAGGTCGCAGTGAACACTGTCCAGAACCTCCTTACCTTTGCCAATGTTAGGGTACCAGTCAGGTCAGGCAGAGGGGCAGATCCAGTTTCTTGGGACTGTACTGTCCTCAAGTGATCCTCTATCTAGTTTAAGGGCAACTTTTCTACTTTTACTGGATTTTGTCCTTCTTCTCAGCCATGAAGAAGGTGGCCAGGAGCTGTTGGCAGTAATCCAGGTTGGCTGGTGGGAGTAAAAGGTAATCTCAGGAAGACTAATGAGAGCCTGAGGGTTATTTTTCCTAGAAAATGGTGAGTTCTGAGTTTCCCTATCATACGTATTACTGATTGAAAGGGAGATATAAACCATGAGAGGGTATAGGGGGAACTTTTAGTTCCTGGGTCCTCTGAAGATGCCACCCTAATATGGAGGATAGGGGCTGCCTAACCCCAGTGCAATTTCTCCTAGAGCGTAGCCAAAGGTTCTCCACATGTCTGGAGGAAAGAGGGAGCCCAAGGTAAAAGAGACTACTCTCCTACCCATCTGGGGGAACTGTTTCTCCCCAACCCATGTATGGCCAGGGGTCACATCAGGTGGTGTGGAGGGGAAAACTCAACTTCTTTTAGTGGGGTTGAGAAAACAGACAGAGGTTTGGATTTCTCTGGATGATGTGGACAATCCAAGAGAATTAAGGTCCCCAACAAGAGGACACAGGTCTTAAGCCAGGGGTGGGTTTTGCACCAGAATACAACTCCTCTGGTACCTGTTTTCTCTTATTGTCTGTTGCTGTGATAAGCTGGTAAGTGGCAAAAAAAAGGCATTTTAATAGTGTTGATTGGATTAATTCAGTCTTCTTGCATTGCTGGATTTAGTGCTGGATTTAGAGCTATCTTCATTTCTGCTAAGGACACTTTGATCACTTCTCCTGCTTCTTGATTTGCCTCCTTTCTTCTGAGCTCATTCTACACTTCGCTGTTCACAGCTTCTTGAAATTGCTCTCTGTTGATGCTGTAGTGTGTTGTTCTGTGTCACTCTTAGGAATACGTGTTCTGCACATTTTAAAGAGCTCCTTAGGAGAAAAAGGGAACTGTCCAGGCAGCCACTGGTATGTCATTTCTTAGTTTTGGAAGCTGCAGGCCCTGTACTTCCTATAAAATCAGATATATTTATCACTCTCAGGTATCTGAGGTGGTTGAAGAACAGATAGCTAGAGTCTCACAATTAAATTTTGAGTTGTTTAGGAGTCAAGAGAGTGTTATAGATCTAAGAGGATACTTTTAAAATTGTGTTGCAAGTTAGCATGAATGTTGAGTCAGATATAGAACTTTAAACTCATGGAGATGGTTAGACAGTAGAATGTTAAAATCAGGTGCCAAATACATATGGACTGGACATTGGGAATGTATGCTAAGCCATATAACTCTCATAATTGTGGCCTATTTATTTTTGTTGGTTTTGTATTGTATTTATTGTTATAAGAGGAAGAACCATTTGTTGAACTGAAAGGGGGAGCTGTTGGGAGGAAAAAGATATACCTTAAACTTAAAAAAAAGGGAAGAGGATGGGAGGGTGGGACTGAAGGAGGGAGTAGGGAGGAGATTGTGATTGAGATGTAACTTGAAGAAATAAAAAAATAAATAAAAATAAAAATAAAGAGCTCTGTTTTTGGATCTGCACTAAGCCAGAGATTGCCATCTTTAACCATGCCTCAAGAAATGTGCTTGACAGGTTCTCCAAATTTTGCAGATCTCTTATTCCTGTGTTCTCATTGGGGAGGTCCTCTTGGGATGTTTTGGCAGGCTGTGTCTAGAATTGGGTTTAGTTCAGGAGTGATTGTCACCGTGTCACTTGGACAAGAATTTAAAGTCAAGTGCTATGTTGTTGAGTAGAAATGAATACCCTTCTTCTGAAAAACTTCCCTTTAGGTCAGAAGGACAGAGACAAGTAATCTGCCACACCATAATAACAATGAGCACTGATTTTCTTATGTTTCAAAACACAGTGTATATACAATATCTCATTGCACCAATCCAAATATGTACATTTGGATGCAATAGTGTTAAATTTTAGTTTTTGGTCTGTTGTGGCAGTTTGGCTACCCCATGATGATATTAATCATGATTTATCTCAGAGATGAAAACCAAAATTAGGGAATAAGACAGGCAAATGAATAATGTATGGTTGATCTAAACTATGTGAAGTTGCTACTGTTGAGCAATTCTGACCAAACATTATGTTTGATACAATAGTGGGATAATGCATCTTTTTTTTCACTGTTTATTCTTTTTTTTCCTTTATTTTTTATTTCTTCAAGTTACATCTCAATCGCAGTCCCCTCCCTATTCCCCCCTCCAGTCCCACCCTCCACCCACAACCCCCATCCTCTTCCCTTTTTCTTTTTCTTTTAAGTTTAAGTTATATCTTATTTCCCCCTAGAGTTTCCCCTTTCAATCCAACAAATGGCTCTTTCTCTTATAATAATGAATACAATACAAAACAAGAGAGGTAATTAGGCCACAGTTATGAGGGTTATATGGCTTAGCATACATTCCCAATGTCCAGTCCATATGTATTTGGCACCTGACTTTAACATTCTACTGTCTAACCATCTCCATGAGTTTAAAGTTCTATATCTAACTCAGCTTTCATACTAACTTGCATCACAATTTTAAAAACATCTTCTTAGATCCAGAACACCCTCTTGATTCCTAAACAACTCAAAATTTAACTATGAGACTCTAGCTATCTATTCTTCAACCACCTCAGAGACCTGAGAGGTATAAATATATCGATTATATAGGAAGTGCAGGGCCCATAGCTTCCTAAACTAAGAAATGACATACCAGTGGTTGCCTGGACAGTTCCCAATTTCTCTCCATACATTACAGCATCAATCTTTAGCCATTTGGCCCTGTTTCTCTAAGGAGCTCTTTATTTTTTTCTTTTTTCTTTTTTCCTTTACTTTTTATTTCTTCAAGTTACATCTCAGTCGCAGTCCCCTCCCTATTCCCCCCTCCAGTCCCACCCTCCCACCCTCAACCCCCCATCCTCTTCCCTTTTTTTTTTTAAAGTTTAAAGTATATCTTATTTCCCCCTACAGTTTCCCCTTTCAGTCCAACAAATGGCTCTTTCTGTTATAATAATAAATACAATACAAAACAACAGAGGTAATTAAGCCACAGTTATGAGGGTTATATGGCTTAGCATACATTCCCAATGTCCAGTCCATATGTATTTGGCACCTGACTTTAACATTCTACTGTCTAACCATCTCCATGAGTTTAAAGTTCTATATATGACTCAACATTCAAACTAACTTGCAACACAATTTTGAAAGTATCTTCTGAGATCTATAACACTCTCTTGACTCCTAAACAACTCAAAATTTAATTGTGAGACTCTAGCTATCTGTTCTTCAACCACCTCAGAGACCTGAGAGGGATAAATATATCTGATTTTATAGGAAGTACAGGGCCTGCAGCTTCCCAAACTAAGAAATGACATACCTGTGGCTGCCTGGACAGTTCCCATTTTCTCTCCATACATTACAGCATCGATCTTTAGTCATTTGGCCCCGTTTCTCTGACAGACATTGATTGCAGAGCAGGGGTTATGAAGGACTTACCTACCCTGTCTTGGCAGAGCTAGGCTGTCGACTTACCTGCTTCCAGGTTTTGTCCTTTTTGGACAGCATTCTGTCTACAGTTGGAGCAAGGGGCTTTTCCTACCAAGAGATAGCCTTGTGACTAATTCAATCATCTCCCACTGGAGATTCTTCGATGCTCATCTTCTACTTGGAGGAGAATAGGGGGTGCTGTCAGGAGTTGATATGTCTTGATATAAAAATATCTAAAGTTACGAAAACATCTTTGAGTGCCACATTCTGCAGATCTCTTGAGGTTTTTGAAGAGGCCCTATCTATCTCTTATGTTAGGGTAAGCAGATATTGCTTGTCTCTTAGCAGCTTTATTTCTGATTAGCTTAGAAAATAACTATAATAGGCTGTCATAGAACCTAAGAGAATGAACGGCTAGCATATCCATTAGTTTGCATTTCTTAATTATCCTAAATAGTTTATGACAATTAGTAGTAAAAGTCCGAAACATCACATTTCATTTTTTTTTTCTTTACCTTCTGAACCTTCCATCCCATTTCGCTGGGGTGGGGTGTCCTTATATAACAGTCCCTCATCTCAGTTGAGAGGTTGTATGAGGGCCAAGAGCCTCCTCATTCATTGGGGGTCTACGAAGCAGTACCATCAGTGAAAAGTGTCTCGTTGCCCGGGAGAGAGAACTACTAAACAAACAAACCAATTAGCAGACAATTAGATAAAAAACACTAAAAAATAGAAAAAATATATAAAAAATAAATTAAAAATAAAAAGTCTATGTCCAAGTTCCCTTTGGTGTGTTAGTTGTAGTATCAATACCTTCTACTATATAGCTAAAATCCTACTATAAGTGAATAGATGCCATATGCGTCCTTCTAAGTCTGGGTTAGCTCACTCAGGATGAGCTTTTCTAGTTCCATCCATTTGGCTGCAAATTGCATAATTTCATTGTACCTGATACCTGAATAGTATTCCATTGTGTAGATGTACGACACTTTTTTAACCCATTCTTTGGTTGAGGAACATCTGGGTTGTTTCCAGTTTCTAGCTATTACAAATAAGGCTGCTATAAACATAGATGAGGAGACTTCCCTATGTCTCCGTGAGAGGTCCTTTGGGTGTATACCCAGAAGTGGTATGGCTGGGTCCTGAGGCAAGGTTATTCCTAGATTTCTAAGATATCGCCAGACAGACCTCCATAGTGGTTGCACAAGCCTGCACTCCCACCAGCAATGGAGTAGGGTTCCCCTTTCTCCACACCCTCGCCAGCATGCGCTATCATTTGAGCTCTTTATCTTAGCCATTCTAACAGGTGTTAGGTGGAATCTCAGGGTCATCTTGAGTTGCATTTCTCTGATGATTAAGGATGTTGAACATTTCTTCAGGTGTCTCTCAGCCCTTAGGGATTCCTCCTTTGTGAATTTTCTATTTAGCTCCATCTCCCATTTTTTGGCTAAGGGTCTGTCTATTTTGTTGATTTTCTCGAAGAACCAACTCTTGGTTTCATTGATTCTTTGTATATTTTTTTGTTTCTAAGTTGTTGATTTCAGCCCTAAGATTGATGATCTCCTGCCTTCTGCTCCTCTTGGGAGTGTTTGCCTCTTTTGTTTCCAATTCATGCAGTTTAGCTGTTAATGCGCTAATATGAGCTGTCACAATTTTCTTTTTGAAGCACTTAGTGCTATGAACTTTCCTCGTAGCACAGCTTTCATTGTGTCCCATAGGTTTGGGTACGTTGTGTCTTCATTTTCGTTGGATTTTAAGAAGTCTTTGATTTCCTTCTTTATTTCTTCCCTGACCCAGTTGTCCTCTAGTAAAGAGTTGTTCAATTTCCATGTGAGGGTAGACTTTCTGTTGATTCTTTTGACATTGAAGTCCAGCTTTATTCCATGGTGGTCTGATAAGATACAAGGGGTTATTTCAATTTTCATGTATCTGTTGAGGCTATCTTTGTGTCCAACTATATGGTCGATTTTGGAGAAGGTTCCGTGAGGTGCTGAGAAGAAGGTGTATTCTTTTTTGTTTGGGTGAAACGTTCAGTAGATATCTGTTAGGTCCATTTGGTTCATGATCTCTGTTAGACTCATTATTTCTCTGTTTGGCTTCTGTCTTGATGATCTGTCCATAGTTGTGAGTGGTGTGTTGAAGTCTCCCACTATTAAAGTGTTTGGATCAATGTGTGATTTAAGTTTTAGAAGCGTTTCTTTTATAAATGTAGGTGCCTTTGTATTTGGGGCATAGATGTTCAATATTGAGATGTCCTCTTGGTGGATATTTCCTTTAATGAGTATGTAATGCCCTTTTCTGTCTTTTTTTATTAACCTCAATTGGAAGTTTATTTTGTTTGATATTAGGGTGGCTACTCCAACTTGTTTCCTGGGTCCCTTTGCTTGGAAAACCTATTCCCAGCCCTTTACTCTGAGGTAGTGTTTATCTTCAATAGTGAGGTGTGTTTCTTGTATACAGCAAAAAGATGGGTCTTGTTTACGGATCCACTCTGTAATTCTGTGTCTTTTTATTGGCGAGTTGAGTCCATTGATGTTGATGGATATTAGTGACCAGGGGTTGTTATGTCCCATTATTTTGGTATAGCTGGCTGTCTTGTGTTTCTTTTTGTTTAGTTGCTGTGGAGGTTTCTATTTCCTCTGTTTTCTTGGGTGTAGTTATCTTCTCTGGGTTGGAATTTTCCTTCTAGGATCTTCTGTAGGGCTGGGTTTGTGAGGAGACATTGTTTGAATTTGATTTTGTCATGGAATATCTTGTTTTCCACTTCTATGTTGATAGAGAGTTTTGCTGGGTATAGTAGTCTGGCTGGGCACCTATGTTCTCTCAGGGCTTGTAGGATATATGTCCAGGCCTTTCTAGCTTTTAAAGTTTCTGAGGAGAAGTCAGGTGTGATTCTAATGGGTCTGCCATTGTATGTGACTTGGCCTTTTTCTCTTACAGCTTTTAATATCCTTTCTTTGTTCTCTACATTTCGAGTTTCCATTATTATGTGGAGAGAGGAGTTTCTTTTCTGATCTAATCTGTTTGGTGTTCTGTAAGCCTCTTGGATTTTTACTGGCATTTCTTTCTTTAGGTTTGGGAAGTTTTCTTCTATGATTTTGTTGAAGATATTTCCTGGACCATGGAGTCGAGAGTCTTCTCTTTCCTCTATGCCTATAATTCTTAGGTTCCGTCTTTTCATTGAGTCCTTGATTTCTTGGATGTTGTGGGTGAGAGATTTTTTAGCTTTCTCATTTTCTTTGGATGTTGTACTGATTTCTTCCATCTAATCTTCCATGCCTGAGATCCTGTCTTCAGTCTCTTGCATCCTATTTTTCATACTCACATCCATAGTTCCTGTTCTAGTCTCTTAATTCTCCGTTTCCTCTTTTAACTCTGACTGTGTTTTCTTAATTGTTTCCATTTCTATTTTCATGTCTTGAATGGTATTGTTCTTTTTGTACATTTCCTTCTCCAGTTTGCTTGTTTTTGTCTGGAGATCTTTCATTGCTTTATCCTTTCCTGTTCAAGCTGGGTCACCTTGGCTTGGAGTTCTTTAATGATGTTATCTGTTGTTTTGACTTGTAAGATTGTGGCTTCTTTGAATTCCTTCATAGTTTTAAGTTCTTCTTGAAGGGACTTTATCACTTTCCATACTGTAGAATTGTCATCGTTTTCATGTGTTTCAGTTGTGGTGAGGTGGTTCGGGCTGGACGGAATAGCGTTGTTTTCTTTTGTTGAAGACATTTAGCTCTGTTTTTTTTTTTTTTTTTTTTTTTTTTTTTTTTTTTTTTTTTTTTTTTTGGTCTGGGGCCTCTGGCCATGTGTAATTTGCTGTCTTCTGGACTTGGGTCCGAAGGGGGCACTGTGGTGTAGGATTTTAGTTGCCTTACTCCACCCCTATAAGGTGAGTCATTCAGTCCCGCCTCCCAGGTGGGGACCTAATTAATTCAGGTGGCGGAGCTGTTTACAAGTAAACTCTGATTTCCTGCCGGAAGGGCCTGTACTAGTACATAAGACCGATATACGACTGTTTCAAATATCTCACAGTTTGCCCGGGGTTGGTTCCTGTAGCGGGTAAGTCTGCAGTTTAGCTGCAGTAGCCTTGCTGCTCCCACGGCTTGGAAACTGGCCAGTGACATCATAGACTGCGATCTGTGGTCTGAAGGCACTTTGCAGGGGATCTCCCGCTCACTTCCAAGGGTTGCAACCTTTCTATAGATAATTGGATCTTCTGTGTGAGACCTGGGAGTGCCCACCATGGTGGTTATTATCTCTGCGTGGTTTCTGAATCTGCTGGCTGGGTATTAGGTTGGAACTTACCAGGGATTTCTCTTTTTGGGGGGATGGGTTATCCCGATTCCCAGGTCCAGAGGCTTCCTAGCGTGTCCGAGATTTGGAAGGGGTGTCCTGCCCAGGCATCTTCCGTGGTCCCTGTGTAGCTGGGTGAGATTTAGAAGGGGTCGTGCCCTTTGTACAGCATCCTGGAACACTTGCCGCCTTGTGATTATTGACCCCGAAATCAAAATACGTCCACGCCGGCTGCCGCCATCTTGGATCCCCCTGAAGTGCTTACTCTTACCTCATTTGTGTGCTTCTTGCTTCTCCCCTTGCAGAAGGCCTTCCATTGCTTCCCTCTACAACAAAATTTTTTTGTCGCTCCTTCAGTCAGACATGCCTTAATATATGGAGCTATTGGTTTCTTCAGTAATATCCATTCTCTCGTCCTCAAGCTGACTATCCAGTGCTTGTTCCATTCCATTCTAACCTCCTCGGTAGCCTTGATTGTATTCATTCCACTTATGTGTTAAAAATCACTAGTTAATTCAATGGTTTAAAAATTGTAGTAGGTAGAGCACTATAGCCTATAGTTCTAGAATGCATGATCTATAGTACTTTGAGAGAATTATACGACCCAATACAAAATATTGGCCATAGAAAAATGAAGGCAAAAGCCCTGAAATTTTATACTGTATATATTCTGATTGTCGTGGAATTAAATGGAAAATTATTAAAAACATATCTGTGGGGATGGAGAGATGGTTCAGCAGTCAAGAATACTAGCTGCTTTTTCAGAGGACCTGGGTTCAATTCCAAGCACACACATAGCATCTCATAAGTTTGTAACCAGTTCCAGAGGATCTGAAGCTCTCTACTAGTCTCAGCAAGCACTGAATATACAACAGGTATATGTGCCTCCATACATGCAGGCAAAACATTCACACAGGTGAAATAAAAATAAATAAAATTTTATTTTATTTATTTTTTAAATACTTTTTTTTTCTTCAAGTTACATCTCAGTAACAAACCCCTCCCTATTCCCCCTTCCTATCCTGCCCTTCCACCCTCTTCCCCCCAGAAGTTTCCCCTTTCAGTCCAACAGATGGTTCCTTCTCTTATAACAGTAAGTATTATAGAAAACAATAGATATAAATATGCCACATTTATGAGAGTTAAATGGCCCAGTATACCTTCCCAATGTCCAGTTTATACATATTTGGCCCCTGACTTTAACATTCTACTATCTAACCAACTCCATGAGTTTAAAGGTCTATATGTGACTCAACATTCATACTATCTTGCAACACACTTTTAAGAGTATCTTCTTAGATCTATAACACCCTCTTGATTCCTAAACAGTTCAAAATTTAACTATGAGACTCTACCTGTCTATTCTTCAACCACCTCAGAGACCTGAGAGGGATAAATATATGTGCTTATATAGGAAGTGCAGGGCCTGCAGCTTCCAAAACTAAGAAAGAACATACCAATGACTGCCTGGACAGTTCCCATTTTCTCTCCGTACATTCCAGCATCAATCTTCAGCCTTTGGGTCCTGTTTCTCTGACAGACATTTGTTGTAGAGCAGGGATTATGAAGGACTTACCTACCCTGTCTTGGCAGAGTTAGGCTGTCGACTTCCCTGCTACCAAGTTTTGTCCTTTTTGGACAGCAGTCTGTCTGCTGTTGGTGCAAGGGGTTTTTTCATGCCAAGAGAAAGGCTTGCCACTAATTCAACCATCTTACAGTGGAGGTTCTTCGATGCTTATCTTCTACTTCGAGTAGAATAGGGGGTGCTGTCAGGTCCTTATATGTCTCGATATCAAAAAAAAATCTTGATTTAAGATAACATCTTCGAATGCCATATTCTGCAGATCTCTAGGGGTTTTTGAAGATGCCCTATCCATCTCTTGTATTTAGATAAGCAAATGTTGCTTGTCTCTTAGCAACTTGATTACTGGGTAGTTTAGAGAATATCTGTGATAGACTGTCATAGTAGCTAACAAAGTGACATGTTTGCATGACTAGGAGTTTGTTTTAACTATCCTAGACCATTTTAGACGCTTGGTATCAAGAGGTCAGAGCTTCACATTTTATTTTTAAGTATCTCTAGGTATGATACCATTGGGAAGCGTTACCTTTAAATTTATATCAATATACAAAGATCTATTCAATTGTGGTTAAATATACTCTTAATTATGTATCAATATACCAAGATCAATGCCTATGTAGCCCAATACAATCTTAATATTACATCCATATGCAAGGGTCAATACCATTGTGGCCAACTATAATCTTAATTTTGTATCAATATACAAAGATCAATACCGATGTAATCCAATACAATCTTATTTTTGCACAATAAACAATGGTCAATACCACTTTAGCCAAATAAACTACTAATTTTGTATCAATATACAAAGGTATAAGGGCATATTAAATAATCTGCCCCTTCTTCTTGGACCTTCCTGTGCTGTGTCTATATCTCATTTTTCTCAAGCCCATGCACTCCTATATAGGAGAGGAAGAAGGATACAGAAAAGGAAAAGTAGGAATTCCCTGGAGCTAACCTCCAAAACCCATTAAGACAGGCCCATTTATCAGCTTGTAGTCTCTTCCCCTACATAACAGACTTTTCAGTTATCCTTCAAATATCCAAAAAGAAGGGCGGAGAAACACCCTCCCCACCCTCTGGGCATGGCACGTCACTCTCTTAAAGTGACTTCCTGCTGATTTGGGTTGTAGTAGACCTGTTTGGGGCCCCAACCCAAATGGGAAAAAAGATTAAAAATGTTAGTACACTCCTTTTATGTTCAGTCCTTCTGTTCTCAGCTGTTTAGATGACCTAAGGGGTTTGTAGGCAGAAGCTGATCTTGCAGGTTTCACTGAGGTTCCTGTCGGGGCATTGTGTAGAGCTGAGCGGTCCCAGTGACATTGGATTGCTGTGGTGGTTGCAGGCCCCCAATGGAGACAGCTATTGAGGAAGTCTGCCAGGCAGAATCAACTGGGTCACTCGTCCTCCTTGGTGCCTGATTCTGCTCTCTGCTGAGGATTCCGCTGTCCAGCCGTCCCCGGGCTCCCTTAATGGACGCTTCGATTCTCCTGGAACGATAAGAACAGAGCCCTGCCCCAATCCCAACCCTAGGACAATTGCCCTCTTTTTTTTTATGGGGGGGCTGGGGGGGGCTAGGTAGTACTTCTCCTGAAGCAAATTTGGCCTTCTGACAACATACAAAGCGTTATCTTTCAATCTGGGTTAAAGAAGAAATCATTCTGTCACCTTGGAGCTAAACCAGCTCCAGTGTATATATTTTGAGATCCCAAAGGACAATCTGCCTGCATCGAGAAGGCCTTTTGTAAGTAGCCTCCAAACCTAGGTCCCTCCAAATCCCATGTGTGTGTCTCTGAACTCTAATTATTGGGATCAGGGACCTGTGTTTCCCATCTGAAGGGATCAAAGATGTGTTCCACCACTCCTGGATCGAAGTCTTTCTCTATTTAGAGTTTGCCCTGCATCAGGCTGACCCTGAGTTCTGGGATCTGCCCGTTTCTGTCTCCAGTGTGCTGGGAGCTGGGACCAAGGGTGTACTCTTCTTGAATGGTGGGACCAAGAGTATGCACCCTCACCATCCCACTCCATATGACTCCAGAATACATAAGACCACCAACTCTACGGTGCCCCCCCACCCCCCGTCTCCGCTGAAGTCAAAGGCACGGGCCAATACCACAATTCTCTTGTATTTTACCTTAGCTCCACGTCTTCTCTATACCTGGAGGTCTGCAAAACCAGGCCGAATGGCTGTATCCTCTGTTCCATTCACAGTGTTTCAGCCCTGCCCCCTGCCTTTTTTTTTTTTTTTTTAGTTAATAAATTAATTTGTTTGTTGCTTCAGGTTACATCCTTATCATATTGTCCTCTTTTCCCGCTTCCCAGCCCCACACTCCCATGCTAAACCCCCTGACCCTTCCGTCTTGTTCCTCTGGGGTGGAGTGTCCCTGACTAACATTCTCTCACCACAGATCAGGAGTCATATGAGGGTCAAGAGCCTCTTCATACACCGGGGGCCCACGAGGCAGTACTGCCAGTGAATGGTGTCTCATTGCTACTGGGGGAATACTAAAAAAAAGACCAACAAACACACAAACCCACAAAAACAAAGAATATCAACAAAAAAAGAGAGGAAAAAGAGAAGGGAAAAGGAAAAAGAAAAAAGAAAAAAAGAAGGAAAAAGAAAAAGATAAAAAAAATTATGTCCTTGTTCCTTTTGATGTGTTGGTTGTAGTACAAATATCCTGTACGATATAGTTAAAATTCTACTATAAGTGAATAGATGCCATGTGCATCCTTCTGAGACTGGGTTAGCTCACTCAGGATGAGCTCCTCTAGATCCATCCATTTGGTTGCAAATAGCATGATTTCATTGTTTCTGATAGCTGAGTAATATTCCATTGTATAGATATACCACAGTTTTTTAATCCATTCTTCAGTTGGAATCCATTCTGGGTTGTTTCCAATTTCTAGCTATTACAAAGAAGGCTGCTATGAACATAGATGAGGAGACTTCCCTATGTCTCTGTGAGAGGTCCTTTGGGTGTATACCAAGAAGTGGTATGGCTGGGTCCTGAGGCAAGGTTATTCCTAGATTTCTAAGATATCGCCAGACAGACCTCCATAGTGGTTGCACAAGCCTGCACTCCCACCAGCAATGGAGTAGGGTTCCCCTTTCTCCACACCCTTGCCAGCATGTGCTATCATTTGAGCTCTTAGCCATTCTAACAGGTGTTAGGTGGAATCTCAGGGTTGTCTTGAGTTGCATTTCTCTGATGATTAAGGATGTTGAACATTTCTTCAGGTGTCTCTCAGCCCTTAGGGATTCCTCCTTTGTGAATTCTCTATTTAGCTCCATCTCCATTTTTTGATTGGATTATTTGGTTTCTTGGCATTTAGTTTCTTGAGTTCTTTGTAGATTTTAGATAATAGCCCTCTATCAGATATGAGGTTGGTGAAGATTTTCTCCCAGATGTTGGTTGCCATTTTGTTTGAATGACAGTGTCCTTTGCTTTACAGAAGCTTTTCAGTTTCATGAGGTCCCATTTATTGATTGTTGATCTCAGGTCCTGAGCTGTTGGTGTTCTGTTCAGGAAGTTTTCACCTGTGCCAATGAGTTCGAGGGTTTCTCCTACTTTTTCTTCTAGTATCTTTAGTGTGGCTGGCCTTATGTTAAGGTCTTTGATCCACTTGGAATTAAGTTTTGTACAAGGTGATAGGTATGGGTCTAATTTCATTCTTTTGCAAGTGGACATCCAGTTGGACCAGCACCATTTGTTGAAGATGCTGTCCTTCATCCATTGTGCGTTTTTGGCTTCTTTGTCAAAGATTAGTTGGCCATAGGTGTGTGGATCCATGTTTGGGTCTTCAATTTGATTCCATTGATCCACTGGTCTGTTTCTATACCAGTACCATGCTGTTTTTAGTACTGTTGCTCTGTAGTACAGCTTGAAATCTGGGATGGTGATACCTCCAGATGTTTTTTCATTGGACAGGATTGATTTAGCTATTTTGGGCTTTTTGTTGTTCCATATGAAGTTGAGAATAGTTTTTTCCAGGTCTATAAAGAATTGTGTTGGTATTTTGATAGGAATTGCATTAAATCTATATATTGCTTTTGGTAGGATAGCCATTTTTATTATGTTGATCTTACCTATCCATGAGCATGGGAGATCTTTCCATCTTCTAAAGGCCTCTTCCATTTCTTTCTTCAGGGGCTTGAAGTTCTTGTTATATAGGTCCTTTACATGCTTGGTTAGAGTTACCCCCAGGTATTTTATGTTGTTTGTGGCTATTGTGAAGGGTGTTGTTTCCCTTATTTCTTTCTCGCTATATTTGTTTGTTGTATAAAGAAGGTCTTCTGATTTTTTTTGAGTTAATTTTGTATCCAGCCACCTTGCTGAAGTTGTTTATCAGTTGTAAGAGTTCTCTGGTGGAGTTTTTGGGGTCGCTTATGTATACTAACATATCATCTGCGAATAGGGATAATTTGACTTCTTCATTTCCAATTTTTATCCCTTTGATCTCCTTTAGTTGTCTTATTGCTCTAGCAAGAACTTCAAGTACTATGTTGAAGAGATATGGTGAAAGTGGACATCCTTGTCTTGTCCCTGAGTTTAGAGGAAATGCTTCAAGCTTCTCTCCATTTAATTTGATGTTGGCTACTGGCTTGCTGTATATTGCCTTTATTATTTCTAGGTATGGTCCTCCTATGCCCATTCCCTCCAGAACTTTTAGCATGAAGGGGTGTTGGATTTTGTCAAATGCTTTTTCTGCATCTAGCGAGATTATCATGTGGTTTTTTTCTTTCATCTTGTTTATGTGGTGAATTACATTGATAGACTTTCGTATATTGAACCATCCCTGCATTCCAGGGATGAAGCCTACTTGATCATGGTGTATGATACTTTTGAAGTGTTCTTGAATTCGGTTTGTTAGTATTTTATTAAGTATTTTTGCATCTATGTTCATGAGGGAGATTGGTCTGAAGTTCTCTTTCTTTGTTGGGTCTTTGTGTGGTTTAGGAATCAGAATGACAGTGGCCTCCTAGAATGAGTTTGGCCGTTTTCTTTCTGTTTCTATGTGGTGGAAGAGTTTGAAAAGTAATGGTGTTAGTTCCTCTTTGAAGGTCCGGTAGAATTCCGTGCTAAAGCCATCTGGCCCTGGGCTTTTTTTGGTTGGGAGATTATTAATGACTGTTTCTATTTCCTTAGGTGTTATTGGGCTGTTTAAGCTGTTAATCTGATTTTGATTTAGTTTTGGTAGGTGGAATTTATCGAGGAAATTGTCCATTTCGCTTAGGTTTTCAAATTTAGTGGAATATAGATTTTTAAAGTAATGCCCGAATATTTTCTGGATCTCCTCAATGTCTGTTGTTATTTCTCCCTTTTCATTTCTGATTTTGTTGATTTGTGTTCTTTCCCTTTGCCTTTTAGTTAATTTGGCTAGGGGTCTGTCTATTTTGTTGATTTTCTCAAAGAACCAACTCTTGGTTTCATTGATTCTTTGTATAGTTCTTTTTGATTCTAAGTTGTTGATTTCAGCTCTAAGTTTGATGATTTCCTGTCTTCTGCTCTTCTTGGGAGTGTTTGTTTCTTTTTTTTTCCAATTCACCCAGCTTAGCTGTTAGTTCAGTAATATGAGCTGTCACAATTTTGTTTTTGAAAGCACTTAGTGCTATGAACTTTCCTCGTAGCACAGCTTTCAATGTATCCCATAGGTTTGGGTATGTTGTGTCTTCATTGTCGTTGGATTTTAAGAAGTCTTTGATTTCCTTCCTTATTTCTTCCCTGACCCAGTGGTCATCCAGTAAGGAGCTGTTCAATTTCCATGTGTGTGTAGGCTTTCTGTGGATTCTTTTACTGTTGAAGACCAGCTTTATTCTGTGGTGGTCTGATAAGATACAAGGTGTTATTTCAATTTTCTTGTATCTATTGAGACTATCTTTGTGACCAATTATGTGGTCGATTTTGGAGAAGGTTCCGTGGGGTGCTGAGAAAAAGGTGTATTCCTTTGTGTTTGGGTGAAACGTTCTGTAGATATCTTTTAGGTCCATTTGTTTCATGATCTCTGTTAGACTCAATATTTCTCTGTTTGTCTTCTGTCTTGATGATCTGTCCTTTGTTGTGAGTGGGGTGTTGAAGTCTCCCACTACTAATGTGTTGTGATCGACGTGCGCTTTAAGTTTTAGAAGTGTTTCTTTTACGAAAGTAGGTGCCTTTGTATTTGGGGCATAGATGTTCAGTATTGAGATTTCCTCTTGATGAATATTCCCTTTAATGAGTATATAGTGCCCTTCTTTGTCTTTCTTCATTAACTTCAGTTGGAAGTCTGTTTTGTTTGATATTAGGATGGCTACTCCAGCTTGCTTCCTGGGTCCATTTGCTTGGAAAACCTTTTCCCAGCCCTTTACTCTGAGGCAGTGTCTATCTTTCGTAGTTAGATGTGTCTCTTGTATACAGCATAAGGAAGGGTCTTGCTTGCGGATCCACTCTGTAAACCTATGTCTTTTTATTGGGGAGTTGAGTCCATTGATGTTGATGGATATTAGTGACCTGGGGTTGTTATTTCCCATTAGTTTGGTATAGGCGGTGGTCCTGTGCCTCTTTTGGTTTAGTTGCTGATGGGTTTTCTATTCCCTTTGTTTTCTTGGGTGGCGTTTTCTTCTCTGGGTTGGGATTTTCCTTCTAGGATTTTCTGTAGGGCTGGGTTTGTGGGTAGATATTGTTTAAATTTGATTTTGTCATGGAATATCTTGTTTTCTCCATCTATGTTGATAGAGAGTTTTGCTGGGTAAAGTAGTCTGGCTGGGCATCTATGATCTCTTAGGACTTGTAGTATATCTGACCAGGCCCTTCTAGCTTTTAACGTTTCTGGAGAGAAGTCAGGTGTAATTCTGATGGGTCTGCCATTGTATGTGACTTGACCTTTTTCTCTTACAGCTTTTAATATTCTTTCTTTGTTCTGTACACTTGGGGTTTCAATTATTATATGGCGAGAGGAGTTTCTTTTCTGGTCTAATCTGTTTGGTGTTCTGTAAGCCTCTTGGATTTTCATTGGCATCTCTTTTTTCAGGTTTGGGAAGTTTTCCTCTATGATTTTGTTGAAGATATTTCCTGGACCTTGGAGTCGGGAGTCCTCTCTTTCCTCTATACCTATAATTCTTAGGTTCCGTCTTTTCATTGAGTCCTTGATTTCTTGGATGTTGTGGGTGAGTGATTTTTTAGCCTTCTCATTTTCTTTGGATGTTGTACTGATTTCTTCCACTGAATCTTCCATGCCTGAGATCCTGTCTTCCATCTCTTGCATCCTATTGTTGATACTCACATCTGTAGTTCCTGTTCTCTTCCCTTGGTTCTCCACTTCCTCTTTTAACTCTGATTGTGTTTTCTTTATTGTTTCTATTTCTATTTTCATGTCTTGTATGGTTTTGTTCGTTTTGTACATTTCCTTCTCCAGCTTGCTTGTTTTTGTATGAAAATCTTTCATGGCTTTTTCCTTTTCCTGTTCAAGCTCTGTCACCTTGGCTTGGAGCTCTTTAATGGTGTTGTTCCTTGTTTTGATTTGTAGAATTGTGGCTTCTTTGAATTCCTTCATAGATTTAAGTTCTTCTTGCAGGGACTCTATCACTTTCCATAATGCAGAATTGTCAATGTTTTCATGTGTTTCTGTTGGTGTGTGGTCATCCGAATTGGATGAGCTAGGATGGTTCTGCTTTGTTGGAGTCATAATTCCTTGATTTCTATTTTTTTTTTTTTTGACCTTTCGCCATTGGATGCATTTAGCTGTCTGTTTTCTGTGCTTGGAACCACAGTGAATGATTTGGTGCAGGGGACGAGTTACTTGGCTATCTGTCGTTGCTTACAGGGGGATTTCAAGGTCACTGTGTTTTTAATCGCCATAGGCACTGTGAGCTGGTGGAGCCTATTCCCAGGTTGTGAGTAATGGACCAGGATTGTTTCACTGCTCCCAATTCAGACTTCCCTATGTTGCACTCTGAGTTATCAGCCTGTAATGGTTCTGATGGTATGGGCCTGTTTGCCCAGGCACAGATTCTGTGGGCTTTGTTTGTCATCACGGAGGCTGACAGGGTCTGGCTCCACACCTAATATGTCTGGATTTTCCAGGATACAGCTATGGTCCCGATTTCTGGTTTGTCTCTAGGCTTCTCGCCACAGGGCTGGACTCTGTGCCTGATTCCCTTCCTGTCTGTGCCGCCACGGGTCCCGTGGGTACCCCAAGCCCCGATCCTCCAGCTGCCTGAGTGGACCTCTCGTCACAGCAGCTCAGCCGTGGGTGCACGGATCCCTGGCCCCGCCCACGCCTGTCTCTCTCCCCAGATGACCTGCCGTGGACTCGCGGGGATTTGGCCCTTCCAGCCGTTCTCCCTCCCCAGCTGCGCTACCGTAAGTGTGCGGGATTCGGCCCCTCCCGCCTGCTTTTGTGTTCCCAGCTTCCCGCGCTCTCTGGGAACCTCCCGCCCTCCGCTTCACTAGCGGCTGTGGACCACCCGCTGAGCCCCCTGTTTGTTCCTTGCTAAGCCTTCCACTATCTCGCAAAGTTTTTTAAGTGGGTATAAGTTCAACCTGATGTGTGGGGAGCCCAATAGAACAGCGATCTATGGCCAAGTGGACCCTGATTCTGCCTGCTGTAAGTTGGGATCGATCTTACCAGGCGCCTCTCCAAATGGGAGTTCCCGAATCCCGGGTTTAGTGGCCTTCGTGTCTGTGAGAGATGGGTGAGAGCCTTGCCCTGGGACTTTTAACAGTCCCTTGGGAGCTGTGAGTGTTCCCGGGGAGGGGGGGTCTAGCCCCTCCGGTTTTGCACAGTGCCCAATAACTCTGTGTTTTTTATGGCTCTTTTTTTCCCCGCGTTCAAAATGCGTCAGTGTAGGTCGCCGCCATCTTGGCCCGCCTCATAAAATTTTGAATACATAAATTTAAGACAAATAAATATTTTTAAAGATTAGACTTTTTATGACATCAAGTAATTCACAATATTTAGGAACTTAGCATATATGCATATAACTATGAAGATGCTGAAGAAGCCACAAGATAAACTGGAAACTCTTTGGTATTTTATGGTTATAGAAACAATTTTATCAAATATATATTTGGTTTAGCTGTAGCAGAATTAAGAGGGAAATTATAGAATTAACTAGCCATATTAGAAAAAAAAGGAAGGAAGACATTATCTAAAAGAATTAAATTTCCATCAAAGAAGTTAGAAAAGGAAGAACATACTAATGCCAGAGTAGGGCAGAAATCATACATTTAAGAGCTGAAACTAATGAAACAGAAAATATATCCACCACACAAAAATTTACAAAGATCAACAGTCCTTTGAAAAAATAGCAAAATTGATAAATGCCTACCTAGGCTGAACAAGAAAAAAAAAAGAGAGAGAGAATATCAAGAAAGCGATATCACTAAATTTTCTATAACTTAGAAGATAATTTAATGTGATGATATGATGAAGTAAATGTGCTATTATTATGTGATATTGTAAAATGTGCTCATTCCAATACATTTAGTAGCATGTGAGAAATGTGCAAACATGCTTGTGCCAATACATTTAGTAACATATGGGAAATGTGCAAATTGTCCCAAAATTCTTCAGTTAAAACAGACTGAACAAAGAGAGAACATAAGTAGTCACATATTTCATAGTGAATTAAATTTATGCTTAGAACCTTCCACAAAAAAATGTCTAAGCCTAGGAAGTTTTTTCAGTATATTCAAGCAGCTGGTAATACTAAACATTCCCAGATCACTCCAGGAAGTAGAAGGGAAGGGAGGTCCTTCAATTCTCAGAATAACCGTTACCAAACAGGAAAAGGGCTATATCAGTATGTAATCACATAATCAATATAGACCTAAAAGTTCTTAACAAAATGTGAAGTCACTGTTGCCTATAGAAAATAAACCATGCATGCATCCATAAAAGACACAGTCTCCAAGGAAGAGAACATTGAAGAAATAGCCTCTGATTTCTAAGATTAGTGAAGTAAGGTCAAGGGATCAATATTTGGGCTCTATTCCTGGATAATGAACAGAAACACTATCTTTTCCTCTTTCCTTTTCTCTCTCTTTTGTTTTGTTTGAATGTTGAAGACATCACAACTCCACCCAAAGAACTGAATTTCTTTGCAATAAAGATAGAACTAAATTGACAAAATTCAGTACTCATTCATGATAAAATTTCTCAGATATAGACTAAATGAAATGTTTCTGAAACAGAGTATCTGTAACAAGCCTATAGCTAATGGATTTTTAAAAGTAGGTTTTGGTTTTTTGGTTTTGTTTTGTTTTTTTATAACTCAGAGCAAAAGAAGTGCGGTTGCTCTTGCCTTCTGCCAAATACGTACTGAAGATCATGAGTGGGAAATAAAAGAATTAAAAGAACTGAAGGCACAAGGATTATAAAGGGAGAAATAAAACTGTGTTATGTCACTAATGATACCTTACTTAGACATATTTAAGAGCTGTCAAGGACATAAATAATTGAGGGAGGCTGGGTGGTAGTGGGGCAGGCCTTTAATCCCAGCACTTGGGCAGAGGCAGGCAGATCTCTGTGAGTTCAAGGCCAGCCTGGTCCTCACAGTGAGTTCCAGGACAGCCACAGCTACACAGAGAAACCCTGTCTCAAAAAACTAAAATTAATAATAATAATAGAAGAAACATCTTAAAAGAACTAATAATTTAATTTAGGAAACATGCATAAAATAAGATTAATATGTAAAAATTAGTGGAATATACAGGATTATTTATAGAACTACATAATATTACCAAGAAAAATTGAGAATCTGAATAGTGACATATATCACATTTGTGCATTAAAACTCTCAATTTGAAACCAATGTCTATTTTATTCAAGAGGATATAACAAGTATATGTACTTGTATCAAAATCGCAGCAGATGTTTTAACAGAAATAAATACATTGATTTTTAAATGTATGTGGAAACTCACAGAAACTGTAGTAGTGAAAACAGCTTAGAAAAAGTTTTTAAAAGTTTTGGGAGCTTGTGCACTTGATTTCAAGACATACTAAGACAAATGGTTAGTACTGGAGTAAGGGCTGGTTTGTAGAACAACAGACTAGAAGTGCACTCACACCTGTGGCCAAGTGACCTTCAAACGTGATACCACAGAGAGAGAGATTTGGAAAGATGGCTCAGTTAGTAAACTGCTTGCTTATTAAGCCTAAGGGCCTAAGTTTAACTCCCATGACCCATGAATAAACCAATGAGGGTGACACAAACCTACAACCCCACAACTGGGGTTGGGGGGGGGAGAGACAGGAGGGTCCCTGAGTTTACTGACCAGTGAGTCTGAACAAATCAGTGAGCAATAGATTCAGTGACATATCCCGTCTGTGTTAGTTTCTTTTCTAGAGAAAGCTGTGATAAAACAACATGGCCAAGGAAGCTTATATAAGGAAGGTTTTATTTGGACTTAAGGTTCCAAAAAAGGTAAGAGTCCATCACCATAACTGCAGGGAAGCAGACAGGCGTGGAGGCTTGAACAGTATGCTGAGAGCTCACTTTTTTTTTTTATTGGTTCTTTGTGAATTTCATATCATGTACCCGAATCCCAGTCATCTCTCCCTCCTCTTACACCTACTTTCTACCTTTGCAACCTCTCTCCATCCAAATAGAGAAAAGAAAAAAAGAAAAAACATGGTTGTGAAAGCTGCCATATTGTATACCACAGAATACTCTTTAGTCCACACTTCTTTGCTTGCAAACATTCATTGTAATGACTCCTTGATCTGTTATGAGGCCTCTGACTTCTGCTACACTGTCAGTACTGGATCCTCAGTAGTACTCCTCTCAGATATCCTGTTGTTGACCTGTGTCGTGGAGATCCTATAGTTTTGGATCTGTAGGACTGGCCCCCCTCTTGCACTCCAGCAGTTCAATGATAGGGTAAATGTTGAGGTGGGCCAATTCAAAGTCCTGGATCTGGGCCTGAGAGGTATCTGAGCTGGTCAGCCCACCAGCTCTCCCACTCTCATGTCCTGTGGTGGGCTCACCAGCAACCCCTGTAACCAGGGCAATTCTACCCTGCTGTCCAGGGGAAGTGCAGGGCCAGCTCTCCAGAGAGTTGCCGCTGCTGAGAGACTTGGCCAGCTCTCCCACTCTCATGACCCCAGAGGCATCTCTCCTTCCTTAAATTAAACTAAGGCAGGAGATTATTGAAGGGTAATTGAGATAATTGAGGGCTCACAACACTGCACAGCAGACAAGAGGGAGAGCCAGCTCTTCTGCCTTCACACCCTCGGGGCCAGCTCACCTGCAACACCCACATCCAGGGCCAGCTCTACTGTGCTGCTTAGGCAAGCTACAGGGCCTGATCTGCCAAGTGCTACAGCAGACAAGGACAAGAGCTCACAGCTTAAACCATAAGAAGGAAGCATATGGTACTGGGAGTGGCAAGAGGCTTTGAAACCTCATGGGCAATACTTCTAACAAGGGCACACCCCCTAAACCTGCACAAACAGTGCCACCGACTAGGGATGAAACATTGAAACCTCCGAGCCTAAGAGGAACATATGCATCTAAATCACCACACTGTCTCAAAAAAAAAAATAAACGTGGAAAGTGAGAAGACACCTGAGGCCAACCCCTGGCCTGCATGTGTATACACATATGCACACATACACTAACACATAGAGACACATAAATGCAGATGACATCAAATACAATGAGAAAAACTGATTTTATCAATAAGTGGTACTAGAAAAACTGTAAGAAAACTTCAACCCCTGCCATAATACCTAAATGTAAAGCCTAAATCTATGAAATTCCTAGAAGAACAACATGAGGGAAAAGCCTTTATATCCTTGGAGATAGATGCAGATGCCGTGGCCAGTCCCCCAAAGCACAACTTGAAGGGAAATTGACACATTTATCAACGTTAGACTTTCTGTTCTTCTAAGCATTCATCAAGGCAGTGAAAAGGCCAAGTCACATGCAAGAAGAAAGCACCTTTTAAAGAGAACTTACAGTGCAATTCATGAGACATGAAAGCAGAAGGGAAGACTATTTGAAGAGAGGAGTTAAACCAGGTGAGGGGAAAGGGTGGGAGAGGGCAGTGGGGAAAGGGGAGAGGAAGAACAAAGTGGAGTAAATGTATGCATGAAAGAGCCATAGTCAAACCCATCCCTTTGTGTGCTAAGTTTAGAATTTATTTCAAAAATTTCCCATGCATAAATGACATTTTAAACTTAAGAAGGCAAATAACCCAATGACTCTGCACAAAAGACACCTTCAGGAAGATGACACTTAAATTGACCATAAGCCATATTCTGAGGGACATCAAAACAAAGCTACATTGAGATCCTCCTTTATACCTGATATGATGAAAAGTTCAGATACGAAGCTAGAACCAAAAGTTACCATAGATCATTAGAGATTCATATAAATAATCCCTGTATACACATAGTGTGTGAGCACAACATAGTGCCACATGGCTGGGCAACTTTAGCTTTTAGAAAGTCAATCCCAAACTTGAGATGATGCTTCAATTCTGTTCTTAGATATTTCTTCAAAGGAAATAAAGGCAATTCTTAATAAATGTTTGAGTCCACTAATATTTGAAGGAGCTGTACTTAGAACAGTCAGAAAGTCTCACCAACCCTTACGCCTATCAAGGGAAAAGAGATAAGATGTGGGATATCCACCCTAACACAACTACCCAGAGAGAAAACCAACTGCAAATTAATGTAATGTTTTACGCACACATTGTATGGCGTGTGATGAGATTAACACCAAAGAAGCACATAGTGTGGGATTCTCATTGTATCAAATTCTGTAACAGAAAAGATTCACCTGTGGTCATAATAAGTCAGGTCAGCAGTTCCTAGGGGAGAGAGGAGGATGGGAACAGACAGCAAGGAAGACCAAGGGTGCTTTTCCACGGGGGTGAAAATATTTTCTATCTTTATCAGAAGCTTCAATTTGCTACTTCAAATACGTGGGACTTATTGTATGTAAAATTATGTATCCAGGAAATTGGGCTTATTTTATGTGTATGAGTGTTTTTCTCAACATGTATTATGTGCATCATGTGTGTGCCTAGTGTCCAGAAGAGGGCATCAGATGCTCTGGAACGGGACTTACAGACGATTCCGAGGCTCCGTGTGGGTGCTGGGAAACTAACCCTGGTCCTCTGCAACAGCACCCAGAGCTCTTCACCTAGCCATAGCCCTGGTCTCCTATGAAGCTGGCATTTAGGAAGTGATGCGCTTCCCTGAAACTTCAACTGGCATGCTGATTTAAGGGGAAAAATGACAGTATAATCTTACATGCTTCCATCCTGGCTAGAGTGTCACTTGTAATCAAATTGGGTGGATATGGATTTTAGATTCATCTCTGTGTAATAAAGTTATTTACAGAAAGATTGAATTTGCAAATCCACTTTATGCATTTTTTTCCTCAGAAAAGAATCATCTGAAGATACAAAAATATTCTCATAAAAAAAAAAGGCTTGTCATTTGTGGGAAGATAACAACAGCCAAAGAACAACTCCACCTTTCTGTAATTCTGTCCATCTGAACATACATCCATGTATCCAAGACTTTTAGATAACACTGATGAGCTAAATTGCAAAATATATTTTACTGGAAGACACAATCGTCACCTTTGTATTTTATCTATTAATATTTTTAAATTAAAAGCTACTTCTCACACCATTGTAGAGAGTAGTTTTTGTTTAAAAACAAAACCCAAGATTTAAAACTGTAATAAATTTGGCTTTAAGAAAAACACATATCATTTTTATTTCTCCCATTTTCATCACAGAGCCAGTAACACATAGAAACTGCTACTCCAAGGGGACATATTGATTTTTCCAAATGCAAGATTCATTTAATATTAGTAATAACACTTGGCAAGTTACAGTGAGAGTCGCCAGCACTTGAGCTGTTTGTTTGTTAAGAACAGAAGGAATAGGTGTGTAGTATGACATTGTCCTGCTTTGAAATTTCTCTGACATCTGTCATAATAACACTTGTTTCCAGGTGACTCCGTCTGCAGGCTTCTCTGCTGAGCACCATGAGAATTGTGGGGGTGATGCCATCCACTTCCTAGCTCAGTACCTGGAATCCATTGTTCAGTGCAGAAGAATAAGTAGCACTTATCAGCCTTGCCTGTTGTTACTGGTAATGAAGGGAGGGTTTGTGTTCAGTAAGCCACTCAGAATATGTGAAGGAGCTATCTGAGCACTTAACTACCATCACACACACACACACACAC
>CAJQZJ010036764.1:0-30338 GCA_907164525.1 Lophiomys imhausi
GGGAAGGATGGTACTATTGAGGACATCATCACAGGTGAGACATTTTTCCATTGGGCTCAAATTCCCAGAGCCTGACCATTGGTCCATCTTTCTAATGTTTTCTCCATAAAACCCGATCACTGTCTCTCCTGGGCCGTAGTGCTGAAGAGTGTCCCTTTCACGGCCCGAACTGCCAAGCGGGGCTCACGTTTCTTCTGTGATGCAGCCCACCATGATGAGTCAAACTGTTAATCCTCAACAGGTACTGGGCACCATGGCTGCCCTCTTTGCATGCCTTGGAATGAATCATCTGGTAGCAGCCTCCCAGTGATGGAGACAGACTTTTTGCATGCTGCATGCTCTGAGAAACACAGCTTATCCCTGCATGTGTCCTCCCACTAATTCTGTCCTAGCTACTAAGATCCAAGGGCTAAAGGAGTCTGGGCCAGGGGTGGGAGCTGTGTCAGAGCAGACAAGACCAGACCTAATGATTCAGACTGAGGCTCCATTCATGCCCCCAAGGTATCCTGGGTCCTGGCCTCCCCTAGGGCTCTCCTAAGCTCTCTGGAAGGAGCTATTGCCTCTGCTTCTTGGCATCTAGTTGCCTTATGGTCTTTTACTGAGTGCCCTTTAAGTTTCCTGTGCTGCCCTCTGAAAACAGCTCCAGCAGTTTTAGCTGGTCCTCAAGCCTCCATCCAAGGTTCTCCCTGATCCTCTCCATTACTGACTACTTACTCCCTGTCCTGAAGGTGCTGTCCTGCTCAGTCTCCCTGCATCTGTCTTCCTCACAGGCTTCAATCACCAACCCATGGTCACTTGGAACCAAGCCAGGAGTGCTGTACCACCCAGTGGCCCTCCTCGGGCTCCAGGGCCCCACTGAGATCCTCTTGGAGGCATAAGTACTTTAATTCAGACCCCTGCAGATCTGGACAGTGGAGCCCGAAGCCCAGGGCCCAGCAGAAGGCTGTGCTGTTCCAGCTGCTCCAGCTTTGAGGCCGAGTCGTCTGTGCCACTGTGGGCAGTAGGTCTGTAGGGCCTGGCATTTCTCTAGTGCCCCCCCCCCCCCTTCAACTTCATTTTCTGAAGGGTCAGCTCAGGGCTGGGAAAAAACACTTCCAGCTTTAGCTCATGAGGGTAGATGGCCCCTCTTCTACTAGAGTCTAGTGGGATAAAAGAATGCTGTACTCCATATTTTTTTTTCCTTTTTGCAGTCCCACAGTCAGCTCTGGTCTAGAAGTATCCAGGCTTATGGATCCATGGACTCTGCCAATATTGGATCATCTCACAGAGTGAAGCCCTTCTTTGCCTGGGCCCACTCTGCTGAGCCTAGTAAAAAGGGGTAGAGGAAGCCGGGCGGTGGTGGCGCACGCCTTTAATCCCAGCACTTGGGAGGCAGAGGCAGGCGGATCTTTGCGAGTTCGAGGCCAGCCTGGTCTACAAAGCAAGTCCAGGACAGCCAGAGCTGTTAAACAGAGAAACCCTGTCTCGAAAAAAAAAAAAAAAAAAAAAAGTAAAAAAAGGGGTAGAGGAGCAATGTCAGGCCCACTAGCCTTGTATGTGCTACTTGACTCTTCAGTTTTTTGCCCTGCTCTTCCAGACCCTTGGTCCCATCCACCTTGGCATCCAGCTTCTTAGCTTCCTGAGCCAGCTGCCTATTCTGCATTGCCTCCTGTTTCTTGCTTCACTTCCTTAGAACCAAATGGTTGTAGGGGAAGACTTGAGGCTTTCAAAGGTGGAGAGGGAGGACCTAACACTGAGCATGGAGAGTGGTGGCAGTGGGACCAGGTGGCCGCCCTCTGGATGGGCACTTCCTGCTCCAAACAATGAAAGGAAGGGCCTGGACCCCACTTTGCCCACTGTCTTCCCACTGACTGAAGACCAGAGGCACTGTGTACTGTCTGCACCAGCTCCAAGATCGCTAGAGGAAGGATGTGCCAACAGTCTCACCTTTCCTCAGCTAGGTGGTTTCTGGCCAGAACAAGCAACACAGAGGACCTTCCTTCACAGACTGTTTGCTCAGTTCCCTACTAGGTTCTCTTACTCTGGAAGGGAATGCAGGGACACTTTGTTTTGTACATATACCATCCCCTTTCTCTCTTGTACATAAACTCCAGACTTCTCAACAAAGTCTTGTGCACCAGGATGTCTTCTCTTTCTCAGTTTTGGTGGCTAGGGTGGCCATGAGGATATAAGAGTGGGTGGGGGTAGTGAAGCCTGACAGGGTGGACTTGAACTACACAGAGGGAGAAAGAGGTCAGAACAGTAGTGCCCTCTGCTGGTCCCCAGTGGATAGCACATGAAGAGGACAAAGTAGTTGTAGATCATATTATAAATATTATTTAAAAAACAAAAACAGAACACATATGTCAGTCCCAGGGGTAGAGGAAGCAGTGGTGGAGCCCCAGAGCCAGGTCAGGCAAGAGCAGGCACTGATGCTAGAGGGTGAGGACCCTGCCCTCTGCCACCCAGGCTGTGTCCACCAGCCCATCTCTTTCCTGGAGAACCCCTTCTCACACTATCTACTGGCATCACCCACCCCATGTAGTATAGACTGCCCATCTCTGGTCTGGGGCTGAGGGCAAGGACTACACTAGTTGTCTGAGAACTAGGGGACCCGTGAACACCAAGAGCAACCTTGAGAGATGCTAACAGTAGTGTTGGGGATGGGTTACTTTAGGGAAAGTGGACACAGACCAGACAGACGAAGGAGTCTGAGGCAGACGGTGAGGACCTGGAGCCCCTGCCTCACGAAGTCCCAAGGCAGAAAGTAGCTCGTGGGGTCATTGGTGGTCGTCCAGCTGCTGTAGGAGTGTCCGCCTTCGCCTCTCCAGCTCCCCTTCACTCAGCTCGCTTTCCGATGTGTCCCAGCCTGTCTGTTGAGCAAAGTTGTGGCTTACCTGAGCCCCCTGGACAGTGTGTCACAGGCTGGGGCGAAAGCCAGGTCTTCTCATTCACCTTCTCCTTCTTGATTCCAAAGCCTGGGGAACGGTTAGGTAGCTCTGCCTGCCGGAGTTCCCTCTCCTTGTCCTGTTCTTGTTCTCTGTCTTCGCTCTCCTTGCCAGCTTTCTCTTCGAGGTCTGTCTCACTGTCAGGACTGTTCTGCAAGAGTTCAGAGCCATTTCAGCACCTGAGCAGCACAGCTGAGAGGCAAGTGAAATGACTCCAGAACCTGAGAGTTCCTCCTCTACTTACCGACTTGTGTCTTCTTTTCTTAGTTTTCTTTTTTGGTTTCTTGGCTTTCCGAACACCATGATCTATAGATTAAAAAAAAAAAAAAAAAAAAGTCCCTGAGTCCCACTGGGAGAAAAAGAAGGCTTATCCTCTTCCCTGTACATTCATAGATATCAGCTCTTAGTCTGAGGAAGGCCCAATCTGGCTTTCCTTCCTTCACCCAGCTTCTTGCTGGTCAAGGATAGGAAATCTTGCTCTACAATGAGACCCCTCCCATCCTGGCCAACACTCAGGGGTCTGGGACCTACTGTGCCTCTACTTAGGACCACATCATGTAAGCGTCCAGGTTCCTAGAAACTGCTTACCTGACCCAAGGAGAAGGTGGGAGGATGGGGAGCCTGGTCCTCCAAGGGCAGCAGCCCCACTTTCAACTGAATCAAGTGAGGAGGAGGGCTCAGAGCCAGACTCTGAGGGGTTCCGCCTTCTCCGCTTGGGGGGCCGGAGGGATGGTGGAGGCAGCCCATCTTCATCTGACTCAGAGCCCTGGACAGATGAGACACTGATCAGCCCAGAGGTTCTGTCTTCCAGAACCCCTCATCTGGGAACTGGGGACAGGAAGTCCAGAGCCAAGGAAGGTAATGTATAGGGGAAAGATGTGTTTTAATTTGTATGAAACAGTCCAGCCTCACCCAAGTCCCTCTACCTGCTGACTCACTGAGGGTGAGTGAGAACGCTTGTGATGGTGTTTCTTGCCCTTTCTGCCATGCTTTCGGCCTTTGGTGTGGAGGTGCTGGCATTCAGTCTGATAGAGGCAGAGGGAGAGGTGAGAACCTTGCCTTCTTGTCTCAGCTAGAGCCTTCTGCCTCTTTTTTTCCCCCTCGATTTTTCGAGACAGGGTTTCTCTGTAACCTTGGCTGTCCTGGAACTCACTCTGTAGACCAGGCTGGCCTTGAACTCACAGAGATCCACCTGCCTCTGTCTCCCAAGTGCTGGGATTTAAAGGCGTGCGCCACTATGCCCAGCCACTACAGACAGTTTAGAGTTGCCATATGGGTGCTGGGATTTGAACCCTGGTCCTTTGGAAGGGCAGCCTCTTAACTGCTGAGCCACCTCTCCAGCCCCTGCCTTCTACCTTTTCTAGGGCACCCTCAGTTTTCCCCTTCCTTGGCTGGCCAGGCAAAGAGCCTTTATGGTAACAAACTACTGAAGGTCTCATGCAGGCCTAGTAGTTCAAAGGTACATAGATCAGGGTGGCCAAGTGCCTTACCTCCAGCACCTGCAGGAACTCTCGGAAGAGCCGGATCCGCTCCGACTCCAGGGTGATCTGCTCAAAGGCTGAGTCGCACACAAAGCGCTCACGGACCTTGAACGGGGAGAGCACTGCTGATCAGACCAGGCCCTGCCTGGCCCAGCTTGGACACCGCCACGAAAACAGGGCAGGGCTAGGGCAGAGGAAGGAAGGGAACTGGAGCTGGCCCAGGGCTTTTGCTGTGACTGGGGTGGGCCCTCGGTGGAGAAGCTCCGCTGCCCTCAGGCTTGAGGGTGATTGGGGCCAGGCTGTGCTTCTGACCTCTTCCCAGGCAGTGCCCAGCTCCAGAGCAGGCACGGCCTGCCTCAGCATGCTTCGAAAGGCAGCTTCTCTGCGCCGCATCCTTCGAGCCTCCTCCTTTTCCCGTTCCCTCTCCCGTGCCTCTGCTTTCTCCAGTAGCTGAGGGCAAAGAGAGAACAGTCAGGCAAACTTTAAGAGGTAGGAAGGTGGGGTCTGGACATCTGCCATCATTCCCCAAACCCAAGATAATCAGCAGGGCAGTGAGAAGAAACAAGACACTGGGATAAGTGAGAGCGCCACCCAGCCCTGCCCATCATCCCCTCACACTATTGAAGGTCAGCTTGATGTTGCCTGCGTCCAGCGCAGCAGCCCTCTTGTCAAAGCTTATGACGTGGGCGAAGTCCTCAAAGGCTGTGTTCACCTCCACACAGAAGCCCCGGTCCTGTGGGCACAGCAGTGCATGAAGGCCAAGGGCACCAAAGGCCCAAGACCCAAGGCCAGCAGGCAAATGCTCAGGCTCCATGGTGTTCAAGCCTCTGCCCCCCAAATACCATCCACAAGACCTGTGACACACCTTAGAAACCATGCTACGTCTTCATCGGACAGGCCCCCATTCCAACCTGTGTGCATTCCTATGGAGCCAAGGAGTCAGGAAGTATGTTCGGTCTTGATAGATGACTGAATTTTTACAATTAGGTCTTTGTTCCTCTGGCCACAGCTGGGCCTTCTTGCTGCTCATGGAAGCTGCCATGCATTCTTAACATCTAGTCTACACCCTTTGCCTCTTGTACTGAGTGCTTACTATGTAATAGGTTCTCTGCTGAGAGCTTGACACTTTTCTTCTTTAATCTTCCCTGTTATATTAGGTCAGTCTCTAATTTTATTCACACAAGAAAAATGAAACCATTTGTTCTATTGTATCCCAGGTCTAAACCCAAATCTGTGCTTTCCAGCACTACACCCACCCTGACTCCATAGGTCCTGGAAGAGATGTTGGCCACCAAGTGTGCAGCTCTCCAGCAGTATTAAAACATGGTAAATGGCCAGGCTCTGTAGTTTTCATCAAAAAGCCTCCATGTCCCAGTGAAGTCAAGGTGCAGGAGAGTAATCTTACTTGGCCAAGAAATGTAAGAGGCAAGTGAAATACTGTGCCACAGGACAGTTTTCCTGTCCTACCACACAACCGGCTCGCTCCAGTCTTCCTGCTTGCTGATGGCAGGAGTATACGCTTGCTTTCCCTCGAGACTCCTTTCTCAGTCAAGGCTCTAGCCCTTCCCAACACATCATCCTTTCTGTGTAAGTTAGGACACAGCTAGAGAACTTTGGGTATACAGCTCTCAGTCTCCTCCCTTGAGACTGAGTCCCACTAAAATGGAAGCTCTCCATTTTGGCTAAACTATGAGGCTAGGATCGTTCTCTGCCCTGCCTCAATGCTGGGGTTGCAAGCATGCCCACACTTCATGGATGCTGAGGATTCAAACTCAGGTCCTCATGCTTGTGTGGCAAGTATTCATCTCCCTAGCACAGTCCTTCCTTAGGGAAGGCTTTGACTACCCAGGAACACAGCTCACTTCACTTAGAATTTCCCTTCATTCTGCGTTTAGCTTTTCCCAGCTAATGGCTGCTTCTCCTCAGTTCTCCTGGGACACAGCACAAGGAAAACATTTATCAGCAGCCTGTTATAAGCAAGTCACTTGACAAAATTTTTTTAACCTAGATGTTATTTATTATGTGATACATGGATTACCCCCAATTTACAGAAGATGAAACTGAGGCTCAGAAGCACGAGATAAACTTGTAGAGGTTTTAGGGCCAATGGACAGCAGATTACTGTGCGATATATGCAGGACTCCTCCTGTATTTTGACCTTTTCATCACTTTTCTTGTGTGGATATGTGTTCCTCAGAATTGCCCTTACTTTTTTTTTTTAAACTTAACCTGATCTGTGTTCTCCCTAGCAGTTTCAGACCCATGCCAAACTGGCTATTCTTCTAATGCAGCACTCTCACACCCATCATTAATCTCCTAGTCCAGATCTCCAGGCTTCTATCTGCTCCAAGACAAAACAAGTCCCTGCACTGTCCTAGGAGATGAGAGGTGCCCAACCATCCATGGGACTGGATGGCCACAGGACACCTAAGATCATCTGGGCTCCATAGCTGGAAGCCCAAATGAAGGAATAGAAATCCAAAATATCTGCTTTCTCTGGTGGTGTGAGCAAAACCCAGCAGACCATTAGTTACTTTGGCTAAATGTTAACTACCTAATAAAGTTTAGCTATCTTAGGATAGGTATTTATAATTTACTTGATTACTCTGTACTACATACTTCATTTGCTTTATTCCTTACTTCCCAGGTTGCTTTAAATGATTACTTCCCAAATGGAATGCTTGTCTTCTGCAGCCAGTTCTTTTTGCTCAACCCTCACTGCTTAAAATCCTTAACACTGAACAACAGTGCTACCGTTCCCTACCTGCCCTGAACCCTTCCACCCTCTCTCAACTTCACAAAACAATCTGACAAATCTATTTAGTGGCTCTATCCCACTGAATTTAAACATTTATTTGCATGTTTATATGTGAGCACCCATGTGCTATGGCACCTGTGAAACTGGCTCTCTTTAACTGTGGGTCCCTGGGATCAAACTAAGCCCGTAAGGCTTGGCGACATTCCTCTTTACCTGCTAAGCCATCTCACCTTTCCTGTTTTTGTTTTTTCAAGACAAAATTTCTTTATGTAGTCCTGGCTGTCCTTGAACTTACTCTAAACAAGACAGAGATCCTTGCCTCCTGAATGCTGGGATTAGAAGCATCTGCCACCATGCCTGACCCAACTTTAGCCATTTTTTAACTTTTTTTTTTTTTGGTTTTTTGAGAGACAGGGTTTCTCTGTGTAACAGCCCTGACTCTCCTGGACTCACTTTGTAGACCAGGCTGTCCTTGAACTCAGAGAGATCTGCCTGCCTCTGCCTCCCAAGTGCTGGGACTAAAGGTGTGCGCCACCTCACCCTGCAATTACAGACAGCTGTGAACTGCCATGTGGGTGCTGGGGTTTGAACCCCAGTCCTCTGGAAGAGCAGCCAGCCAGTGCTCTTAACCGCTGAGTCATCTCTCCAGCCCTAACAAATATTTTTTAATAAAAATCTTATATATGGTACCTTAATGCACAAAAGATATACAAGCTTTTCTACTAGAAAATAGGGGAAGATTCACCTCAAACTTGGTCTCCACACTTGTTTATCTCAAGGTACTTATGGTATCTTGCTTTTCTCATCTGCCACACAGATTCTGTAATTACTGCCTGACTGGTCTTCCTCCCTACTCTCTTTCATCCCTCTAACCCATGCTCTGGTGTGGTGTGGTTCTCCAACCATTGTATCAAAGAGTACTGGGATCTGAATCCACAGAGAGAAGGGTGTGCTAAGAAACGTACCTCAGATACTCGTTACTGTCATTTCTAATCTGGAGGCTGTAGCTGAATGAACTCCTAACTCTTCACTACCACTTCCCTGGAGGACACAAAGAGATTGGGAAGTCCTTTTCCAAGACCATCCGAGCTGATCACTGACAATACAGAAACCTAAGCCTCTTCCTTTAGCCACCCAAAGCTCTTTGTAAAGTGTTGACTTATTTTATAACCCAAATAGTTGATTGAATCTCCTCTTTGTATTTTTTCAGGAGCAATTTTTAACCCCCATAGTGGTAGAATTCTTTGCATTTCCTTAAATAAGTTCTCTAAAACAACTACATCAGAATCAGCCAAATCAGTAAAGCTCTGCTGGGCATGTGGTCCCAGAGAGAGAGAAACCCCAGGATAACACTATGCATCTCACTTAAGAGTGACTTTGAGGGCTGGAGAGATAAGATAGCTCAGTGGTTAAGAACACTGTTTGCTCTTCCAAAAGACCCAGGTTCAATTCCCAGCACTCACATGGCAGTTCACAATTGTCTCTAACTCTAGTTCCAGGGGATCTGACACCCTCACACCAATTCACATAAAATAACAATAAAAATCTTTTAAAGAGTGACTTTGTAACAAACTCTTTGGAGAAGTTTTTCAGGTTTTTATAAATAGGATCTGTTGTGTAGCTCAGGCTGACCTGCAACTCAACCATCCTCCTTCCTCAGCCTTCAACCTGAGGATTAAAGGCATGAGCCACACTGCACTTACTAAGACTATACTGAACAGGTAACTTTATTACAGTGCAACATCCATGGCTTTGTAAGGCAATCTGCCTAACAGTACATATGACCCTCTCAACTTATGACATGAAGCTGCTATCTTCCATGATTGGGGGTTCCTTGGTGGAACACTCATCACTTTTGAGATAAGGAAACTGATGCTTAGAAAAGTTCATATGATTCATAAGGGCCTAATTTGGACTTTTATTCCAAGTCCTATTTCTAGTCACTGTACTGGGTGATATCTTCAAATACACATAGTATTTATTAGACTATTAGAATTGCTGTTGGGACACTAATAGGATTATACATTAGAATAGTATTTACTTCTGTAAAGAAATACATTTTTCCCCCTTTTGGAACACAATACTCCACTTGCCTACTCACACTTGTTACTGTGACAAACGTGGACAACTAATTCTCCAGTAGAGAAAACGACAAGGCACATGGACTAATCAACAGCAACTGACACTCGCCAGCACTAAGGCTTGAGGCTTAGTGAGGGAAAGAACGCCTCACCCTCTTCTCCTTCTAAGAGGGCAGTGGCATCTCAGCCAGTGTCCATGGCATGCCTTGCAGAACGAGCCCAGGGTGACAGATCATCCAAACTGGCAAAAGACACTGAAGATCCAGATTTTTTTGTGAAGCCAGGCATAGTGGTGCATACCTACAGTCCCAGCATGGGGAAGTGAAAGAAGGATCAGGAGTTCAAGGGCTGCCTGGGATACATAGGACCCTATCTCAAAAACCAAAACAAATTTTTATGTAACTCTCTCCAGATTTTAGAGCATTAGCAACAAATTCCAAATTCTTGAAAACACCCTATAGCTAGGGAGGAGCACAGCTGTGTGGATGTGAGTTTACAACTGCTGTGCTTGCTCTCAGCCTGCTGTGCCCTTTCTACCCACGTACCTTTGCTCCTGGAGTACCCCTATGCCTCCAACATTCCACCTCTTCCACCTACTCATCTTGAAGGAGAAGGTCAATGTTAACTCTTCTAATTCCTATCTCTGTAGTAATACTTGTGCCTGGCTAATAATTCTCATGTCTGTTTTAGGTCATGAGCTCCTAAGAGCAGAAAATGATTTGTGGCTTTGGTTTTTATTTTTCTGACATAGGGTTTCAACCTGACCAGTTGCTCTTTATTACTCAGACATACTTTGAACTTGTGGTAATCCTCCTGCCCCAGCTTCCCCCGTGCTGGGAATACTGGCATGCATCCCTACATCTGGCTAGAAAATGTGTTTATTTGTATCCCCAGCGCAAGCTGCAATGTTCCTGAAAAACATGACTTAGAGAGACCTGGTCAAGAAAGTGTTGCTTACACACACTCTGTCCATAAACAATCCTAGGTCTCCCTTACCTTAAGAATGTCCTTTATGATCTTCTTCTCATCATGGAATCGAGCCTTCAATTCCTCCACATAGAATTTAAACAAGTCCAGAGGAGTAGAGCCTGCAGAAAGGGAGAGATGGGGGCCTGGCGGGCGGCAGCTTCCCAAGGCCCACGGTAGGGTCAAGGATAGGACCAGGGAGTGGGGTATGGAGAGGCTGGCAGGGTAGGGAGCCAGACCAGACAAGGGGAGGCCTGGCTGCCTTACCCGGCTGGCCCAGCATGTTCGCAAAGCGGACATCAGTGCTGACTGCTGGGTACAGCTCCATCCACGTGGACATGGAATGCAGCTGCCCTGTCTCATGCAGTTCGTCCAGGAAGGTCTAAACAGGGAAAGGCCAGTGATAGAATGATACAGAGGGAAACATGGCCAGGGACTAGGGAGGAGAGAAGGGAATGGCAGAGGGACAAGCAGGGACAATTCAGGCAAAGGCCCCACAAAAGGAGAAAATATGAATATCCAGCCAATAAGCCAGCTTGGAGGCAATGCATCAGAAACCCTCAGGCAGCACCAGCTTAGTCAACTCACTACTATCACTCCCAAGCTGAAGGAAAACTACTGTCTGGCTCCTACCCAAAGGCAAAGACACTTGATCTAGCTGGCACTCATGCCTGAGGGAGATATACGCAGCCTGTCTCCCTGAAGAAACGCTACTGCAGAACTCGAAAAGGGGCGTCAACAGAGAGCCTCATTCAGAGGCAGGCCACTACACTACAAAGAGCTGTGGCCTAGGGCAGAGGTGAGCCAAGCTCTGATCACCAGGAGTACATAAATACCTGAAAGGCCTCCCGGTTCTTCCGTTGCTGACGCCGCTCCCGGAGCCGGGCCCGTTCCCGCTCTTCCTCCTCCTCTCTCTCCAAAGCTCGGATATGCTCCTCAAAGCAGATTAGTGCATCTTCCTTGTCCATGTCTATGGGCAGGGAGTCCCTCAGACCTCATGCTCAAGGATGCTTCCCCCTGGGTGCTAGGGACTCCCAAGGCAGTGGAAAAAAAGTGAAGCAGGACTACACAGGAGTAGTAATTGTAGTGGTAGTTCTTGGGGAAGAGTATTAATTGTATTTGAAAAAATTAGCAAGTATTCAAGTCTGACAAATTCAGGGTTTAGAAACCACCATGTAAAGCTAGTTCTCTCAGAATTTAAGGCATCACATCTTGGTGATGGAACTGGAAGTAAGTCGGGCTTCGGTGCAGCTTCAGAGGGTAACCAGCAGCCAACAATTCCTCACTGCAGTCAAAGCCACATCAAACCATCTTCACATGAGCTACAGATACCATCACCTCTAGGATTTCATATCTCTATCCCAGAGATCGTCCTTCAAGACACACAATGATCAGTAAACAGTGGACTCCAGGGCTGGAGGTAAGACTCAGCAGCAGAGCACTTGCCTGAGAGTCTGGGCTCAATTCTCGGCACCACAACATAAAAAAGTAAAAAAATAAAGATACAAGCTGATCTAAATGTATGTAAGGGTCAGGGTTCAATTCCTAGCACCACACAAATAAAACCAGCAAACTAGAAAGGTAATCTGAAACATCTGGAAACCCCAGAATCCCAAGAGGAGCAGTAGCTGAATGTAACAGAACAGGCAGGGGGCAGGGGCTAAGGTCTCAGATCAGTAAGGAGGAAAGAGCAGAGAGCCAGGCTTACTCTGCAGCTGCTGGTCCTGAGCAAAGCTGGGGTTATCCATGAGGTACTGCTGGGCCTGGGACCATGTGGTTCGGAAATTGACACTACTCATCCCATCCAGGATGCTCTTCAGGGCTTGGATATTTCGGCGCCGAAGCTGCTTGGCTTGTTCCTGGAAAACCACAGGATTAAAGTGAGGCAGGGCTGGCAAAGGAGGATCAGGGAAAGGAGGTGGCGAGAACACCCCAGGAGGGCAAAACTCAAGACATTTGTGTCCCAGGAAAGGGGAAGAAGTCCAAGTCACAGATCAGTGCCCTCCTTGCCCTCCCACACCCAGGGCTATTGGCCCAGTGCAGAAATAGGGAAGGTAAAAGTTCTACACCAGCTTCCAATTCAGAAGGGACATTGGCTGAGTAGAGACATGACAGCCAGGATCAAGAAATTGAGGGCAAGAAGAATCCAGCTAGTGACTTTGACCATTACCTTCTCCTTCTTGGCCAGGAAGAAGAGGACATCATCATAAACTTCTTTTCGATCCCTCTCAGGGACCACAGCCCAGACCTCCAGGTCCCCGAAGGTCTGTTCTGCCCGCCTGTGGAGCACATGGGCTGTGAGTAGGTAGAGAACAGAACTATGCACTTGTGTGTTCTCAGGGTTCCTAGCCCCAGTCCAGCCTAGTACAGGTCCCTGACCGGTAGCGGGTGGTGGAGGTCATGCGTTCATGTTGCTCCAGAAAATGCTGCAGGGTCTGCTTGGCCTCCTTGGCCCTCAGCCGGGCCTCCTCTTTCTCCTCTTTCTCCCGCTGTGCCTTATAAGCATTAAATGCTTGCTTCTTCTCACTCAGTTTAGGCAAGGCACTGGAGTAGACAAGTTGAGGAAAGGGAAGGATGCAGACTGAATTATCCTGCATAGCCTATGAAGCAGGGTCACAAAGACATGGGGGAAAAGGTCTCCCCAACACCAAACTAGGGAACCATGCATGGACTCTGCATAGAGGTGTCCAGAATATGAGTAGGGTGAGGAGTGAGGGGAAGAAATACTGGGTCCTTATAGAAGTGTCCAGAATATGAGTAGGGTGAGGAGTGAGGGGAAGAAATACTGGGTCCTTATAGAGGTGTCCAGAATATGAGTAGGGTGAGGAGTGAGGGGAAGAAATACTGGATCCTTTTGTTTCAGGGTTCTAAGTTACCATCAGATGTCTGTCTTGCTAGGGCCCCTATTTCCCTAATTTTAATTCAGTTCAAGCCAATAATCATTTACTGAGCATCTCACTGCTGTGCCTTTCCCTCCTCTCATCCTATAGCTGCTCTAGCTTTTCCTTCTCTTGCACCCCATCCCAGCCACTTGAACCTGAGTGTCAACACTCAATTGGGACATCTCAGGAAGTTCCTGACCCAGTTGCTTTCAGGAACAAGGACTATCCCCTCCTGCTCAAGCCTACCTGTAACGGGGGTCAGTGACTACCATTTTCATGGCCTGTTCCCACGAAGCATTGGAAGGGACAGCCTGGAACAGACAGGCATAGGTCTTGGAGCCTGCTCACTTCCAAACCCTCCAGGGCTTCCCTGGGAGCCCCACCCCCAGCACCTTGTCCCTTAGCAGCTCTTTGAATGCCTGCTTTGCCTTTTCCCGGTTGCTCCAACTGAGGCCAGATCTCTCTGGTTCTGGCTTAGCTTCCTCCTCTTCCTGTGGTAGCTGATGCTGTCCAGTAGAACTGGAGGGTAGAAGAGACTCAGCCATAGTCTGAGAGGCCCACAATCCTCACAGTCCCTCCCCAGGCTCTGAACAGAAAGAGGATTGAGAGTTTGAGGCTGCAATGAAAAGGGGGCAACTCTTACCTGCTGGGGCCCTCCTCCCGCTGCAGGAATCCCTGCTCCAGGGGCTGGGCAGCCTCCAACACATCACAGTCTTCACTTCGACCTGGCTCAGGTTCCAGGAGGGCCATGGGCACTGGGATGGGACCCGGTGGTATAGGTGGAGGATCAGGCTGTGGCTGAGGTGGCTGTGGCTGTACTGTCTGCAGCTGCTGGGTCTGCTGTTTTCTGCAGGCAAGCCAAAGGGTGATGGTGTACTAAAGCAGGGGCAGGAAGGTAGGGGTGTGCCAAGTTCTCTAGCCTGGGAAAGACTGGGTGTAAAGCAGCTGACCCCATAAAGAAATAAGACTCCTCTTCCCACAGAGGAGGGGTAACAGTGAGTCCACTCTCTCCCCCAAGTGCTCCGAGGAAGGAAGGATACATGGTCAAGTCACTTACCCTGCAGACTCTTGTTTGACTAGGGCTGCAAGGAGAAAACAGTCACAGGGTCACAAGGGACTCCCAGCAGCCTTACCGTATCTTCCCCATCTACCTCCAGGACCCCTCACCTTCCAGGTCATCCAGGTCCTTGGGGCGGGTCCAACGGGACTCCTGACTCTGGTTATTGTAGTAGTAAGGCTTTCCTGTGTCTGATTTGTACTCTTTCCAGGGACATTGGGACAGTAGCAGCTGTAAGAGGACGGGTCAAAAGTCATCAGCAGCTGGAAAACTCTCCAGCCAGTCAGAGGAGCTAAGGGGACCAGTGAATAGAGGACACAGCACTCTAGTTGCCACCTGGCTCAAATGGGGGAACGTAGACCTCCTAAGATCATAGGGAAGTAATTCCAAGGAGCATGGATACGGTGAGGGATCTTGGGGTCAGAGACTCAAGGAAGGTCAAGCACTTAGAAGGACAAGGAAGCTGAAAACAAGAGCCAGAAAGTCCCACTCAGGACCTCCGCCTTGGACTTGAGCACACTGGGCTTCTCCCATACGGACTGCTTGTCATCAGCATTGTAGTAGTAGATGCGCCCATCTGGTGCCACATGTTCACTCCATAAAGCCCTCTGAGGGAGAAGCACAGAATCACGGTGAGGCTCCTTTCCCAAAACCTCTCCTCACCCAAAGACTTAACCATCAGCCTCCCTTCCACTTTCTACCCAGAGACCTAAGTTAGCAGCACTCACCGGAGGGCCTGTCCCAGTCACAGCAGCTAGAAAAGAAGGCAAAGGAAACTACTAAGTCCTTGCTCCAAACCCTCATCTTTTCCCCACTTAGTCCTCCCTTATTCCATCCCATAAATATCCCCCTGATCCCATCAACATCCCAAAATCCCTGGCATCCCAACAGGCACGATCCAGCGTGGGCTCCAGTCCATGGTCCCCTCTCCCTTGTGACCCCCCCAACCTCCGAGCCTGGGGGGAGCAGGCCCCCAGAAGACTCACAGCTGGCGGTGTCCGCACCCGGAGCCGTCTGCCGAAGAAAGAGGAGGGGGAAGGGTTGGGGCCAAGCCCAGTGGCCCCCAGGACCCAGGCCATGGGGGATGGAGAAGCAGGCCAGGCCAGATCTGTGTGTTCTGTTCCCAGGGATCTCTTCCTCTAACAGTCCTGTTCCCTCCACCCCGACCAGGACTGTGACTCTCAGATCCCGAGGGAAGTCACACAGTAGCTCCTTTCTTCATTTTTCACAAGAGTATTTTGTTGAGTCAACTCCTGAGATCCATCTCTTCACAGCAGATGTCAAAAATTCTACACTCAACTCACTACACTGAGCAACAGCACAAGAAGGTGCCATTGCCCCTTCCAGAGGAAAAGAGGATGTGATATGAACAAACCTTCTCACATGTCTAGAATGCAGGAGAATCTGAGTGAGTGTGTTCTTTTAGGGTGTTGGGTATAGTATGAAAAGTAACAAGAGAGAATATGTTGCCTTCGTCCCACTTCAGATGAGTGGAAAACTAGAACTGCTGAGTATGTGGCTGGTGAGGATCTGAATGTGAGGAGTACTGCCAGGGACCACCGTAGATATAACAGGAGGGAAAGAACAGAGTCCACATCCATGCACTCCAAGTCAGACCCATAGAGTGCAAGATAGAGCCTGCTTCCTGCTAGACCCTAGCGCTTACCGCTGCAGTGACGGGCACAGCGGGCATCAGCATCCCTGGCATCATTGGAGGTACCATTCCTGGTATCTATTGATATAAAGACCAGCAGCCAACGTTAGGTCTAGGCAAAATAGTCTCTTTGAGTTGGGTTCCCTAAGAGGTCCCTTTGGGTTTCCAACTGTCACCTGGGGCACAAATACACAGTTCTGAAGTGACCCTCAGGTTCTGGACACTCACCATGCCTGCGAGCTGTTTTATTCACTCAGCAGACAAAATGGCATGAGTCTGGTCCAAAGTTCCCTTCCCTCCCAGTTCCTAATGCCCAGATGCTTACTCCCATCTCCTTCCCAACTAGACCTCTGTAGGAAGAACAATTACCTGTGTAAGTGGCGGTGGTGCCCCCATTGGTGGAAGCATTGGGGGCAGTATGCCAGGTGGCATGGGGGGAATGGCTGGTGGTCTCTGACTCATAGGGGGGAGCCCCATCGGAGGAAAAGGAGGTGGGATCCCTGGCGGGGGCATCTGGAAATGGGTAAAGAAGAAGAAACTAAACAGAGGACACTCTGATGATGGCAGAGACCACCTATCTCAGATACTCTCCAGCCCTCATCCTGGCCTAGAGGTGACTGCAAGGATTTCATTTGAGAAGTTAAAAACCATAAAACTGTCTCCCTCCTGACTACTGAGAAAGACAGGTAACCGAGGAGTTCTCAGGCATAATGGCAGGCACACAGCTTCCTCAGAAGTGAGGAAGGGAGAGGAAAGGGGCAAGAAAACAGCACAGACTGGGAAGGCTGACCTCCCCCAAGATACATCCAGGTGAAGGGAGAAGGCAAGATCCCAGGCTTCTGCCTCCTATCTCTTTCTACCTCATGACCACTGCTATCAGAGGCTTTAGGAAGAGCACAGTGAGAAATGGTGAAAAAGACAGAAGCCTCCCCAGCCCTCACTACACTAAAAGTCTTTCCCTTCCACTTCTACCTCCAGCCCCTTGTATCCCAAGGACAAAACAAAAAGGGAGAACTGTCTGTCACTTTATGGACCAGAGCTTAGAAGCAGCTCTCCCCACCCAGGGGCTCAACACCACCCATCTTCCAAAGGCAGTAAAAGGGTGTGTAGCAGGTCTTTGCTGGCAACACAGCAGTGATAGGTTCGGGGCTGAGGGTGCAGGCTGGAAAGCCAAGCCCAGGGAAATACATAAAACTTACGAAGGGTGGTGGCATCATGGGGGGCCCCGGTGGGAAGGGGGCAGGCGCTGCTGGGGGCCGGGGACCAGAATCGGGAACCGACTGTTGAGGGAGAGAAAAGTCATAGGACCCAGGATGGGCAGAGAGATGGGCTTTTGCAGAAGGGAAGCAGATGGGATGAGGATGAAAGAGAAACAAGTTCAGGAAGGAGTATCCAAGCCCATTTCCTGCCCATCCCAAGCTTGAGCCCTTCAGAGCTCTGTTCTCTAGTGGTAGCCCCGCAAGCCAGCAGATGGAGTCCTCCATGCCATTTTTATTGTAGGAGTCCCTATCTTGCCAGAGCCACAATAGAAGGCAGGAGGCATCTGTTTCTTCCCATGACTTCAACCCATTCTCTTACACCTCTCTCAAGCCAGTTAAGGGTTTACTTTTTTCTTTGTTCAGTTCACTGGGTTGAAGATTCAGTCCAAAGAGGTTGTTCTTTTACAGCCCTAGTCTCTCTACAACCAGCCTCCTCCATAACCAGACTCATGTTCACTCATCCACCTGCTTCCACTTCTACTTCCAAACTTCTACATCCCACCTCTGATGGTAGCCTATCTTTACAAACCCTGAACATGGACACAGGCTTGCAGTCTAAGTGTCCCTGTCTTCCCCCTAATGGCTGACCACACAATGCTATTTAAAGTAGCTTTCTTCAATTTCTCCTCCATCTGATCCCCCTTCTTAGTTTCCTCATGGACACAATTTTATCATAACGGTGTCTGGGCATACTCGGCTCTACTAGAGCTGATGCCATTCCACAGAGGCTGGGGTCACAGAGCTTGCTGGACGCTGGATTCCTGGTACCTGCCTCAGGGTCTGGCACATAATAGGTACTCAATAAATACTGAATGAATTTAAGACAACTGAATCAAATCTCTTGATAAAACTTTCCAATTCTAAAATATCATTCTCTATTATACATATGTACAAAACGATAGATGTACAAGTCTATGTATATATGTATGTACATATATATTATACATATGTACAGAACGAAAGATGTACAAGTCTGTATGTATATATGTATAAAATGGTAGATGTAGAAAAACTTCATTTTAACATATTTATAAACAGATATGAGAATAAGCCTAAATATTCATCAGTAAAGACTCATAACATGTAAACATAAAATGGAACACTACACAGTCAGAAGAATGAGGAAACTCATTACTAAGATATGGATCAATGCTAATGTTTTAAGATATACTGATAAGTTGTGGGGAATCAGGGTGCAGGGAAGCTTTATCACATGCATAAATCTCAGTGGTAAGACATAAAAGACAGAAGGGACGAGGCTTTTCAAAAATATGCCATTTTGTGTTTTATAAATATGCAACTATATGGCTTCATAACCTGCTCAAAAAATATCTGGGGGTGGGGGCAGCTGGAGACATTGTTCAGCACTTAAGACATTTGGCTGCTCTTCCCCAGGACATGGGTTCAGTTTCTCAGCACCTACATGAAGGCTCACAACTGTGTATAACCCTGTTCCAGGGATCTGACACACTCCTCTAGCCCCCATGGGCACCAGGCACAGACATGGTGCATGGATGTACATGCAGGCAAACACTTAAATACACAAATTTTTTTAAAAAGTATTTTGGGGGCTGGAGATGGCTCAGTGTGTAAGAGCACTTGCTACATGAGTTCCTGGGTTTGGAACACACATACACACACACACACACACACACACACACACACACACACACACACACTGTGCATGGTTGTAACCCCAGTGGTGTGGAAGGCTGAAACAAGACAATCATTAGGGTTTGCCGGATGCCAGTCTAACTCCACGTTCAGAGAGAGGCCCTGTCTCTAGGAAATAAGGCAGTGAGGGATGAAGACAATCTGGCCTCTGTGTATAGACAGACACATTTTTTTATTATTGTTTTGTTTTTGTTTTTGAGACAGGGTGTCACCAAGTAGCTCTAGCTGCCCTGGAACTCACTCTGTAGACCAGACTACCTTAGAACTCAAGAGATCCTCCTGCCTCTGCCCCACTCCTTGAGTGCTGGGATTAGAGGTATGCCCTCACTTGGCTCAAACACTTTTTTCTAGGTTTTTCCAGACAGGGTTTCTCTATGTATCCTTTACTGTCCTGGACTCACTTTGTAGAGCAGGCTGGCCTTGAACTCAGAGATCTGCCTGCCTTTGCCTCCAAGTGCTGGGATTAAAGGCCTGCGCCACCACACCCAGCAATTACAGACAGCTGTGAACTGCCATGTGACTGCTGGGATTTGAACCCGGGTCCTCTGGAAGAGCAGCCAGTTCTCTAACCACTGAGCATCTCTCCAGCCCCATTACCTTTTTAAAAGGTGAAGATGTAGCTAAAGGCTGTTCTTCTTCCTAAGTGGAAGCTGAGGAGCAGCCCAAGAGCTCTGGGGAGGTGGTAGCTTGGATAAACAGGAGCAGCCTCACAATTGTTTCTCAGTAACCCGTGTCCTGAGGAGGCTAAGACAGTTAAAACTGCTTTCTAGCCTTTATCTCTAGAAATATCTTTTACCTTGTCCAAAGTAGTTATGTGCCACGTTACTGTGATTCTCTATTCTCTACCTCCAACTAAGAGCACCGTCACTGTCCTGCAGAAACAGTACCTGTATGGAGGAGCGTCAGAGCTGACTTGCCATAGGAGGAAGTCAAATTTTATGTTCTACTCATTCACCTTAAGCTGCTGTAACAGCCTCTTCCAGCTTATCAAGCCGACACCACATGCTATCTAGTCACCTGCCTGAGAAAGAGACTTGGAGGTCATTCTCTGTATCTTCCTCAATCATACATCACCAAGTTCTCTTAGTTTTACCTCCAAATATTTCTTCGATCTAGGTATTTTTCCATTTTTTCCTCCCACTTCTTGTCCAAACCACTTTTTCCATATGATCTATGTGGCCTTCCAAACTGTTCTCCTTATCCCCACTTCTACTTGTACCCACAATACACTTCAAAACATGCCTCAGACCCATAAACACCCACTTAGGGTTATCCACTGGTTTCCTACGTTCTGAGAGTCAACACCAAAGCCCTATCCAGGTCTATGAGGCCAACGACCTTGCCAGCCTCCCCACACCCATCTTCTATGATCCAGTCACACTCAGTTCTCCCACCTGAGGCATTAGCCTTTGCCCACCCACCACACTAGCCAGGGCCATCTCTATTTTATATGTTCAGCACCGTGCCCCTTCCTGCCAGGAGTGACTCATCAGAAGTTTACAGTTACTAGTATAATGTCTCCTGTGGTACTAAAACATATATTCTATTAACATGGGTTCTCACTTACATCTTAGATTTAATGAACTACAACATTTAGTGCAACTTCACTAAAATGAAAACTCTAAAGGACAGAGGTAAATTCAGTATGGTGCTCAACACTGTGATCCCAGCACTAGGGAGATGGGGATAGGAGGATCAGGAGTTTGAGGCCAGTGTGGACTGCACATTCTGCCTCAAAAAATAAGTAAGTGAGGTTCCTCAGTGGACTAAGGAACTTGTGCTTGATCCCTGGGACCCGCATGGTGGAAACAGAGAACTGACTTCCACAACCTTCCTCTGACCTCCAGACATGCACTGCAGCACATATGCAGTCATCCAAAACGAGTGGTAGAAAAGCTACAAAAAAACTAAGGTGGGGCAGTTAGGCTCAAGTTTGTTGACTTGGCTGGTCTTGGCAAGTCCCACCAAACTTGGGGGCCACTGGTAAGGCCTACTATCAAGAAAACACAATTTAGAGCTAGAGGAGACCCTGAATAGCACCACAAATGGTCCCTCCAACCTTCTTTGAGACAGGGTATCAGTTTATAGTAAGGCTAGCTGGGAACTCACTATATATCCCACTCTAACTCTAGCCTCAAACTTGCAACAAAACAACCTCCATACCTTCACCTCCCAAGGGCTAGGACTACAGACATGTGCCAAGGTGTGTTGTACTGAGATAGTGTCTCAGGTAGCCTCCACTGGTCATAAACTCCTAATCCTCTATGCCTCCACCTCCAAGTGCTGGAATTACAGGAGTGTCACTACACACACCAACACTCCTCTCGTCACGCGAGAAAGGTAAGACAATAATAGCTAACTGGTGTGACAATCCCACCGCTGGCTTCAGATGAAGCCCAAATAAATCCCATTTGTCTTCCCGTAGTAGCATGATGCCTGCAACAAAAAGCATGTGTTTTCCATACTAGCCTTCCCTACAAGTGATTAAATCAGCAAAATGCAAATATCATCTTAAGAATGTACAGTGGTGCCTATTGCCTACCCTATAAAATGCCTCAACTTTAGAGTTAGGCATTTTTAATTTGGCACATGCCTTTAATTTGGAAGGTAGAGACAGATGGAGCTCTGTGAGTTCGAGGCCAGCTAGGTCTACATATCGAGTTCCAGGACAGCAGAGCTACAGAGACAGACCCTATCTCAAAATAAATATGTAAATTAGTAAATTGTGCATAGTCGTGTACACCTTTAATCCCAGCACTGAGGATGCAGAGGCAGGTAGATTTCTTGAGTTCAAGGCTAGTCTGGTGTACAGAGTGAGTTCCAGGAGAGTCAGGGTTATACAGAGAAACAAAAATTAAATATTTTTCTTTTCATCCACCATCCAAAGCCTTCCAATACAGCTCATCCCACATCTGGCTCATCCTGAGTCCAGGGCTTCCCAGTTCCTTCCTGTACAGGAATTGTTAGATTACCCTCGTTTTGTTCACTGCTTCGTTTTACTTTTATACTACATCACTTTGCAGGGTGGCATGCACCTCTGTGAATATTTGCTGGGCTTCTGAGAATACCCACCTCTTTACTCCAGTGTGCTACATTTTGGAAGTGAGCTTTCTTTTTCTTTTCCATTTCATAATGTTTGAAGACGCGTGGGGGGGCACATGAGCATGCAGAGGTCCAAAGCTGATGCTAGGAATCATCCTTGATCAATCTTCTAACTCATTCCTTGAGGAGAGCAGGGTCTCTTAATCAAACTCAGAGCTCACTGATAGACCCAGCCTCCCTGTCTTGCTCTGGTGATCCTGTCTCTGCCCTCAAAGACTAGGATTACAGGGAGGTGATTATGTCTGTGGGTTCTTGTGCCAGCACAGCAAACACGTAAGCCACTCAGCCATCTCACCAGCCCAAGTTTTCTCTTTTTCAAACTTCCTGACTGTCTAGACAGGGCCCTGCATCTGAAGTGCTTTGATGAAGCAGTCTCATCCCTAACCTTGGTGGATTTTTGCATACAACCTAAAACACTGTTTGCACTTATCTGTATAAGTTCTCTGAGTACAGTCTGTGGCAGAAACACAACAGTAGAGATTCTTTACCTTGCTGGAAGGCAGCTGGCATCAAATACTCATATGGGAAAGTTACATGATAGAAAGTCAACTGCATATGAACACCTTCACACTGGGATGGAGACAGCTGGCCACAATTCAAACACAGGCTAATTTCAGTCAGTTACCCAGGGAACACACAGCAATGGGATGAGTGTAAATGATCCTGGAACTTCCAGAATCTTCCCTTCCCCAAGTGTCCCGTGTGCTATCTTTTCTTTCCTGCTCCTCTCACCACTTTGGGACTCTTACACTTCTGAGTGAGCTCTGAAGTGACCAGTGCAAAAGGACACAAGAAAGAAGCTGAGGGCTGGAGAGATGGCTCAGCAGTTAAGAGCACTAACTGCTCTTCCGGTGGATCCAGGTTCAATTCCCAGCACCCACATGGCAGCTCCCACCTGTCTGTAACTCCTGTTCCAGGGGATCTGATACCCTCACACAGACATACATGCAGTCAAAACACAAATGTACATAAAATAAAAATAAATTATTTTTTAAAAAGCAGAAAGAGAAGCAGATCTGCCGGTGTTCCCTGAACAGAGCACATACTCAGGGGCTGGGGAGAGACAGGGATGAGACACTTGACCATCTAGTCATCATATATTCCAGGGAGACCAAGGGAAGCATCCTGACACAGGATGTGATCAATTCTCAGCCTTCAAACCTAAGGGGCATCTCAGAACTGAACGTTCAGAAGAACAAAGAGAGAAAAGGACAAGAGTAGAGAAAGTGAGGGAAGAGAAATAACAGCTAACAGGCAATGATTACTGGGTGCATATTATGAGCCAGAATCACACCAAACACTGATTTAATCCTCACAACCATCTTAGAAATTATCCCCGTTTTATAAAGAAGCTGAGGTTCTAACAGGTTACTTACTTGGCTATGGTTCTAAGAGATTAAATGGAAGAGGCAGATTTGGAATCCAAGCAGTCTAAACCCCATAAAGCTGCCTCCCAGAAAGAAGGATGGTGCCACAGAAGACATTTCTTAGCCCAGTCTTCATTCTTTTCTTTTTATCACAATCCTGAGATTCTGAGACAGCCAGGGGATCCCAGGTAGGCCTGGATTGACTTACTCTCACTCTCTGAAGGAACTGTTAGAAAATGAAGGCTAGGGAGGTATATTTCTCAGAAACAGGTAGCCATCATCAAAAAGAAACAAGGTTGGGTGTGTAGCTCAGTAGTAAAGCACTTCCCAAGGCCCTATGTTCAACGTACAGTCATGGAAGCTGAGTGCAATCACTCTGCAGTCTCCAAGATCTGCTGGGCCAAACAGGCCCAGCCCCTCCCCCACCCACTTCCTAGCCTCTACTCTGTTCCCCCCAGAGAACCTGGAGATCTTTCTAGAACACAACTTTTGCTTCTGATCCCCCATCACCTCTTCAATCTCTTCATGAACAGAATATTGTTACTTCTGGCTCTCATCTTTCTGAACCAGAGTTTAACTTCCTCTATTTACAGAGTTCTCCCATTCCTCCAAAAGGGTTCCCAGGGCCCAGCCTTACAAACTTTAAATCTCTTATCCGCAAATCTTGGGGAATTTTCCCCAGTCTCCTCTTCAACTTCATGCTCCCCACATCCTACCACCCATCAGCCTAAATACCTCCTCAAACAAATCTCGCCCCCTTTTGGAACTGATGGAGATTCAATATATCATATCGCCCATTTTCCTTTTTAAAAGTCAATGGGAAATCCGGGGACCAAAGAAAGGTAATGACTTGCCCAAGGTCACACACAGTTTGTTCGAAGGCAGAGCCAGGGTTGAGACCAAGGGGCCTCTGCTCGTCCATTTCTTGGACTACTCCAGCTCTGAGGTGAAAACCAGGAGCCTCTCTTTCCTCAGAAGGCCCCTCCTCACCTCAGGAGACAAGGTCTGGTGAACGGCTGGGGAATGGAGGGGGTCCCCTATGGTCCTAAGGGGCTACCTACGGCTTCCAAAGGAAACGAGCCTGGGTCTGGGGGAGGGGCACCGGGTACACCAAATAGCCCAGGATTGGTAACTATGCTTTCCATCTCCCGCCCTCTCTTCTTCCCCGACCTTTCCCCACAGACACACCGTTCACTTCATCCCTTCCTCCTTCTCTCACAGATACTCAGCTCTCAGTCCCCTCAGCCCCTCGGCCGCACACCCCCCCGCCATGCTCCATAATGGCCTCCCCGCCCCTTCTACCCCAAATCCCCGCCCCCACCCCCTACTGGGTTCCTTTTCCTCACCCCCCCGGTCCCCTCGCCCTCCCTCAGGGTCCCGGGTACCCCGGAGGCACCCCCGCATCCCCGGCCCGAGCCCGGGCCGCAGGGGGCGCTGTGGGACAGCCCCGGGCCTCTCCACCCCCGCGCGGGGACGTTACCATGCCAGAGCCTCAGAGCAGCTGGGCCGGCTCGGCCCACTCGCCAGTAAAAACAGTTCTGATTGGCCAGGCTTCAGTCGGGAGGGCGGGGCCAGTGGGGGGTCGCACCCCTTCGTGGCCGGGGCTCCGGTTGCTCTCGCCGAGGAGCGGAGCCCCCAACCGGCCCGGTGTGCCCGGCCCGGCTCCGCTCCCGGCACGGAGAGCATGCCCCGCCCCCACGTGCGCAGGGTCCTGGGACCGCCCCCGGGGGCGGGGCCTGCTCCGCCTCCGACTGACCGCGCGCTGTCTGCGCAGAGCCGCGCGGAGCTTAGCCCGCCGCCCGCGCGCCCCCGCAGCACACGGACGGGACCGAGCCGTCCATTCTGCCTACGTGCGTGGCACCATTACGCTCCGTAGAGCGGTTTTTTTTCCCCCTGTGTATTTTACTTTTTATCTCTTAATTCTAGAACTGTTAATTGAACAGTTGTTCCGGAACCCTATGTATTGGACGCGTCCGACAAATCCCCTAAACTAGTGTACACGTGCCGCTGGTTTAACCCTAAGGTTACATTTGGATTCTGGCTCTGTAACATTTATAATGTGAAATAAATGTTCGGTTACGCAGATAAGGAAGCTCAATGCTACTTAATGGGTATGCTGAAGTTCTTGGGCTGGTACTTTACGATTGCTGGCCCGGGATGGAGGCATTGCACCTCTTTTCCCTCCAAAGCCAGGGTAAAGAAGCTGCCTGTTTCCTTTGGCAGGTTTGTGAGCCTGACTCAGGAGAAAACACCCCTTTATGTCTATAGACAACTTTGGCATCATCAATAGTTGTGTTAAAGTTTCTTCAGGCAGGAAGGACATCAAGGAAAAAAAGGTGGACATGAGGGGAGAGAGGCCCGCCCCCTGGGATCTAATTTGTCTTTCCTGAAGCCATCTCAAATAACAAATGAAGTATGCACTTTAAGTATGTCCTCCCCTTTAATTTTTCTTGTTTTCATTTTATTTGTTTATTTATGGGGGTTCCATGTGGAGGTCAGAGGACAACTTTCTAGAGACAGTTCTCTCCTTCCAATATTTGGGGATTGAGATCAGTTTATCAGGCTCGGTGGGAATTGTCTTACCCATCTCTCCAGCCTCTCCCTTGTCTTTTAAAAAACCATCTGCGCACGCTTGATTGATAGAGTGTGTATGTGTGTGTGTGTGTGTGTGTGTGTGTGTGTGTGTGTGTGAGGCACTTGTGCTGTTGCAAGTACATGGAGTCAGGGTCTCCTTTGACCATGTTGAGGGGGACCAAACTCATGTTGTCAGACCTGGCAGCAATCGCCTTTACCTTCTGAGCCCTCTCTTACATTAATAAATTCAACTTTTACTTCACCCTCATTCATCCTGACGTCTTTTTCTGCAGCATAGTCAAGCATCTGGCAAGAGTGGATATGCCTAAGGGGGAGGAGAACTCAGGCTATTGGTGGCAGTGCTGGGCTTCACCCCTCTCCCAACACACAGTTTAACAACATCTAGATCACCTTGGATGGAGACCTGGTCTTACAGCTTACCAGCCTTATTTGAGCGCTTGAGGGATAGCAGAAGTGGTTCAGAGGTTCCATTAAAATTTGTTACCTTTTTTAAGACATGATGGTGCTATGTGGATGGGCTAGCCTGGAACTCTTGGGCTCAAGTCAATGCTCTTAGCCTCCTCAGTAGCCATATGCTGACAGATCATCAGACCTGCATATTACACTTCACTAGTCACATTTATTATTTTTCATTTTTGTACCAGAAACTGAACCCAGGATTTTATGCCTTACCACTGGTCTGTATCTCCAGCCCTATTTTTGTGTGTGTGTGTGTGTGTGTGTGTGTGTGTGTGTGTGTGTGTGTGTGTAGGACAGAGGACAACTTAGGGTGGTGTTCCTTAGACATTGCCTACCTTTTTCTTTCTTTCTTTCTTTCTTTCTTTCTTCTCTCTCTCTCTCTCTCTCTCTCTCTCTCTCTCATCAGATCTCTCACTGGCGAAGAACTCACAAAGTGGCTATTCCAGCTAGTTGGTGAGCCCCATGGATCAGTCTGTTTCTGGAAACCAGTGCTGGGTTTACAAGCTCCCCCTACCATGCCCATCCTTTTCACATGGGTTCTGGGGAAGCCAGGTCCTTCTGCTTGCAAGGCAAACAGAGCACAACTGAGCTATGTCAGCTTTTGTCATTACCATGTGGTTTAGGGGCTTCTGTTTTTTTAGATGATCTCACTGTGTAGCCCAGGTTGACCTGGAATTTAACATATAGCCTAGGCTGGCCTTGAATTCACAATCCTGCCTCTGCCTCTGCCTTCCAAGTCCTGGGGTTATAGTATGAGCCATCACTCTAGGCAGACAAATGTTTTTAAAGATCAAATAATATATATAAAAAATTTTCAAGACCAACAACAGAACCTTGCCTTGTTTCTCTTCTCCCTGGAGACAAGCATTTTCACACCTTTCAGTGGTTTTTCTGTTGTTGTGGGTTTGGATGCGTTTTGGGTTTTTTGTTTGTTTTCTGATGGAGCTATGTCCCTTTCCAACTTCATTCCTTCCCACAGGGTGAAGACTCCAAGAAGATATCCTAACCCAAAGATACTTACTCCCTCATAGATCATATTTTGATACAGGGATGGTAGAATTGCCTACTAGTTTGTTCCCTGAGCCATCTCCCATTTCTTGTTAGATTCCCCCCATCTCTCCTCGGAGAGACTTGCAGATAATGTGGGCATCCCTGGTCTTGAGGCAGCGATTTACAGAAAGAGGCTTGGCACAGACCAGAGGTCACTGACCCCGTGAGGTTCTCTCCAGTCAGGACACAGCTAAGAGCAGAAAGGGAAGTTGTGGAGCAGGGATGGGCACCACTCCATTGCAAAATTCTGGAGAGTCCAAAAACTAATTTAGAACCTGGGCTTCCAGGTACATTTTTTTAAAAGTATTTTTATTTTATGTGCATTGCTGTTTTGACATGTACATCTGTGTAAAGGTATCGGATCCCCTGGAACAGGAATTATAAACAGTTGTGCGCTGCCATGTGGTTGCTGGGAATTGAACTCCGGTCCTCTGGAAGAGCAGTCAGTGCTCTTAACCACTGAGCCATCTCTCCAGCCCTCCAGGTACATTTTTATAAAATTAAATTTCAGAGTGTATTTTACTTAACAGTTCGTTGGCTTATAGTGTTGAAATATTTAGTGTATGAATATTGATTTAGTGTTGCCTTGTCCCCAGAAATAATAGGGCAGATATAGGATTTAGCTCATTTCTCTTCCCTTCTCATAATTTATACATCATTTATTATTATCAATTTGCAAAACTCACCCTGTAATACTTTTTGTTTGTTTAATAATCACTTTTTACAGCACCATCATTGCTATTCAGAGCTGAGCCAAGTAAAAAGCTGATACAACTCCTTTTCTGAACAAATTTTCATTATTTCTTAGGATTAATAATTACCTGCTTTTTATTTTGTTCATTTGCTTTGTGTCATAATTTTTTTAACTAATTTATTTGAGAGTGTATGTTAGTGTGTGTGTCCCATAGACAAGTTGAGAAATCAGTTCTCTCCTTCCACTGTGTATGGAGTCCTGGGACCAACCTCTGGTCATCAGGCTTGGTGGCAAGTACCTTTACTGCCAAATCATTGCATTGGCCCTCATTTTCTTTTTTTCTTCTTTTTGTTTGTTTGTTTTGAAACAGGGTTTCTCTACGTAGTCCTGGCTGTCCTGGAACTCGTTCTGTAGACCAGGCTAGCCTCAAACTCCCAGAAATCCTCCTGCCTCTGCCTCCCAAGTGCTGGAATTTAAAGGTGTGTGACCGCAGCTAGCTTATCTCCCATTCTTTTGTTGTTTTTTTTAACATATTAAGTTTATTGTTCTCATGTATGTTCTGAATATCTTTGGTTGGTTGGTTGGGTTTTTGTTTGAGGTTTGTTTTGTTTTTGTTTTTGTTTTTTGGTTTTTCAAGACAGGGTTTCTCTGTGTAATCTCTGGCTGTCTTAGACTCACTTTGTAGACCAGGCTGGCCTTGAACTCACAGAGATCCACCTTCCTCTGCCTCCCCAGTGCTTGGGTTAAAGGCGTGCACCACCATGCCCAGCAATTACAAACAGCTCTGAACTGCCATGTGAGTGCTGGGATTTGAACCTGGGCCCTGGATTAGGAATTAGTTCTCTTTAGTGAATTAGTATGCAGATCAGCCTGGCACCTGGCAGCATGTAAGGGAGAGCTTGGTGTTGCTTGGACAACAAAGGATTTGGGGCCAAGATGGGTGGAGCCTAGCTGAGGCCACAGCTCTGAAAGAAACATGGACAATGCCTTGTTGAAGGGGGTTGCTGCAGAAGCCCCAATGATGTCAATTGCCACAAGGACCTCTAGATATCTCTACAGAACTTGTGAGCCCTGGAGACCGTCAAGGATCTGGAGATGACGCCCTATATAAGCTAGGGAGCTCCACGTGGAACACTCTCTCTTGCCGTCATGGACAGAGGAGACAAAAGAGCATGAGGGAGAAGTGTGAAGCCAGGTATGCCATCCGCCAGCTTTTAGGCTGCAATAGCCTGAAGCAAATCAACAGTGAGAAACCTTGGCAAATAAACTGAGGACTGCTGAGAAACTAAGAGGCGGGAGTCCAAGAAAGAGACTTTTGCCACAAGCCAACCTAAGAAGGCTGACAGAAAAGGCACGGCACAGAACCTGCTGAGAGAAAGTTCTTGAAAACTGGACAGTAAAGACATCCGTCCAGGGGCCTGAGAGTGGCAGGAGAGTGAGTGAGGCAGATGGAGTTTGGAACCCGGCAAAGAGGAGGCTGTGAAAGTGAGTCTTGGCTGACGGAAGAAGATGACCTCGTTTCCCACATTTTTAATCCCAGCATTTGGGAAGGAGAGGCAGGTGGATCTTTATGAGTTCAAGGTCTGGTCAAGGTTATCAGCCTGGTCTACTAAGTTAGTCCAGGACAGCCAGAGATACACAGAGAAACCATGTCTCAAAAACAAAAACAAAAAACAGGCTGGCCTTATAAGCCAGCCACAAGCTAGTGGTTAAAATAAACTGACCACGTGAACCTACAAGCTGGGCCTGGAGGAAGCTAAGCCAGGCTGAAGAAAAGACTCCTGCCGTGACTGCCAGAGCTAGACTGCTAATTACTATAAGGGTGTGCCTGCAGATAGAAGACTGACTGCTAACCAAGATGCCCACGTGGACTTGATTTAGAGAATTCCTTTTTTCAAGACAGGGTTTCTCTGTGTATCCTTGACTGTCCTGGACTCACTTTGTAGATCAGGCTGACCTTGAACTCACAGAGATCTGCCTGCCTCTGCCTCCCGAGTGCTGGGATTAAAAGCATGCGCCACCATGCCTGGCCTGAATGATTGTGTTTTATTTAATTATTTTCTCTCCAAAATTTCTGTTTGCTCCAATTTTATTTTATTACATTCATTATTTCATTATATTCCTTTAGAGAAAGAGCAAGAGAGAGTGTATGCGTGTGTGTAGTATTTGAGATGCAAACCCAGAGCCTTGCCCATGCTACACAAATACTCTACCAGAGTCACATTCACAGATATAAAGTTTTAAAATAATAATTTGTTCTTCTGTTCTTGTGCATTTATGGGTTAAAAAAAAAAACCCTGAGGCTAGGGAGCCAGCTTAGTCTGTAAAGTGC
>CAJQZJ010036765.1:0-11327 GCA_907164525.1 Lophiomys imhausi
ATCGGTGATCTATTGAGTATATGGCTATGCTGTTACATCGGTGATCTCATCTAACTTGACAATGCCTCTGTAAGGCAGTTATTTTACTTGTGTTTTACAGGGGATGAAGGTTCAGAGGGCTGAACCAGAGAAGGTCGCCACTTAAATGTCACTGAGGGAGGCCTTCGTAAAGACATTTTTAGTTGGACTTTTTGTTGATGCTAAGAAGACTCCTAGAAAAACAGCTTTTAAAATGATCTTTGGTTTTCTTTTCTTTCTTTCTTTTTTTTTTTCAAGACAGGGTTTCTCTGTATAACAGCCCTAGCTGTCTTGGCACTCACTCTGTAGATAAGGCTGGCCTTGAACTCACAGTGATCTGCCTGCCTCTGCCTCCCAAGTGCTGGGATTAAAGGCTTGTGCCCCCAAGCCCGGCTTGCTTGAATCATTGAATGACTCATTTTAATTTATAACTTAGGGTTTCATCTTTTGAATCACCACCTGTTATTTTTTATCTTAGAATCTTGTTCATTCCTTTGTGCTATTTTTCTTTTCAAAGTTGTTTATTTAATTACTTACTTACCTTCCTTCCTACATTACTGACCCCCTGAGGGCGGAGACATCACGCTTGTTCACTGTACAGTCAAATACCTGGTGTGGGTAGGTGTCATTTAACGTCTGTGGCTGAGGGGTCTCCAAGATATAAATGTGTTCATGTGTAAAAAAAAAACAGTCTAATGAGACAGTTCAGACTATAATGCCTTATAATAGATTATAGGCTTATGTATAAATGTGTAGATGGGCCTAGAAGAATCAGTACCAAATTGTTGAACTCTGGAGAGGAAAGGAGTAGGTTAGCGTTGAATAAGACTGTAAATATCAGGGGAGATTGAATGTCTCAAAAATATTTTTATATTATGTATCATTCTTTTAAGGAAAATGGAAGAATAAAAATGGAGTTGGACAAGGACCCTCAACTTTGAATGATAATGATAAAAAGTTTCTCCTACTTTACACTGAGCCAAAAGATAAGTAGGAGAAAAAAGGGACACCGGTGGGGTTGGTAGTTCCTGCCTGACACCTGCCCTGTGGGGAGCTGGGCACTACTAGTCTTACAGATGCCCTTCTGCCCTAAGGCTGCACTTTAGATTGTTGAGAGGAGGCATCCTGGCTCCTCAGACATAAGCAGGTTGTATATTTTTAGTCTCTTTTGTTTCTGGTCCAGCTAAACGTGCACCTCTCACCTTTGCAGAGCGGCAGTGATGTCAGCAAAGGAAATAAGCCTGAGCTCCTCAGAGTTGGCCCAGCAGCTCTGACCTGTATGGAAACCTTTCTTTCAATTCTTGTCTCAAGAAAAGGATAACTAACAGTGGGGTTTTTTTTTTGTTTTGTTTTGTTTTTTGTTTTTTTTTAAGACAGGGTTTCTCTGTGTATCCCTGGCTGTCCTGGACTCACTTTGTAGACTAGTTGGCCTTGAACTCACAGAGATCCACCTGCCTCTGCCTCCCTAGTGCTGGGATTAAAGGCGTACGCCACCACGCCCTGCCATTACAGACAGCTGTGAACTGCCATATGGTGCTTGGATTTGAACCCAGGTCCTTTTAAAGAACAGCCAGTGCTCTTAACTGCTGAGCCATCTCTCTAGCGCTGGGTTTTGTTTTGTTTTATTTTGAGACCGGGTTTCTCTGTGTAGCCCTGGCTGTCCTGGACTTACTTTGTAGACCAGGCTGGCCTTGAATTCTGAGAGATCCACCTGCCTCTGCCTCCCAAGTGCTGGCATTAAAGGCGTGTGCACAACTATGACTGGCAACTAATAGTGTTTTTAAACAATGAAAAACAAAGAGAAAATGTAATGAATGTGACCACATTGGAAAGAGGGACAAATGACTTCCAGTGACCTTCCACGAAGGGAATATTCCAAATAATTTTTGATAACATTTATTGGATGGTAATGGAATGCCAGCACCAAGCAAACACTTGGCACAAACCACCTCATTTCTTCATCATTACTATATAAAGCAGGATTTATGTTCTTTTTTTGTTTGTTTGCTTGCTTTTAGATTTTTTTGTGCACACTAAAATTGGATGCAGGGTCTCAAATATGCTTGGCACATGCTGCACCACTAAACTACATCTCCAGACTGAAGCAGTTTGTTTCTGTTTTGTACATGGGAAGACTGAGGTCCAGGAAGGTTAAATGGTTCAGGATTAAATAATTAGTAAGTAGTGCGGATTTGAATCTCAGCACTGAGTCCACAGCCATGCTGTATCTCAGTTTGTTTTGAAGCATGATCTCACTGCAGCAGCACACCAGTCTGGAGCTCTCTAGCCCACACAGGTGTCTAACTTGTGCCTCATCCTCCTGAGTGCTGGGATTACAGCCACTAACCACCACCCTAGCTCCAAAGCCCATGTTCATTACTCCATGCTCCTCTTTCCGGAGTTGAACTCTCCTTGCTTACAGTTGACCTCTTCCTTACATGGTGACATATACCTGTAATCTCAGTGCTTGAGAGATGAAGGCAGAAAGATCAGTAGTTCAAGGCCAGCCTCATCTATATACCATGCTTGAGGACAACCTGGGATAATGAGAAGCTATACAAAGAAAAAAAAAGGTAATTAGAAGGTAGGAGCAAGCCTGGGTGTGCTGGCACATTCACTTGGGTGGCTTGGAGGCAGGAGGGTCAGGTCAAAGTCATCCTGGGATCCATGGTGAGTTTGATTGTACCTTGGACTGTATAATGTTTAGGGCAGGCTGGGATACATAGTAAAATCTTGTCTCACAGAACCCAAACTTAAACAAAACTAGGATTATGTCTTTGGGAGGCAAAGAATAAGAGAGAGACAAGCAAAGACCTCATTTAGATTGGCAAGTCTCAAATCTACTCAGAATGTTCATACTCATCCCTTTGTACGCATATGGCTTTCTCCTGAAGCACACTTTGGAGTGTGCCAGAGATAAAAATGCCACTCGAGTCAGAGAGACAGGTGAGTGTTGGGAAGTGTATTTTGAACTGGAGCATTAAACCTAGTATATATTCTCAGGTTGTAGTGAGGCTTCCTTGTTTCAAAGTTGCTTTATCCATAATGATTTGCCTTGCTCAGTTACGTGTCTCTAAAGAACAAGGAGAGCTCCTGAGGGCCGGTGTGGAGCTCATTGGTGGAGTACTCATTGGCATGCATGTGCTCTGAGTCTGACCCATAAAATGAGCATGGTAGTTCACTCCTGCGATCTTAGCACTTGGGAGATTAAGGCAGAAGGATCAGAAGCCGAGGTTATCTTCACTACATATTGAGTTTTAGGCTCGCTTGGGCTACACAAGATCCTGTCTCCGTAGAAAAAGAAAACAAAAAAGCCACTTAGGGGGACTCTTGAGATATTGAGATGTCAGTTTTAAGCACACAGGAATCAAGAGGAGGACAAGATCAGCCTGGTGTAGAAGTCAGGCACTGCTTTAAATCTTGTCTTAAAAGTGACTAGGGTAGGCCAGAAGAGAGAAGGCTGCTCCAGACAAGAGCAGGAAGGGAGGAGATTAAAGAGGAAGAGTGAGCAGGTTGGTGGGAAGACTGGCCAGGAAGCCTGCCTTTCAGAGTATAGGAGCCTGGTTACAGAGAGGTGAGCTTAGATTGAGTTCTGCCTGAAGATTTACTGATACTAGAAAAGGCTCTATGGAGGCCCTGCTGCCCAATCTTCCCATCAGGGAATAGAGATTAGAGATTAGTTGGTAAGTGGTCCCTGGCCATTCATGAGTTTGCTCATTAAAAGTTGAATGACTGAAATATATGAGAAATAAACATTTAATCCTCAGAGGTTAGAGAAACAGAATATTTTGAATAAAACTGAATTGAAAATGGTCCCACACATTACACTTGAGTGGTATGTAGATCCTTCCATTTATAGTAACCAAACTTTGTTTTCTTTTTCTTTTCTTTTTGTTTTTGGTTTTTTGAGACAGGGTTTCTCTGTAGCCCTGGAACTTTGCAGACCAGGTTGGCCTTGAACTCACAGAGATCTGCCTGCTTCTGCCTCCCTAGTGCTGGGATTAAAGGCCTGTGCCACCATGCCCGGCAATTACAGACAGCTGTGAATTGCCATGTGGATGCTGGGATTTGAACCTGGGTCCTTTGGGAGAACAGTCAGTGCTCTTAACTGCTGAGCCATCTCTGCAGCCCTTTTTTTGTTTGTTTTTTTGTTTTCAACACAGGGTTTCTCTGTGTAGTCCTTGCTATCCTGGAATACACTCTGTAGACCAGGCTGGCCTTGAACTCACAGAGATCCATCTGCCTCTGCCTCCTAAATGCTGGGATTAAAGGCATGCACCACCATGCCTAGCCACTACAGACAGTTTTTTTTTTTTTTTTTGGTTTTTCGAGACAGGGTTTCTCTGTGTATCTCTGGCTGTCCTGGACTCGCTTTGTAGACCAGGCTGGCCTCGAACTCACAGAGATCCGCCTGCCTCTGCCTCCCGAGTGCTGGGATTAAAGGCGTGTGCCACCACGCCCGGCTTTACAGACAGTTTTGAACTGCCATGTGGGAGCTGAGATTTGAACCCAGGTCCTTTGGAAGAACAGCTCAGCTCTTAATTGCTGAGCCATCTCTTCAGCCCCTCATTTTTTTTTTCCTCTTTGTCCTGCCTTCTTTAAAGGTGGAAGGGTGTCTTGTACTAAGTAATTTGTATTACTAACAGCACTTGGGGTTGGGGAGATGGCTTAGTTGGTAAAGTGCTTAGGGCCTGAGTTTGATCTATAGCTTCCATGTAAAAAGCTGGGCAAAGTGTTCGTGTACCAGTGGTTTCAGTGCTGGGGATACAAGAGGATCCCTGGGTCTTGCTATTAAGCCTTTGCAGAATCCAGTTCAGTGAGAGACCCTGTCTCAAAAAGTAAAATGGAGAGCCATTGAGGAACACACCCAGTGTCATCCTCTGGCCTCTACAGTCGTGTTCAACATGTGCATAGACAGACATGGGTACATACAAATACACAAAATGCTTTGATTGTGGTAGATTCTCGGCAGATGTATTTCACTGCATCATGACAGTAACCAGTGTTACTCTCCGGCTGCTGGTAGTGGTGTGCATGCTATACTTGGGAGGCAGGGGTGAGATCACCTTTTCTAGCTAGTCACCCCGGCTAGGTACCTGAATCAGTCTGACTACTTACTACTCCTTTCACCTTCCCTCCGCCGGTGCCTCCACCACTCTAGTTGGCCTTCAGCTCTTGCTTGGTCCGTTTTAATCAACTTGGTGGTTTCCTTGCTTTAGTCTTGCAGGACCTAACTCTGTCCTCCATCCATCATCACAGCTGTATGCTGACATCTGAGGTGTGTTGGGGGAGCTTTCTTGGAATAATGACATTTCAGGAGACAGAAAACAACTGCACATTCTGAGAATTGAAAGGAGATTGGTTGCTGAGAATCCTAACGAGGTCTGAGAAGCCATCCCAGGTCAGCAGGACCCAAACCAGATGGGATGAGAAGTTTGAAAATAGTTGTGGGGACAGTTTTGAGGCATGGTAATGCCCTTCCCTGCTTCATAGTGTTTGGTTCACTGTGGCTGCCGGGACAGTTGTAGAGCCTGTCCTGCTCTGGGCAGCAGCCTGCCTGAGGGTCAGGTTCCTCTCTAGCTTCTTCCAGAGACTGATGGCCCTCTTTATTACTTCAGGTTTGACTGGTGCTGTGTCCTAAACTGCTGTACTTACCCTTAGGCTAAAAAGGGCAGTGTTTCTGCTAGGCTGGCCCCAGTGTTTGGCGTGCCTACCATGCCTGGGCCTATAATTTGGTGGGTTGGCTGGTTACGAAAATAAAACGTGCGACCTATAACTAAAGCTGAGTGGATTCAGTGAAGAGGGAGCTTTTAATTTGCCTGGGCTGTACTTACTGGAGAAGCAAGTCTCTTTCTGGGCATAGCTCCAGGTTCTTTACCCAGTTAGGACTTGTGCCTGCTGGTGAGAGGTGGGGGATCTTAGGGAGGTAGGGGACCTTGGGGTTCAATAGTCTTGATATGGTTTCCTAGGAAGTAAACATTCATTCTTGTCTCATGTTTGTTTCTCCTGTTTGATTGAATTAACATCCATCAATTCATTCAATGATATTGAATGGTTTTTTAATTTTAGATATTAGTGATATCTCAGTGAAGAAGAGAGACAAAGACACTGACCTTAGAGTTCATTGTTGTTGAGAACAGTATAAATGTACAAGTATAAAAAGTAATGGAGGTGCCAGGCGGTGGTTTCGCACGCCTTTAATCCCAGCACTTGGGAGGCAGAGGCAGGCGGATCTTTGTGAGTTCAAGGCCAGCCTGGTCTACAAAGTGAGTCTAGGACAGCCAGGGCTACACAGAGAAACCCTGTCTCAAAAAAAAAAAAAAGTAATGGAGGATGGTGAGTAATGGGGGTGATGTTTAGATAAGATGGCCAGGTGACTTCTGTGGTTGCAGTTTAAGAAGAAGAAGAAGGTGAAAAAGTCAAATTCTGGATCCCAGCACCTGAAAGGACCTCTGAGGAAGAGGTTCCCGTGACAGCAGTCAGCATGGGTAGAGGTCAGAGGCAGTGCCCCTCTGGGGCCCAGTCAGAGCCTGTGGTTGTTTCTTCCTGGCTCCAAATGTCAAAACTGTCTACAGGGCTGACAGGGTGCTGATTAACTGTGGATAGACACTTGCCTTCTCAAGACTTCTCAAGTTGACTCTCAGGATTTCTGAAGTGACTGTTCTGGACAGAGGAAGAATGTAAAGCTGGTCCTGGAAAACAGCTGCAGGAGTTATAGGGGACTCCTCCTGCCTGTATCTGGGTGTAGTTGTGCAAGAGCCTTGAGGGGCTTTGGGTTTGAATCTTTTTTTTTTTTTTCGATACAGGGTTTCTCTGTGTAGCCCTGGCTCTCCTGGATTTGCTTTGTAGACTAGGCTGGCCTTGAACTCACAGAAATTAATGTGCCACCACGCCCGGCCATTACAGACAGCTGTAAACTGCCATATGGTGCTGGGATTTGAACCAAGTCCTTTGGAAGAACAGCCAGTGCTTTTAACCACTGAGCCATCTCTCCAGCCCTGAGTTTGAATCTTTTTTTTTTATTCTGTGTACATTGATATTTTGACTGCATGTATGTTTGTGTGAGGGTATTGGATTTTCTGGAACAGGAATTACAGACAGTTGTGAGCTGCCATGTGGGTGCTGGGAATTGAACTCAGGTCCTCTGGAAGAACAGCCAGTGCTCTTAACCACTGAGCCATCTCTTCAGCCCCTGAGTTTGAATCTTTTTTTTTTTTTTTAGTTTTTCGAGACAGGGTTTCTCTCTGTATCTCTGGCTGTTCTGGACTCGCTTTGTAGACCAGGCTGGCCTCGAACTCACAGAGATCCGCCTGCCTCTGCCTCCCAAGTGCTGGGATTAAAGGCGTGCGCCACCACCGCCCGGCTTGAGTTTGAATCTTAATGCTGCTATTTATTAGCTCTGTGCCCTTGGGCCAGTTCAACTTCCTTGAACCTCAACTTTTTTACCTGTATAATAAAGATAATAATACTTACCTTCTAGGAATTTTATAAGGGTCAAATCACATGTGCAAAGGATCCAAGGAAGTGTCTGGCATAGTGGGGTGCTCAATAAATGCTAAATCTTTTTTTTTTTTTGAGTCAGAGTTTATATGCCCTGGGTTCATATGCTCAAACTCCCTAAGTGGGCAAGAATGAACTTGAGTTTCTGACCTTCCTGCTTCCATCTTCTGAGTACTGGGATTACAGACATGCTCCACCAAGCCCATTTATGCAGTGCTGAGGGTCAAATCTAGGCAGGGCCTTGTGGATGCTTGGCAGGCACTCTACTACCCAACTCACATCCCAAATCCAAGAAGGTGTATTCTAAAGGCATTAACCTGTTGAATCAGGGGTCTCATATTAGGAAGCTAAATGAAAATATTCAAGAAAAAGAATTGTTGGCTGGGGAGATGCCTCAGCAGTTAAGAGCATTTGTTAATCTTGCAGAGGGCCTGGGTTCAATTCCCAACACTCACATATTGGGTCACAACCATCTCTAACTCCAGTTCCAGGGAATTTGATGCCCTCTTCTGACCTCTCTGGATTTTGGGTGTACATGTGGTATACATACGCATTTATACACATAAAAACATTCTAAAACAGAAAAGGAGATTGTGTTTTCTATACCTCTAAGTTATAGAATCACTGACATGAAATACCCACCACACTTGTCACTTTGCTTTGCCATCTGATGTTAGACTAATCATGGTGTGTCCATAGGCTTTAGAGACTCCAGGGATCAAGATGACCTTTAATTCCCATCAGCCTGCCCTAAGTGCATGCATTTCTGGTGCAGCATGGAAGGTTTCGATTTTAAGAGCATTCTGAGCTTGGGGCCTTTGTCTTCAAGGCCAGGACAGCCATGACACACAGGCCTGCTGAGGATTGTGCCCAGGTACTGAAGGAACTCTGGGTTGTTATGTGGATTCATTTTGTGAGCAGAAGATTCTGCATTATTCCTTTCTATGTAGCCTAAACCTTGGGGAGAATGCTCTGGGATAGATGGTCCAGAAGATACACAACTAGGAATGAATCCCTTTACTTTGGACAGACTTCTGGTTTGTGGTTGTGATTGTCTTGTTTTTACTTACCACTCAGAGTATCAGCCTCACACAGCTCTCATTATCTGCAGTCCTTGGAGGGCTGGACGTGGTGACTCCTACTCTGAGAAGTGCTGACATCTGTCGGCAGGTTGTGTTCGAGTGTATCTGGTATGAGCTCTAGATTAATGGTCCAATAGCAGCTCTTAATTGCTTTCTATGAGCTTTTTAATTACTGCTGGCATGGTGGGTGACTAAGGAATTAAGAATCTCCTGTATATTTCTAGAGCAGCAGGTTCCCAAAGGTGTGTTCCCAAAGCATATATCTCTCGTTTCCCCCAAATATTCATGTTACAAGTTGTGAACATAACATTTGGACTTGAGGGGTGGCCAGCTGGAGTCCCAGGTGGCATTTGGCCTCTCAGTTGACTCCTTCCAAGAACTGTAAAGAACTGTCTAGTACTTGCTGCTCCAGATGCTCAGGGAGACGGCAAGACGATGCCAAAGCAGCATCACTGCTGCTAGCTGCTTCACTGGAGGCTGCTTACTCCTCTCGCCTTTTTATTTCAGCAGCAAGGCTGGCGAAGATTCCCTTCAGTTTCCTTCAGGGACTCTGAGGCAGTGAGCTGAAAATGCCAGTGTGCCATTTACTCTGCCTAGGGACAGGGACAGCAGGCACAGTGTAGCACTCATTTACTGGGCAGGCGTTTTATTGAGGGCTTAGAATTGTGTTAATTGCCAGAGAACTTAAGATGACTAAGACACCGTCCACCCCAAGAGTTCAGGCTGGAGAGGGAGCCAAACTCACTGAACATATAATTACATTATGTAGTTAGGTGAGGCTCTGCTGTAGATCAGCTGGAGACATGGTGTAGGGTTGGGGAGCATTGCTTGCAGGAGAAAATCTCTCTTGGCTGATGGGGTAGTAGGATTTGACAGTCTAGGAGAGACAACGCACTCCAGATAGAGGACAGCATCGTTACAGACATGAAAGGGAAAGAACATGATGCACTCTGAGGATCTTTTCAGGGCACCTCACTGCTCTTGTGTAGCGCAGGCTGAGAGCAGTGGAAAATGAAGCCAAATTGGTCAGGGGGCCTTGGATGTCACATAGAAGGAATCATACCTAATGCTTTTTCCAAGAGTGTCATGGTCAGATTTTGAGTTGTGTATAGGTCAGCCCCATGAGTCCCATGGGAAGAAATCGACGAGGAGTAGTTGACTGATATATGATGTTGGGAGGGAGGCATGGTGGAGACTACAGGACAGATTAATCTTCAGGACTGATTAGGTTTGACATTGGGAGCATGGAGACAAGAGAATGAAAACTCAGGGTGGCACCTGAGAGTTCTAGCTTGCTTTAGTTAAATGGAAATTTCTTTAGATGAGGGAACACAGGTGAACAAGCTGAAAATGGTGAGTGGTGAAGCCAATCTGAGACACATGAAGGCACAGAACCGGTGGTTGTAGGGCTGATATCTACCAGGAAGCTGAAGACTTTTTAAAAAAAATACTGTATTTGTTATGGAGTGTTCTGTCTGCATGTATGCCTACAGGCCAGAAGAGGGCACTAGATCACATTATAGATGGTTGTGAGCCACCATGTGGTTGCTGGGAATTGAACTCAGGACCTCTGGAAGAGCAGCCAGTGTTCTTAACCTCTGAGCCATCTCTTCAGCCCTCAAAGCTGAAGATTTATTGATGGAGTTCAAAAGAGATACGGGGACAGAACTTTGTATTTGAGGGTATTACTGTACTGGTCAAGTAAAACACAAGGGGTTTATATTCCCACAGCCTAGCCCTTCAGGACCTGGGAGGGACACTTAGAGGACTTACATAGTGTCTCCCAGAGCAAAGCAGAGTTGTTGAGAGGAATAGCGAGGAGGTTGAAAACAATGATTTGTGGTGGAATGAGTCCTCAGATTTGCAGACCACAGTTTGAATGGAGGAAGTCAGAGACAGTAGGGAAAGTGAGGGATTTGAGGTAAACCAGGAATGCTAGAAATAATCTGGCAACATCTTCCCCTAATCTCTACAGATAACCATACTGTGGCCCCGCAAGTTGAGTGGCATCATCCCAGATTCCCCCAGCTGTTCTGATAGTATGCCAGCTTAGTCAGTGCGTCTGTCCTCTCTCCCTGAATTGTGGTCCTGCCTGTCTGCGAGATCCCTGGATAGCATGTACAGCTGCTCTACCTGGAGAGTGATTGGTGTGTAGGAGATGATGGCATGTCTCCTGCAGTTGCTGTTCAGCTACATGGACGCCGCGTAGTCCAAATGTCTTCGGGAAGAGGGAGTCATAGTCCTATTTTACAAATGGGAAAACCGAGGCTTAGGAAACTGTGATAACTTTTCTAGTATCTCATGACAAATATTTTAAAACAAATGACCTAGATTCATGATCCTAGTCAGGATCTCCTGACCAAGATTCAAATGTGAGTCATCCCTTGCTCCCAAAGCCTGAGCTATTTTTTTTTTTGTTGTTTTTTTTGTTTTTTTTCCAGACAAGGTCTCACAGCCAGTTCGGCTAGCCTTGAACTCAGAGGTCTACTTGCCTGTGCCTCCCAAAGCCTAGGATTGAAGGTGTGTGTCACCATGCTTAGCACAGCCTGAGCTGTCACCTGCGTATTTTGTAAAGTTGAAAATGTTACTCAGCTTTGAGACCATGCTGTGTCTAAGAGGACAGTTTCTTTTCTCTCTAGTTATGCATAGTTGTAACCGAACTTTTACACTATTATTTAACATTTATTTATTACTAAATTCACTTATAACAAACACCAACAATTTCTT
>CAJQZJ010036765.1:21327-35956 GCA_907164525.1 Lophiomys imhausi
AGTCTTGAGTCTTTCCTGTTTTTCCTGACTTCAAACTTGTTTTTCAGGCTATTGAGTCTTTTCTGTTTTTGCTGACTTCATGCTGATAATGCTCTTCAGGCCCCGAATTAAGAGACAGTATCAAGCCGGTCGGTGGTGGCGCACGCCTTTAATCCCAGCACTTGGGAGGCAGAGGCAGGTGGATCTTTGCGAGTTCGAGGCCAGCCTGGTCTACAAAGTGAGTCCAGGACAGCCAGGGCTACACAGAGAAACCCTGTCTCGAAAAAAAACAAAAACAAAAAAAAAAAAAACAAGAGACAGTATCAAAAACTCCTATATATTTCCTAAATCTAATTTATCTAACTCCTACACATAGTAACTCTTTTTTTTTTTTTGGTTTTTCGAGACAAGGTTTCTCTGTGTAGCCCTGGCTGTCCTGGACTCACTTTGTAGACCAGGCTGGCCTCGAACTCACAAAGATCCACCTGCCTCTGCCTCCCAAGTGCTGGGATTAAAGGCGTGCGCCACCACCGCCCGGCGCATAGTAACTCTTACTGAGAAACTTTGAACTTCAGGTGTCTTACATATGCCTGACTCAGCTGGTTTCACTCGGTTTTGCTAGAATAGAAGCATCATTTAATGATCAAAACTGTCAGACAAGGGCCTGGAGAGATAGCTTAGTGGTTAAGAGCACTGGCTGTTCTTCCAAGGGACCCGGTTCAAATCCCAGCACTATATGGCAGTTCACAGCTGTCTGTTAAGGCCAGGCGTGGTGGTGCACGCCTTTAATCCCAGCACTTGGGAGGCAGAGGAAGTGGATCTCTGTGAGTTCAAGGCCAGCCTGGTCTACAAAGTGAGTCCAGGAAAGCCAAGGATACACAGAGAAACCCTGTCTTCAAAAACCAAAACAAAAAAACTATCAGACAAGTCTAGTGGGAACTTCCTGAATTAGAAATGAAGTTCCGAAGCCGGGCGGTGGTGGCGCACGCCTTTAATCCCAGCACTTGGGAGGCAGAGGCAGGCGGATCTCTGTGAGTTTGAGGCCAGCCTGGTCTACAAAGTGAGTCCAGAACAGCCAGAGATACACAGAGAAACCCTGTCTCGAAAAACCAAAAAAAAAAAAAAAAAGCAGTTAGCTGGGTGTGGTGGCACATGCCTTTAATCCCAGCACTTAGGAGGCAGAGGCAGGCAAATCTCTATGAGTTCGAGGCTAGCCTGGTCTACAAAGCCAGTTCTGGACAGCTAGGGCTGTTACATGGGGAAACCATGTCTCAAAAAAACTAAAAAAGGGCTGGAGAGATGGCTCAGCAGTTAAAAGCACTGGCTAGTGCTTTTCCAAAGGTCCTGAGTTCAATTCCCAGCAACCACATGGTGGCTCACAACCATCTACATTGAGATCTTGTACCTGGGCATTTATGTAGAGCAAATACTGTATACATAATAAATTAATAAATAAATATTAAAAAAAAGAAATGAAGTTCCCCTACCCTCCTTCATAAAGACTTCATAAAGCAGGACATGGTGCAAAAACCTGTATGCTGGAAACTACATGTCTAGACTTAAATTTGGATTACAGTACTTCTTTTTTCCCCTCCTAGTTTATTTTCTTTTCTTTGTTTTCTTTCTTTCTTTCTTTTTTGGCAGGGGTTCTCTGTATAGCCCTGGCTGTCCTGGACTTGCTCTGTAGACTAAGCTGGCCTCCACCTCCACCTGGAATTAAAGGCATGCATCAATCATCACTCCTAGCTGGTTGTAGTACTTTCTATGTGACCTTGAGCCAATTGATCTGTAGTTCTTCCGTTACTGGGTCACAGGTGAAAGAGCATTTGTCTCCAGGGGTTGCTGAGGGCAATGAGTGAGACAACCTGAGACAGGTACCCAGCACATGAAGCCCTTGGTAACAGACCCTCTCATCTTTGATGCTGAGTACATATGGCACCTTGGGTGCCAGACACTTTGGATGAGGTCTCACTGTGTAGCCCTGCTTGGCTAGGAACTTGCTATGCATACCAGGCCTCAAACTTAACAGATCTATCTGCCTTTACCTCCCTAGTGCCAGGATTAGAGGCATATGTCATCAAACATGGCCAAAAGCTACTCAGGGTCTCTTTATTTATTCTTTAAAATGTCACATACACATTTTTAGAGATTTTGTGTGTCTGGATGTTTATGTGTCTGTACCATGTGGTGCCTGAGACCTGCAGATCATCTGAAACTGGAGTTACAGATGCTTGTGAGTCTCCATATGGGTGCTAGGAGTTGAACCTGTGTCCTGTCTGGGAGAGCAGCAGTGCTCTTAATACTGAGCCTTCTAGCCAGCCCCTTAGGGTTTCTTTAGATCACAGGAAAGGAACTCATATTAGGCCAGTTACAGGGAGGTATGCTCATCTAGTTGGATAGTCAGTGAAATACGAAAAGGCTGGAACAACTGAAATAAGATGGCACTGATAGCCAGGCGGTGGTGGCGCATGCCTTTAATCCCAGCACTTGGGAGGCAGAGGCAGGCAGATCTTTGTGAGTTCGAGGCCATCCTGGTCTACAAAGTGAGTCCAGGACAGCCAACAATACACAGAGAAACTCTGTCTCGAAAAACCAAAAAAAAAAAAAAAGATGGCACTGAGTGAGATTTGGGTAGCTGTGACCTCTGTCATGCTGTGGCCTTGAAGACACAAAGGGTGACAGCATTGGAAGACTGTTCAGACATTAAGAGTAGACTGAGTTCATTATAGTGCCTCCCAAAATGGACAGAAGCCTGGAGGCACTGTGGACTCGTCCTATTGAAGAGCCATTCAGAAAGCAAGCAGAGACAAGGACTTGGAATGCCTCTTCCTGGCTGATGTGACATGTGACAGATAGATAGGTGCCTGGGCTGGGCCTCATTTTACCCTTTTGTAAAGCAGGAATTGTGCCTCTCCCACACATGCTTAGAGGTAGGAAGGGATTCATTAAGTTTTATGGTTGGATAATAAGCTCCTGCATTTATTATGAGACTCCTGGAAAGTCAGGCTGGGCCAAGACGAGGGCACTAGGTGCTGGAGCTTTGTCTCCCATCAGCCTCTCCTGCCTTTTTAGACAGCCCACAGTCTCTACTAAATTTCCTCTGCATATGCCACATACTCTTGCTTAGGAGCATGTGTGTTTCTATGCCAAGTCTATACCCGCATGGAGTATACAGTCTAGTTCAGGACATCATGCAAAAGGTGAACAATGAATAACTAAGGAAATTTTTTTCTATGAAATTTTATAATTAAAGGGTTTAGCAAAGTGCCTGGCCCCAAGTAGAAGTTTATAAACTGCAGCTTCCCCTATACAAGAGCTTTTGCAAGGCAAAACAGATTTTCTGGGCTGGTGAGATGGCTCTGTGTAAATGACCTGTATTTGATCTCTGGAACACACACGGTAGAAGGAGAGAACTGACTCCAGAAAGCTGTTCTCAGACATACAGTCTCTCTCTATCCTAAAAATGCAAAACGACGACAGCAGGCAGGTTCCCCCCCTTGCACATTATGGTGTATAAGACACTTAAGGCTGTTGAAAGGAAGATTGAGGCTCTGCAGGTGTTGTCACCTGTAGTTTCTTGCTGTCATCTGTGTTCAACACCATGGTGTTCTTTGACATCACTGTAGATGCTAAGTCCTTGGGTAGTGTCTCCTTTGAACTGTTTACAGACGAAGTTCCAAAGACAAAACCTTTATGTTCTAAGCACTGAATATAAAGGACTTGATTACAAGGGTTTTTCAAGGGTCCATGTGCCAGTGTGGTGACCTCACACCCTGGTGGCAGTTGGCTGCAAGTCTGACTATAGGGAGAAATTTGAGGTTGAGAACTTCATTCTGGAGCGTCCAGGCTCTGGCATCTTGTTCATGGAATGCTGGACCAATGCTAATAATTCCCAGTTTTCATCGTCCCTGCTTAAGACTAAGTGGCTGAGTAGCAAAGCCTTTGGTCTCTGGAAAGGTGAAGAAAGCCATGAACCTCAGAAGCCTTGCAGCCCTTAGCGCCCAGGTACAGCAAGATAACTGTTGCTGACATTGGACAGTCAGGAGAGAACCATCTGCTCAAATATCTGTGATGCTTTGTTTGCTTTGCTTTGTGTATGTGGTTTTGCTTTGTTTAGTTTGTTGTATTTTGAGACAGGTTCTATATTTTGTAGCCCTGACTGTCTGGGAACTTGCTATGTACATCAGGCTGACCTTGAACTCTCAGAGACCCTCTGCCTCAAGCGCTGAGCTGAGATTAAAGGGTGTGCCACCACCACCCACCTTCACTGCAGTTCTTTAGGCTCTGTGTATTCTTAGTCTTCTATAAGTAGCTGGAGTGTGAAGTTCATGATTATGAATGAAAACTAAGTAAGAAAAAATGTTTAAACATAATAGCTAACAGGTAATAAACCTGCAGAAGCTCTCAGGAGTAATGTACAGAGGTCTGGGTTGTTGGTGCGGGGAGGGTTCATGAGGATAATTATAATTAACCAGGTATGCCTTGAAGGGCATACAGTTTAGAAAGGCAGCCAAGAGGGCTAAGGCCTTTCCTTGTCTCAGGGTAGGTGCTATGGGTCAGTGAAGTTCAGGATCTGGAGTTAGAGCCAGACTCCAACTCCAGTCCTTTCATACACTTGCTATGTGACCCCAGGCCTGCCCCACAGCCTTTCTAGCCTTACCTGTAAAACAAAGAAAATGATCCCTGTTTTACAGGGGTATCATCAGAATTAGGTGAGGTAATCACTAGAGAGCTCATGACAATTTTCTCACTAAATGTTAGCTTTGGTCATTATTACTATTGTAATTTAAATAGTATTTTTTTCCCTTAACTAGTAGCTCATAGACTCCTTTGTTATTGGACTGTTTTCTGCCCATAGTAATTTCCTAGTGCACACTATTTATAGCAGGTCACTTGTAGACTCCTGGCCCTGTTGGGGATGCTTTTGACTCCTGAAACTTTTTTCCAGTAATCCCTGCTTGCTTCCTCATCTGATCAGATGCTGTCTCCCTGGGATCCCCTGGGCAACCTCTCTGCTTCTTCCTCAGCAAAACCAGCTATAGCTCACCCTGTTTTCTGGTTGACCTTGCCCCAGGAAATAAGCTTTCCAAAGATAGTAATCAGTGCTTGTTTATTTCACTATTCCCAGATTCTAGTTTAGTGCTTGCTTTGTAGTTTCATGGGTAAATGTTGGAATTAAAAGCCTGAGCAAAGTTTTTGTTATGTGTAACATGTTCTATGTGGATTCTCATGTAGACTTGTAAATATTCTAACTTCCCCACCCCACAGCAACCCTTGCTAGGTGGGCACTATTCCTGTCCCCATTTTACACATGAAGAGGTCGGGTCTCAGAGACATGAAGTCCCTTCCCCAAGGATACACAAATAATAAGTGGTGGAGCCAGGACTCCATCCTTCCGACCCCTCCATTGTTTCCAGGAGAGTCACTCAGATTCCTCATAAGGATGTTTATTGCCTGAATGTCTAAGGAAGAGTGAAGGAGCATTAGTCATGTCACAACTCTATGACCATACTTAAAAAGAATAAACATGTGGAGACTGTTGGGGAACGTCTTACTTAGAGAAGCCTTGCTAGAAGAGGGCAGGCTCTCACCTGCTGTGAGCTGGAGGAGGGGTAACACTGAGCTGTCCTGGAGAAGGAGACACTGTAGCAAAAGGAAGAGGAGTATGTGCATGGGGAAATGAAATTTGCACTGTCTTTACTAAGTTGGTGGTGACTCCTGTGCTCAAAAGCCGTTGTCTGGCAGGCTATAAAAAGGGTGAATCTGCTTCCAGAGAAGGAAAGGGACAGGAATAGGTTAGTAGGGTTAGATGATGGTTTGAACTGAGACTCTCAGTGAGACCCAGAAATTTACTGAGGGAAAAGTAGTCTAAAAAGAAAGTTAGTTGAGCTATAGCACAAAAGGTAGATTATAGATGAGTGCTCACAAGTCCCCAGGGCAGTGGTGAGATGTTAACAAAGTACTTTCTGTCCTTGAATAACTCGGGGGATGGACCAGGACCAGAACAAGGGACCTCAAGGGACCTGGTGGAGGGCTAGGCATCAGTCACTTATGAAGCACCAACAGGATTCAGAACAGAAGCCGGAGTTTTGCTTTTAGGAATTCCTGTTCTTGTAAATACACGAGCAGAGGAAGCAAACAAGGGAGCACACCATGAGGAATACATTCCAACTGCACTGATGGACCATGGCGTCAGTAACCAGGAGGTGCTCTCTTTCCTGTCCTCCCTCCCAGCCCGTCCCTTTCCTCCTCCTTTGACATCTTACTGAGTTGCCCTGGCTGGCTTTGAATTCACAATCCTCCTGCCTCATCCTTCCAGGTAGCTGGGATTACAAGTGTGCAGCACCATGTCTGGCAGTGACAACAGCAGCTGCTGTGTTTAATTTTTCCTTTTTCAGTCCTACGTTTGTACCTGGAGCCTTGTGCACGCTAGGCAAGTGCTCTACCACAGCATCCCAGCCCCAGCCCCAGCCCCAAGGGTTTCTTCTTGTTTCACTATGTAGGCTTCAATCCCAAAGTCATAAATCGGTTCAAAATAACTGCCACCGTCCAGCCATTGTCTCTGTGTTTAACAGAACAGAGAAAAGAAGTATCTGCTTCAACCCTTCAATGCTCTTTCTCAGAGACTGTGTACACTGCTGTTTACGTTCTGCATGGTCATGTAGCCATAACTAAGTGAAAGAGAAAGCTATAGAGAAAAAGAAAGCTAAGCATTATATAAGAAGCTAAACATTGCTGAGGAAGATGAGAGATTGGCGATAGCAAGCAGGCCTTTGCTGTGTCATTTTTACATGGAATTATTTGAGAGTGTGATTTGTGATAGCTGTTGGATTTTGAGATAGGTAACAGTGGGTAGGGGGGATTTAGACTTAGAAGACCAAGGAATTGTTGGTCACAGGCAAATCCTGAGGCCAAGAAATAGCAAGAGGGCTTGTTCCATGAGAGCCCAAATGGTAAGCTGTTGAGAGATACTGAGGCTAACCTGGGGAGAAGCTGCATTCCTGAGATCTTTTTGGGTAAGGCACGAGGAGCAACTGGCCAAAGACTTCTGTTCTGTTTTTTTTTTTTTTTTTGTCTTTTGAGACAGAGTTTCTCTGTGTAGCAGCCCTGGCTGTCCTGGACTTGCTTTGTAGACCAGGCTGGCTTCAAACTCACAGGCCTCACAGAGAGGCCTGCCTCTACCTCCCGAGTGCTGGGATTAAAGGCGTGTGCCACCATGCCCGGCCAAGACTTCTGTAAGTGATAAGGAGCCAGAGTATTTCTGAATCAAGAGAAAACACAATTTCTCTTGTGTGCTTGGGTATGTGAAAGTTTCATCCATCTTCCCAAGGAAGAGGAAAGGAAGTGCTAGAAGCACTAATGCCTATTAGAAGGTCAGTTGCCTTGAGGGCTGAAGTGAATAGTAAAGGCATCTGTGCTTTCAGGGGAGAAGAAAGGAAGGTATAGGTGAAAGGTCTTCCTTGTAAAGGAGACTCACTGCAACTCAGAGAGCAGCAGAGGTGTGAGGAGACAGAGGAGTATGACCCTAGAAATAACAGTGGTGCCTGCCTCTTTGGACCCTGAGGGAGGATCCTGGTGAGCTAGCGGAGAGTGACAAGCTGTGCCCGACACTCCTTGGCTTTGGAAAACCTGTCACCCCCATCGGAATAGTTTCCATTCTCCGTAACTGGGGAGTGTGGGTCTGGCTAACCACAAGGAGGGGCTGAGGAAGGCAGTGGGTAGATCAAGTTGCTGTGGTGGTGGTTTCTCAGCTAGGGCCAATGGCTTAGTTGGAAAATGACATCAGCAATTTTGTCTGAAATTGGGTATTCCTCAACTGGTAGGCAGAAGGGTGTCCTCAACTAGGAACTGGGACCAGGCCACCTGTAGAAGTTACCTGCTATTAGGTATAAGAGCAGTAGTATGGCAGAGGGTAGAGCCTGGGTCTTTCCTGGTACTGAGGGCATGGTCACTTTCCTTTGTCCTCTCAGCATCTGATAAAGGAATCCTCCAAGGTGACATAGAGTCCTCAGGGTGTAACTGTTGGAAAAAGTCATCTTTTTGTCTGAGTTGGTGCTGGTCTTGTAGGACCTTTCCTTCATCTGATTTGCCTGGTGTGAATTGCAGAGCTCAGCTGGAGACATCTGGTGAACCCATTTCTTTTTCCTCCAGGCTGCTTAGGGACTTGGCCCTTAACTGCTCAACCAGTCATTTCTGGTTATAGAGTCATCAGTGACCACAGGAGCACGTTCTTCAGACGTAGTTCTGTGCTGGCAGCTTGTTCCCAAAATGATGGCTTCCAATAAATCAAATCAAGAAAGGCAGAGTTAAGCCACGGCAGACGCTAAGTCAAAAAAGACCAGACTTGCTTTTCTGACACCATAAGAACCTCCAGCAGCTTCCCTTTATGTCTTAATTGTAGCCCAGACCCCGAGAAGACTGATTAGGAGAGCTGGGCACTCTATGCGCTTCTGTGCACAGGGTCCCTCTTCAAGGGAGTGAAGGAACAGGGTGTGGGATGGGGTGGGGTGTACTGTGAGCTTACAAAGTCTGGCAGAAAAGGACTGGATCCTCAGGGTCCAGGGAGGTCGCTGCTGCCCTCCCTGCTTCCTGTTTTAGAATAGTGCAGGGGAAGGGGCTGGCTGGACTGTTTGTCCCACTCCGTCACTTCCGTCAGGGAGCTAGCTAGCTGGGCTTTGAGTGTCTGCCCCTTCCTATGACTCTCTTTCTGGAGTAGGACAGCTCTTGTCTAGAATCTTCTGTCCCTGTCTCTGATGAATTCTCTGAGCCCCTGCTCTGGAAAGGGTAAAGGAAGTGAGTAAGAGGAGCAACACTGAGCCTTGTTTCCCAGGCTTGGCAGTGAAGACTGGATTCTGGGACAGTGAGAGCTACAGTGAAGTCTGCCTATCCATGGGTTTCATCTCACCCCTGCACTGCACTGCCCCAACTAGTCATGGTCCTGGGGAAAAGTGTGGGTGTTTGAAGGGGCTACCGTGTTTCCCATGTCTGGATTTTCTTTTTTTTTTTGGTTTTTCGAGACAGGGTTTCTCTGTTTAACAGCTCTGGCTGTCCTGGACTCGCTTTGTAGACCAGGCTGGCCTCGAACTCGCAAAGATCCTCCTACCTCTGCCTCCCAAGTGCTGGGATTAAAGGCGTGCGCCACCACCGCCCGGCTCATGTCTGGATTTTCTAATGTTAGCTCCTGGACTTTTCTTTGATTGAGCTCTAATTTGTTTGTTTCCTTCTGATAGGATTGCAGTTTTGGGGTGTTGGGAGGGGCTGTGCTGAACAGTGAGGTAAAGAGCAATGCAGAGGTGGTGGCAGCAGCATGGGTTGGGCGGGCGAGGCTGGCCAGGCAACCACTGTCTGGGCCGGCTGGGTGCAAGAGGACTCCTGCCCAGCACACTGGCCAGCTGGCTTGTGTTAAAGCACTGGCTGAAAATAGCTTCATTGTCTGGGAACTGCTACTGCAGCAGGGCTGGCTGTGGCTGCCAAGGGGCCAAGGTGGGAGGGGCTGATGCCTCCTACCTCTTGAGCTCCCACCCTTTGGTAGCATTGCTCAGCTGGCCACAGCTGTGCCCATTGCCTACCAGTGGAGACACGAGGAAGACTGGCTGGGCTGTTCCAAACACTGTCCTACTGATGCCTGGCCATGCACCTTTGTGCCTTGTGTTGCCAGCTTTGTCACTGGCTTTGGGGCAGACTTGTTGGTTGGTTGGTTGGTGAGGAGGATCCATCCCATTAGGACCACAGGCCAGGAACAGTGTTAACTCTGCTCCTGTAGCAGCCTTCTGAACTTCCAAGCTTTTGCTTCTTCACGATTTCCTACCTCTGCCCATCTGTCCACTAGACTCATAGACAGGGAGGCCTTCATGACAGCTGCATCTAGGGTCCACCAGCATGTTGAGAAGCATGTGGTACCCAGAAAGCACTTCATGCAGCCATCCAGGAGTCTCCATCCATAGTCCAAGCACAGGGCCTGGAGCACCCATGCACAGAGACAGGCCCAGCTTACAAAACTTGCTGGGATGTGGTTCTACAAGAGAAAACGTTAAGAAAAGCACCAATTCTGTTTTTGTTGAAAGTAAATACCATTTTAGCTGGCCCTAAAGTCTCACAGATCTTTTTCCAGGGATGTTTCCGATGTTTCCTAGCATATCTCTAGGAGTGTCTGTTCCTAGATTTGTCACGATCAGCTGGGATCAAGAGAAGCAACGGAGCAGGGAATTTTGGGTGCTTCCTATTTCTGTATGCTGGGTTTTCCCCAGGGTTGGCTCAAGAAGAATGGCATAGTAGGGGTGAGTCCCATAGTGGGCATGCAACTTTTAAGGAAACTCCAAACATCTGGCATTTCCCTTTCCTTACAGTGAGAAAGAAATGGGGGAAGGGCTAAGTGGGCTTGGAAATACAAGGCAGATGGGAATGGAACCTTTGAGAGCAGAACCCCTTCCTCTTCCTTTGCTTTTCTGCAGTGGACAGGGATCAGGTTGGGGGGAAGTTAGGAGACTTTGATGGAAGAATAGACCCTTTATTTACACAGACCCCAGAGTGGGGAGCAAGTCAGAGCAGACTTGCTGGAGAAGGAATCAGAGCTGTACCTCTGAGCCTCTTCCATTGTCAGTCTTTGTTAGGAGGCATCTCGTGGTTACCTCTGATTTAGAAATCGGTGACCAGTTGCTTTCAGTTTGATTTCAATCTCTCCCTTCTACTATCCCCCTTTGTGACCATTTTACCTGTGATTTATCTCCCTTCCTCCCTTCCTAGGGATGGAGGTAGGGAAGGTGTCCCTCCCCTCCCCCAAAGATGGTGATGTTTGAATTGTTCCTAGTCTTAGAGAGGAAATCAGAAAGAGATTAAAAAGAAGTTCAAAGGGTTACACTGTGGTTTCAGTGTTGAGAAGCCTTTACTGAAGGACAAATAGGAACAGACAACCCAGAAGCAACAAGGCAGGTGTGTAGATGCCAGGTACCACAGGGACTTTCTAGGAGGAAAGAGGACTTGCCAGTGCCCATCATATTCCAGATGTGTGCAGGTGTAAAATGTTCAACTGATGCTCAAAAACCCTTGAGGTGGTGAGATTAGCTTGATGTGTTCAGTGAGGCTTGATAGCTCTGAAGTGCCCAAGTGGATGTTGGGCACTCTGGCCCCAGAGCCAGTGGCCTCTGCCTTCTTTCTGTTCAGCAAGACTTGCATCAGGGACTTCAAGAACTTAGTTCCTGCCTCTGGGAGCCCAGTCTCCACGGAGCCTCTGCCTGAAAATGGTGTGGAGACAAGTTTCTGAGTGTAGAGCCCTTTTGGTTTTACCCCCTAGAAGTTGGCTTCCTCTGGACATTAGACCCTGACAAATTTTTACAGATTGTCATGTGTAGGCAAGCGCTTTCATGCTTTTGTCTGGCACAAAACTGCTTGGTCCTCTGCCTTAGCTAGTGGTTCTGCAATAGTCAGGACTTTGCTTTGTGAGAATGCTAGTGGTTGTGGATTTGCCTTATCCATCTCCTTCCCATTACACTTTCAGCCCTGACAAAACTGGGGCCACTGTCCAGAAAAAGCCACCGAAGCTCTAGACAGGACGAGGGCCTGTGGTTAGTGCTGTTTCATGCTTTTGCCACCCATTTCCACATTGCAGGGGGTCCATCTTCTCTCAGGATTTGATTTGACTAGGTCTCTGATGTGTCATCCATGTTTTTAAGATAGGGGTCCCTAGGACGGGGTGACTTTGCTCAGTCTTGAAGCCTGGAGACAAGTCAAGCCTTTCCTCACCAGCACACCTGGCTAGGAAATGTGAAGCCGCATCTGCCCACAGTGGTTGGCCATAAGAGGAAGTTGGTGTAGACAGGATATGATGCCTGCCACAGTAGCGACACACTACCTCTGCTCTGTAGCAGGCTCTGAGGTTTCTATTGATGTGATAAACACCATGACCAAAACACAACTGTAGGAGGAGAGGGGTCATTTCACTCACTTCCACATCAGAGTATGTCATCAAAGGAAGTCAGGGCGGGAACATGGAGGTAGGAACTGGTACAGAGGCCATGGAGAAATGCTGCTTACTGGCTTGTTCCTTACTCAGCCTGCTTTCTTCTTCTTCTTCTTCTTTTTTTTTTTTTTTTTGGTTTTTCGAGACAGGGTTTCTCTGTGTAACAGCCTGGCTGTCCTGGACTCACTTTGTAGACCAGGTTAGTTTCGAACTCACAGAGATCCACCTTCCTCTGCCTCCCGAGTGCTGGAATTAAAGAGGTGCGCTACCACCGCCCAGCTAGCCTGCTTTCTTTTTTTTATATACTTTATTTTTTAATTTCTTCAAGTTACATCTCAGTCACAATCCCTTCCCTACTCCCCCTTCCTGTCCCACCCTTCCACCCTCTTCCCCACAACAACTCCCCCTTTCAGTCCAACAAATGGTTCCTTCTCTTATAACAGTAAATACTACACAAAACAACAGAAATAAATACGCCACATTTATGAGAGTTAAATGGCCCAGCATACATTCCCAATGTCCAGTCCATACATATTTGGCCCCTGACTTTAACATTCTACCATCTAACCATCTCCATGAGTTTAAAGTTCTATATCTGACTCAGCTTTCATACTTACCTGCATCACAATTTTAAAAACATCTTCTTAGATCCAGAACACCCTCTTGATTCCTAAACAACTCAAAATTTGACTATGAGACTCTAGCTATCTATTCTTCAACCATCTCAGAGACCTGAGAGGGATAAATATATCTGATTATGTAGGAAGTGCAGGGCCTGCATCATCCAAAACTAAGAAATGACATATCAGTGGCTGCCTGGACAGTTCCTGTTTTCTCTCCATACGTTACAGCATCAATCTTCAGCCTTTTGGTCCAGTTTCTCTGACAGACATTGATTGTAGAGCAGGAATTATGAAGGACTTACCTACCCTGTCTTGGCAGAGCTAGGCTTTCGACTTCCCTGCTACCAAGTTTAGCCTGCTTTCTTATGCTACCCAGGGCCACCTGTCCAAAGGTGGCACATCCCAATGAGGGATAGGGGCCTGCATCAATCATTAAGAAAAGTGCCACTCAGGTTTGCCCTCAGGGCAGTGTGGGTGGGGACACTTTCTTAAGAGAGATTCTCTTCTCAAATGACTCTAGCTTGAGTTGTTAAAATAAAAAAAACAAAAAACAAAAACAAAACAGAAAGGAAAGGAAAGGAAAAAAAAAAGAGGCAGGTAGTGATGGCCCACACCTTTAATTCCAGCACTCAGGAGACAGAGGCAGGCAGATTTGTGAGTTTTAGGCCAACCTGGTCTACAGAGTCAGTTCCAGGACAACCAGAGCTACATAGAGAAACCCTGTCTTGACAATCCCTCCCCACCCCTTACCCCCCCAAAAGGCTAGTGCAACCAGCATTTTTCTTCTACAGGAAAAAACAGGAAATATTTTCCTGGCTCAGACTTGGAAGAAGTATCATTAGATGACAATGTGATGATCAGGATGTGTAGAGCCAGGACTTGTTTCTGGAGATTCTTTGCTAAGTTTTCTCTTAGGTTCAGCTGATAGCAACCTGTCCCCTAGCTGGGTAGGGTAGTTCTAGATCTGCCTTTGACCTGCATGTCTCTGCTAATTAAAGCTCCCTGGTCCTGTTCTGCTATCTGCTCAGACTTACTGGCCATCAGCAAAGCAGTTCCAGGGGGTAGGTTGGGTTTGCCCATCCTCTCATAAATATAGTATCAGCTGTGGGGAAGACCCTCTTTTGTGTAGTTCAGACCGACTACTGGGGAGCAGACAGAAACCATGGGAAAGTTGTCTGTCCTTTCCTCCTGAAGCCAACTGTGTCTCTAGTCCTAAGTTCTTCCATTTCTTTTTTTTTTTTTTTTTTGAGACAGGGTTTTTCTGTGTAGTAGCTCTGGCTGTCCTGGACTCACTTTGTAGACCAGGCTGGCCTCGAACTCACAGTGATCCGCCTGCCTCTGCCTCCCGAGTGCTGGGATTAAAGGCGTGCGCCACCACGCCCGGCTAAATTCTTCCATTTCTAAATGCTAACTGGAGTCTTAACCTGCTTCCTGTGTTTGAACCGTAATGAGTCTGTTTTCAGCCAGGACATGAGCCCACTGCTCCCAGGGCCTGATAGCCATCAACTCATATCAACAAAGTGTGGTGAGGGGAGGAGACTGCATGCAGACAGAGTCCTCAGGGGAAGACAAGTGCGCAGACGCATAATAGAGTGTGTGAGACCAGTGTGTGAGAAGTAGATTATGTGACAGAAGTAAATAATATTGAAGGGTTTTCCTGACTGTCCCTTAAATAGAACTCCTGCCCCTAGGACTCTCTTTTTCTTCCTTGGAAATCCTCAATCCAGCATTCATGTAAGTATGAGGATCCAAGTGTGGGAGGGCGAGGGCGGGGTGAAGCCAGTAGTTAGGCTTGCGTTCCCAGGGAGTGAGAGCCAGGCTCAGAGTGGCAGGGAGAGGTTAGAGGACAGCCTTCTAGGGGTCTGGGAAGGACAGGCTCCAGGAGAGGTCAGGTGGGTCACACAGCTGCAACAGCTCAGATGCAGCATCTTGTTTGAGTCAGAAGTGCATGTACAGGGGCTGTGATCTGGCCAAAGTGTGGGACTGCTCTTACCTACAACAGCTGCTCTTAGAGGCGAAGGCCACGACCTACAACAGCCGCTCTTAGAGGCGAAGGCCGCGACCTACAACA
>CAJQZJ010036766.1:0-11328 GCA_907164525.1 Lophiomys imhausi
ATCGGTGATCTATTGAGTATATGGCTATGCTGTTACATCGGTGATCTCATCTAACTTGACAATGCCTCTGTAAGGCAGTTATTTTACTTGTGTTTTACAGGGGATGAAGGTTCAGAGGGCTGAACCAGAGAAGGTCGCCACTTAAATGTCACTGAGGGAGGCCTTCGTAAAGACATTTTTAGTTGGACTTTTTGTTGATGCTAAGAAGACTCCTAGAAAAACAGCTTTTAAAATGATCTTTGGTTTTCTTTTCTTTCTTTCTTTTTTTTTTTCAAGACAGGGTTTCTCTGTATAACAGCCCTAGCTGTCTTGGCACTCACTCTGTAGATAAGGCTGGCCTTGAACTCACAGTGATCTGCCTGCCTCTGCCTCCCAAGTGCTGGGATTAAAGGCTTGTGCCCCCAAGCCCGGCTTGCTTGAATCATTGAATGACTCATTTTAATTTATAACTTAGGGTTTCATCTTTTGAATCACCACCTGTTATTTTTTATCTTAGAATCTTGTTCATTCCTTTGTGCTATTTTTCTTTTCAAAGTTGTTTATTTAATTACTTACTTACCTTCCTTCCTACATTACTGACCCCCTGAGGGCGGAGACATCACGCTTGTTCACTGTACAGTCAAATACCTGGTGTGGGTAGGTGTCATTTAACGTCTGTGGCTGAGGGGTCTCCAAGATATAAATGTGTTCATGTGTAAAAAAAAAACAGTCTAATGAGACAGTTCAGACTATAATGCCTTATAATAGATTATAGGCTTATGTATAAATGTGTAGATGGGCCTAGAAGAATCAGTACCAAATTGTTGAACTCTGGAGAGGAAAGGAGTAGGTTAGCGTTGAATAAGACTGTAAATATCAGGGGAGATTGAATGTCTCAAAAATATTTTTATATTATGTATCATTCTTTTAAGGAAAATGGAAGAATAAAAATGGAGTTGGACAAGGACCCTCAACTTTGAATGATAATGATAAAAAGTTTCTCCTACTTTACACTGAGCCAAAAGATAAGTAGGAGAAAAAAGGGACACCGGTGGGGTTGGTAGTTCCTGCCTGACACCTGCCCTGTGGGGAGCTGGGCACTACTAGTCTTACAGATGCCCTTCTGCCCTAAGGCTGCACTTTAGATTGTTGAGAGGAGGCATCCTGGCTCCTCAGACATAAGCAGGTTGTATATTTTTAGTCTCTTTTGTTTCTGGTCCAGCTAAACGTGCACCTCTCACCTTTGCAGAGCGGCAGTGATGTCAGCAAAGGAAATAAGCCTGAGCTCCTCAGAGTTGGCCCAGCAGCTCTGACCTGTATGGAAACCTTTCTTTCAATTCTTGTCTCAAGAAAAGGATAACTAACAGTGGGGTTTTTTTTTTGTTTTGTTTTGTTTTTTGTTTTTTTTTAAGACAGGGTTTCTCTGTGTATCCCTGGCTGTCCTGGACTCACTTTGTAGACTAGTTGGCCTTGAACTCACAGAGATCCACCTGCCTCTGCCTCCCTAGTGCTGGGATTAAAGGCGTACGCCACCACGCCCTGCCATTACAGACAGCTGTGAACTGCCATATGGTGCTTGGATTTGAACCCAGGTCCTTTTAAAGAACAGCCAGTGCTCTTAACTGCTGAGCCATCTCTCTAGCGCTGGGTTTTGTTTTGTTTTATTTTGAGACCGGGTTTCTCTGTGTAGCCCTGGCTGTCCTGGACTTACTTTGTAGACCAGGCTGGCCTTGAATTCTGAGAGATCCACCTGCCTCTGCCTCCCAAGTGCTGGCATTAAAGGCGTGTGCACAACTATGACTGGCAACTAATAGTGTTTTTAAACAATGAAAAACAAAGAGAAAATGTAATGAATGTGACCACATTGGAAAGAGGGACAAATGACTTCCAGTGACCTTCCACGAAGGGAATATTCCAAATAATTTTTGATAACATTTATTGGATGGTAATGGAATGCCAGCACCAAGCAAACACTTGGCACAAACCACCTCATTTCTTCATCATTACTATATAAAGCAGGATTTATGTTCTTTTTTTGTTTGTTTGCTTGCTTTTAGATTTTTTTGTGCACACTAAAATTGGATGCAGGGTCTCAAATATGCTTGGCACATGCTGCACCACTAAACTACATCTCCAGACTGAAGCAGTTTGTTTCTGTTTTGTACATGGGAAGACTGAGGTCCAGGAAGGTTAAATGGTTCAGGATTAAATAATTAGTAAGTAGTGCGGATTTGAATCTCAGCACTGAGTCCACAGCCATGCTGTATCTCAGTTTGTTTTGAAGCATGATCTCACTGCAGCAGCACACCAGTCTGGAGCTCTCTAGCCCACACAGGTGTCTAACTTGTGCCTCATCCTCCTGAGTGCTGGGATTACAGCCACTAACCACCACCCTAGCTCCAAAGCCCATGTTCATTACTCCATGCTCCTCTTTCCGGAGTTGAACTCTCCTTGCTTACAGTTGACCTCTTCCTTACATGGTGACATATACCTGTAATCTCAGTGCTTGAGAGATGAAGGCAGAAAGATCAGTAGTTCAAGGCCAGCCTCATCTATATACCATGCTTGAGGACAACCTGGGATAATGAGAAGCTATACAAAGAAAAAAAAAGGTAATTAGAAGGTAGGAGCAAGCCTGGGTGTGCTGGCACATTCACTTGGGTGGCTTGGAGGCAGGAGGGTCAGGTCAAAGTCATCCTGGGATCCATGGTGAGTTTGATTGTACCTTGGACTGTATAATGTTTAGGGCAGGCTGGGATACATAGTAAAATCTTGTCTCACAGAACCCAAACTTAAACAAAACTAGGATTATGTCTTTGGGAGGCAAAGAATAAGAGAGAGACAAGCAAAGACCTCATTTAGATTGGCAAGTCTCAAATCTACTCAGAATGTTCATACTCATCCCTTTGTACGCATATGGCTTTCTCCTGAAGCACACTTTGGAGTGTGCCAGAGATAAAAATGCCACTCGAGTCAGAGAGACAGGTGAGTGTTGGGAAGTGTATTTTGAACTGGAGCATTAAACCTAGTATATATTCTCAGGTTGTAGTGAGGCTTCCTTGTTTCAAAGTTGCTTTATCCATAATGATTTGCCTTGCTCAGTTACGTGTCTCTAAAGAACAAGGAGAGCTCCTGAGGGCCGGTGTGGAGCTCATTGGTGGAGTACTCATTGGCATGCATGTGCTCTGAGTCTGACCCATAAAATGAGCATGGTAGTTCACTCCTGCGATCTTAGCACTTGGGAGATTAAGGCAGAAGGATCAGAAGCCGAGGTTATCTTCACTACATATTGAGTTTTAGGCTCGCTTGGGCTACACAAGATCCTGTCTCCGTAGAAAAAGAAAACAAAAAAGCCACTTAGGGGGACTCTTGAGATATTGAGATGTCAGTTTTAAGCACACAGGAATCAAGAGGAGGACAAGATCAGCCTGGTGTAGAAGTCAGGCACTGCTTTAAATCTTGTCTTAAAAGTGACTAGGGTAGGCCAGAAGAGAGAAGGCTGCTCCAGACAAGAGCAGGAAGGGAGGAGATTAAAGAGGAAGAGTGAGCAGGTTGGTGGGAAGACTGGCCAGGAAGCCTGCCTTTCAGAGTATAGGAGCCTGGTTACAGAGAGGTGAGCTTAGATTGAGTTCTGCCTGAAGATTTACTGATACTAGAAAAGGCTCTATGGAGGCCCTGCTGCCCAATCTTCCCATCAGGGAATAGAGATTAGAGATTAGTTGGTAAGTGGTCCCTGGCCATTCATGAGTTTGCTCATTAAAAGTTGAATGACTGAAATATATGAGAAATAAACATTTAATCCTCAGAGGTTAGAGAAACAGAATATTTTGAATAAAACTGAATTGAAAATGGTCCCACACATTACACTTGAGTGGTATGTAGATCCTTCCATTTATAGTAACCAAACTTTGTTTTCTTTTTCTTTTCTTTTTGTTTTTGGTTTTTTGAGACAGGGTTTCTCTGTAGCCCTGGAACTTTGCAGACCAGGTTGGCCTTGAACTCACAGAGATCTGCCTGCTTCTGCCTCCCTAGTGCTGGGATTAAAGGCCTGTGCCACCATGCCCGGCAATTACAGACAGCTGTGAATTGCCATGTGGATGCTGGGATTTGAACCTGGGTCCTTTGGGAGAACAGTCAGTGCTCTTAACTGCTGAGCCATCTCTGCAGCCCTTTTTTTGTTTGTTTTTTTGTTTTCAACACAGGGTTTCTCTGTGTAGTCCTTGCTATCCTGGAATACACTCTGTAGACCAGGCTGGCCTTGAACTCACAGAGATCCATCTGCCTCTGCCTCCTAAATGCTGGGATTAAAGGCATGCACCACCATGCCTAGCCACTACAGACAGTTTTTTTTTTTTTTTTTGGTTTTTCGAGACAGGGTTTCTCTGTGTATCTCTGGCTGTCCTGGACTCGCTTTGTAGACCAGGCTGGCCTCGAACTCACAGAGATCCGCCTGCCTCTGCCTCCCGAGTGCTGGGATTAAAGGCGTGTGCCACCACGCCCGGCTTTACAGACAGTTTTGAACTGCCATGTGGGAGCTGAGATTTGAACCCAGGTCCTTTGGAAGAACAGCTCAGCTCTTAATTGCTGAGCCATCTCTTCAGCCCCTCATTTTTTTTTTCCTCTTTGTCCTGCCTTCTTTAAAGGTGGAAGGGTGTCTTGTACTAAGTAATTTGTATTACTAACAGCACTTGGGGTTGGGGAGATGGCTTAGTTGGTAAAGTGCTTAGGGCCTGAGTTTGATCTATAGCTTCCATGTAAAAAGCTGGGCAAAGTGTTCGTGTACCAGTGGTTTCAGTGCTGGGGATACAAGAGGATCCCTGGGTCTTGCTATTAAGCCTTTGCAGAATCCAGTTCAGTGAGAGACCCTGTCTCAAAAAGTAAAATGGAGAGCCATTGAGGAACACACCCAGTGTCATCCTCTGGCCTCTACAGTCGTGTTCAACATGTGCATAGACAGACATGGGTACATACAAATACACAAAATGCTTTGATTGTGGTAGATTCTCGGCAGATGTATTTCACTGCATCATGACAGTAACCAGTGTTACTCTCCGGCTGCTGGTAGTGGTGTGCATGCTATACTTGGGAGGCAGGGGTGAGATCACCTTTTCTAGCTAGTCACCCCGGCTAGGTACCTGAATCAGTCTGACTACTTACTACTCCTTTCACCTTCCCTCCGCCGGTGCCTCCACCACTCTAGTTGGCCTTCAGCTCTTGCTTGGTCCGTTTTAATCAACTTGGTGGTTTCCTTGCTTTAGTCTTGCAGGACCTAACTCTGTCCTCCATCCATCATCACAGCTGTATGCTGACATCTGAGGTGTGTTGGGGGAGCTTTCTTGGAATAATGACATTTCAGGAGACAGAAAACAACTGCACATTCTGAGAATTGAAAGGAGATTGGTTGCTGAGAATCCTAACGAGGTCTGAGAAGCCATCCCAGGTCAGCAGGACCCAAACCAGATGGGATGAGAAGTTTGAAAATAGTTGTGGGGACAGTTTTGAGGCATGGTAATGCCCTTCCCTGCTTCATAGTGTTTGGTTCACTGTGGCTGCCGGGACAGTTGTAGAGCCTGTCCTGCTCTGGGCAGCAGCCTGCCTGAGGGTCAGGTTCCTCTCTAGCTTCTTCCAGAGACTGATGGCCCTCTTTATTACTTCAGGTTTGACTGGTGCTGTGTCCTAAACTGCTGTACTTACCCTTAGGCTAAAAAGGGCAGTGTTTCTGCTAGGCTGGCCCCAGTGTTTGGCGTGCCTACCATACCTGGGCCTATAATTTGGTGGGTTGGCTGGTTACGAAAATAAAACGTGCGACCTATAACTAAAGCTGAGTGGATTCAGTGAAGAGGGAGCTTTTAATTTGCCTGGGCTGTACTTACTGGAGAAGCAAGTCTCTTTCTGGGCATAGCTCCAGGTTCTTTACCCAGTTAGGACTTGTGCCTGCTGGTGAGAGGTGGGGGATCTTAGGGAGGTAGGGGACCTTGGGGTTCAATAGTCTTGATATGGTTTCCTAGGAAGTAAACATTCATTCTTGTCTCATGTTTGTTTCTCCTGTTTGATTGAATTAACATCCATCAATTCATTCAATGATATTGAATGGTTTTTTAATTTTAGATATTAGTGATATCTCAGTGAAGAAGAGAGACAAAGACACTGACCTTAGAGTTCATTGTTGTTGAGAACAGTATAAATGTACAAGTATAAAAAGTAATGGAGGTGCCAGGCGGTGGTTTCGCACGCCTTTAATCCCAGCACTTGGGAGGCAGAGGCAGGCGGATCTTTGTGAGTTCAAGGCCAGCCTGGTCTACAAAGTGAGTCTAGGACAGCCAGGGCTACACAGAGAAACCCTGTCTCAAAAAAAAAAAAAAGTAATGGAGGATGGTGAGTAATGGGGGTGATGTTTAGATAAGATGGCCAGGTGACTTCTGTGGTTGCAGTTTAAGAAGAAGAAGAAGGTGAAAAAGTCAAATTCTGGATCCCAGCACCTGAAAGGACCTCTGAGGAAGAGGTTCCCGTGACAGCAGTCAGCATGGGTAGAGGTCAGAGGCAGTGCCCCTCTGGGGCCCAGTCAGAGCCTGTGGTTGTTTCTTCCTGGCTCCAAATGTCAAAACTGTCTACAGGGCTGACAGGGTGCTGATTAACTGTGGATAGACACTTGCCTTCTCAAGACTTCTCAAGTTGACTCTCAGGATTTCTGAAGTGACTGTTCTGGACAGAGGAAGAATGTAAAGCTGGTCCTGGAAAACAGCTGCAGGAGTTATAGGGGACTCCTCCTGCCTGTATCTGGGTGTAGTTGTGCAAGAGCCTTGAGGGGCTTTGGGTTTGAATCTTTTTTTTTTTTTTTCGATACAGGGTTTCTCTGTGTAGCCCTGGCTCTCCTGGATTTGCTTTGTAGACTAGGCTGGCCTTGAACTCACAGAAATTAATGTGCCACCACGCCCGGCCATTACAGACAGCTGTAAACTGCCATATGGTGCTGGGATTTGAACCAAGTCCTTTGGAAGAACAGCCAGTGCTTTTAACCACTGAGCCATCTCTCCAGCCCTGAGTTTGAATCTTTTTTTTTTATTCTGTGTACATTGATATTTTGACTGCATGTATGTTTGTGTGAGGGTATTGGATTTTCTGGAACAGGAATTACAGACAGTTGTGAGCTGCCATGTGGGTGCTGGGAATTGAACTCAGGTCCTCTGGAAGAACAGCCAGTGCTCTTAACCACTGAGCCATCTCTTCAGCCCCTGAGTTTGAATCTTTTTTTTTTTTTTTAGTTTTTCGAGACAGGGTTTCTCTCTGTATCTCTGGCTGTTCTGGACTCGCTTTGTAGACCAGGCTGGCCTCGAACTCACAGAGATCCGCCTGCCTCTGCCTCCCAAGTGCTGGGATTAAAGGCGTGCGCCACCACCGCCCTGCTTGAGTTTGAATCTTAATGCTGCTATTTATTAGCTCTGTGCCCTTGGGCCAGTTCAACTTCCTTGAACCTCAACTTTTTTACCTGTATAATAAAGATAATAATACTTACCTTCTAGGAATTTTATAAGGGTCAAATCACATGTGCAAAGGATCCAAGGAAGTGTCTGGCATAGTGGGGTGCTCAATAAATGCTAAATCTTTTTTTTTTTTTGAGTCAGAGTTTATATGCCCTGGGTTCATATGCTCAAACTCCCTAAGTGGGCAAGAATGAACTTGAGTTTCTGACCTTCCTGCTTCCATCTTCTGAGTACTGGGATTACAGACATGCTCCACCAAGCCCATTTATGCAGTGCTGAGGGTCAAATCTAGGCAGGGCCTTGTGGATGCTTGGCAGGCACTCTACTACCCAACTCACATCCCAAATCCAAGAAGGTGTATTCTAAAGGCATTAACCTGTTGAATCAGGGGTCTCATATTAGGAAGCTAAATGAAAATATTCAAGAAAAAGAATTGTTGGCTGGGGAGATGCCTCAGCAGTTAAGAGCATTTGTTAATCTTGCAGAGGGCCTGGGTTCAATTCCCAACACTCACATATTGGGTCACAACCATCTCTAACTCCAGTTCCAGGGAATTTGATGCCCTCTTCTGACCTCTCTGGATTTTGGGTGTACATGTGGTATACATACGCATTTATACACATAAAAACATTCTAAAACAGAAAAGGAGATTGTGTTTTCTATACCTCTAAGTTATAGAATCACTGACATGAAATACCCACCACACTTGTCACTTTGCTTTGCCATCTGATGTTAGACTAATCATGGTGTGTCCATAGGCTTTAGAGACTCCAGGGATCAAGATGACCTTTAATTCCCATCAGCCTGCCCTAAGTGCATGCATTTCTGGTGCAGCATGGAAGGTTTCGATTTTAAGAGCATTCTGAGCTTGGGGCCTTTGTCTTCAAGGCCAGGACAGCCATGACACACAGGCCTGCTGAGGATTGTGCCCAGGTACTGAAGGAACTCTGGGTTGTTATGTGGATTCATTTTGTGAGCAGAAGATTCTGCATTATTCCTTTCTATGTAGCCTAAACCTTGGGGAGAATGCTCTGGGATAGATGGTCCAGAAGATACACAACTAGGAATGAATCCCTTTACTTTGGACAGACTTCTGGTTTGTGGTTGTGATTGTCTTGTTTTTACTTACCACTCAGAGTATCAGCCTCACACAGCTCTCATTATCTGCAGTCCTTGGAGGGCTGGACGTGGTGACTCCTACTCTGAGAAGTGCTGACATCTGTCGGCAGGTTGTGTTCAAGTGTATCTGGTATGAGCTCTAGATTAATGGTCCAATAGCAGCTCTTAATTGCTTTCTATGAGCTTTTTAATTACTGCTGGCATGGTGGGTGACTAAGGAATTAAGAATCTCCTGTATATTTCTAGAGCAGCAGGTTCCCAAAGGTGTGTTCCCAAAGCATATATCTCTCGTTTCCCCCAAATATTCATGTTACAAGTTGTGAACATAACATTTGGACTTGAGGGGTGGCCAGCTGGAGTCCCAGGTGGCATTTGGCCTCTCAGTTGACTCCTTCCAAGAACTGTAAAGAACTGTCTAGTACTTGCTGCTCCAGATGCTCAGGGAGACGGCAAGACGATGCCAAAGCAGCATCACTGCTGCTAGCTGCTTCACTGGAGGCTGCTTACTCCTCTCGCCTTTTTATTTCAGCAGCAAGGCTGGCGAAGATTCCCTTCAGTTTCCTTCAGGGACTCTGAGGCAGTGAGCTGAAAATGCCAGTGTGCCATTTACTCTGCCTAGGGACAGGGACAGCAGGCACAGTGTAGCACTCATTTACTGGGCAGGCGTTTTATTGAGGGCTTAGAATTGTGTTAATTGCCAGAGAACTTAAGATGACTAAGACACCGTCCACCCCAAGAGTTCAGGCTGGAGAGGGAGCCAAACTCACTGAACATATAATTACATTATGTAGTTAGGTGAGGCTCTGCTGTAGATCAGCTGGAGACATGGTGTAGGGTTGGGGAGCATTGCTTGCAGGAGAAAATCTCTCTTGGCTGATGGGGTAGTAGGATTTGACAGTCTAGGAGAGACAACGCACTCCAGATAGAGGACAGCATCGTTACAGACATGAAAGGGAAAGAACATGATGCACTCTGAGGATCTTTTCAGGGCACCTCACTGCTCTTGTGTAGCGCAGGCTGAGAGCAGTGGAAAATGAAGCCAAATTGGTCAGGGGGCCTTGGATGTCACATAGAAGGAATCATACCTAATGCTTTTTCCAAGAGTGTCATGGTCAGATTTTGAGTTGTGTATAGGTCAGCCCCATGAGTCCCATGGGAAGAAATCGACGAGGAGTAGTTGACTGATATATGATGTTGGGAGGGAGGCATGGTGGAGACTACAGGACAGATTAATCTTCAGGACTGATTAGGTTTGACATTGGGAGCATGGAGACAAGAGAATGAAAACTCAGGGTGGCACCTGAGAGTTCTAGCTTGCTTTAGTTAAATGGAAATTTCTTTAGATGAGGGAACACAGGTGAACAAGCTGAAAATGGTGAGTGGTGAAGCCAATCTGAGACACATGAAGGCACAGAACCGGTGGTTGTAGGGCTGATATCTACCAGGAAGCTGAAGACTTTTTAAAAAAAATACTGTATTTGTTATGGAGTGTTCTGTCTGCATGTATGCCTACAGGCCAGAAGAGGGCACTAGATCACATTATAGATGGTTGTGAGCCACCATGTGGTTGCTGGGAATTGAACTCAGGACCTCTGGAAGAGCAGCCAGTGTTCTTAACCTCTGAGCCATCTCTTCAGCCCTCAAAGCTGAAGATTTATTGATGGAGTTCAAAAGAGATACGGGGACAGAACTTTGTATTTGAGGGTATTACTGTACTGGTCAAGTAAAACACAAGGGGTTTATATTCCCACAGCCTAGCCCTTCAGGACCTGGGAGGGACACTTAGAGGACTTACATAGTGTCTCCCAGAGCAAAGCAGAGTTGTTGAGAGGAATAGCGAGGAGGTTGAAAACAATGATTTGTGGTGGAATGAGTCCTCAGATTTGCAGACCACAGTTTGAATGGAGGAAGTCAGAGACAGTAGGGAAAGTGAGGGATTTGAGGTAAACCAGGAATGCTAGAAATAATCTGGCAACATCTTCCCCTAATCTCTACAGATAACCATACTGTGGCCCCGCAAGTTGAGTGGCATCATCCCAGATTCCCCCAGCTGTTCTGATAGTATGCCAGCTTAGTCAGTGCGTCTGTCCTCTCTCCCTGAATTGTGGTCCTGCCTGTCTGCGAGATCCCTGGATAGCATGTACAGCTGCTCTACCTGGAGAGTGATTGGTGTGTAGGAGATGATGGCATGTCTCCTGCAGTTGCTGTTCAGCTACATGGACGCCGCGTAGTCCAAATGTCTTCGGGAAGAGGGAGTCATAGTCCTATTTTACAAATGGGAAAACCGAGGCTTAGGAAACTGTGATAACTTTTCTAGTATCTCATGACAAATATTTTAAAACAAATGACCTAGATTCATGATCCTAGTCAGGATCTCCTGACCAAGATTCAAATGTGAGTCATCCCTTGCTCCCAAAGCCTGAGCTATTTTTTTTTTTGTTGTTTTTTTTGTTTTTTTTCCAGACAAGGTCTCACAGCCAGTTCGGCTAGCCTTGAACTCAGAGGTCTACTTGCCTGTGCCTCCCAAAGCCTAGGATTGAAGGTGTGTGTCACCATGCTTAGCACAGCCTGAGCTGTCACCTGCGTATTTTGTAAAGTTGAAAATGTTACTCAGCTTTGAGACCATGCTGTGTCTAAGAGGACAGTTTCTTTTCTCTCTAGTTATGCATAGTTGTAACCGAACTTTTACACTATTATTTAACATTTATTTATTACTAAATTCACTTATAACAAACACCAACAATTTCTT